>CAUYUJ010019678.1:0-62275 GCA_963575745.1 Prorocentrum cordatum
GGGGAGGCGGAGGCGGAGGCGGAGGCGGAGGAGGAGGAGGATGAGGATGAGGATGAGGAAAAGGAGGAGGAGGAGGAGGAGGAGGAGGAGGAGGAGGAGGAGGAGGAGGAGGCGGAGGAGGAGGGCTCCGTCCGCGCCCAGGGCCTCCCGGCCGCCGCTCTGTGGCAAGCAAAGCCGCCGAGGCGCACCCCTCTCGCGCGGAACGCCACGAGCGCAAGCAGCACCACGGCGAGAGGAGCCACGATCGCCTCCTGTGCTGCCCTCCTCCCGTCCTCCGCCCCGCCGGGGCCGCCCACGGCGACGGCGCGAGCGAAGGCCGAGCACACCGGCAGCGAAACCGACACCTGCGCGCCGCGGACAGCCTGCGGGGGGCGCAGCGGCGCAGGATTGGCGCAACAGCCGACCGCGACGCGGGCGAGCCGAACGAACCGCGGACACATTTGCTCCTCTTCCTCCTCCTCCTCCTCTTCCTCCTCCTCCTCCCGCGCTGTATCTTGAGGGCCAAGCCTCCATCTGACGCGCTGGTGCAAAGCCTTCACCCTCGCATCCTCGCTGTCCTTCTCCTCGCGGACATTCTTATTCTTCCTGCTCCTGCTCGCGGTTCCTTTCTCCCCGCTGTCTTCTTTCCTGGACCTCCCGCATCGCCCCCTATGGGTGCTTCTCTATAGTCGTGCCTCTACAGCAGAGCCCCGACCAGCGAGGAAGGCGCTTGTGGGCGTGGGCCCTGGAGATGGTGGGCCTCGCTGCATTTGCCCCTGCGAGGAGTCCAGTCCACGCGTTCGGACCGCGGTTGCGAGTGCTCACTGTCCGAGGGGCCGACATCCTGCACGCTGGATTTGTTCGTCATGGTCTCCACGCCAATCCTCGTATTGGTACACGCGCCGAAGGCCTCATAGCTCAGGGCGAGGTGGGCGTGCGCGAACGTGTGGCTGGAGGAGCTCGTGGGCGTCGATCCTCCGGGCTGCAGAATCCTGGGGTGTCTGCATGCTGCACTTGTCTGCCACTCGATGCCTGCGCATTCGGGCCCGACCTGGATCCCATAGCGGGGTCACCCATGGATCACATACCCGACCAATGCAGCTGACAGGGTCCAGGTCAGGTCAGGTCAGGCCGTAGGCGGGGGCAGCCCATGGGCACGCGCACGGGGCATGGGCCGGGACCCCGTCTTTGACGGCATCCGCCCTGCAAGCTTTCAGACGCCTCAGCACTGCCTCCGCCTCGCGGAGCTCCACATCTTTGCCGACTGGGGGGTCCTGGATGCGACTTCCATCGGCCGAGCCTGCGCTCATTCCTTCTACTGCGGAACGAGGCTGTGGATGCGCATGCATAATTCTGCTGTGCAACCGACAGGGTCCAGCTTACGCTTTTCTCCGCCGTGGCCCAGGAGAACGCCAGCGGGGCGCCCCGACTCCGGACGCAGCGCTCCGGTTCGCCGAGGAGCACCCCCCCGAGCGTCCGGGGCTCCTCCACCGAGGCCGTCCTCCCGTCGCTCTTGCAGCCGGCGGATGGCCTTCGCAGGAACCAGCGACGAACACAGGATCGGCCAGGCCTTGCTCGTTCTGTCTTTTCTGTCTCTTCTTGTCTCTTCCTGTCTGTCTGTCTGTCTGTCTGTCTGTCCGTCCGTCCGTCCGTCCGTCCGTCCGTCTGTCTCTGTCTCTCTCTCGCTTACCTCGTTTTTTGTTGTTCATCCAAGAGGTTCAGGGCACCCTGACCAGCTCTCCACCCTGTGGAGTCGAAGGCGCCGCAGCAGACACTTTCGTCATGCACCTGCTCCTGTTGCTCCTCCGTCCTCCCTCTCCCTCCCTTGCGCCCTCGTACTCGTCTTCCTTCTCCTCAGCCCCACCCTCCTCTTCATCCTTCCCCTCCTTCTCCGCTCTCCCTCCGCGTCCTCCGAGACCATCCCCTCGGCGCTCTCCTCCGTTTCCTCCCTTCCCCTCCGTCATCGTCCTCTCCTCCTCCGCCTCGCCCCCCTCTTCTCAGGGGTCAGGGGGAGGGAGAACGGGGGATGGGGAGAGGGCGAGAGGGTGAGCGGAGCGGGGGCTTAAAGAGGGGCGAAGGAGCAGGCCGAGGGGAGGAGCAGACGAGGGACGTCCTATCACGTGAGCTAGTCGTGAGAGCTGGCCGCTGCTTCGGCGTGTACCCGCAGAGGAGAGGAGGAGGACGGGGCGGGACCATGACGAGCTCGCGCGGGGCCCCATGGAACTGCTCGCCCTGGGTGCTGTCGCCGTCGAAGAGCGAGAGGACCTGCCCCCCGCCTGCTCGGGAAGCCCTGCGTGCTACCCGAGTTATCTGCCCCCCCCCCAAAGTGCAATGCTTAGGTCGGCCATTTCCCCCTACAGGCGGATTTTGGGCGGAAATAACAAAAATAGTCAAACAATGCTCAAACATAATCAAACAATGGTAGAACAATCGTCCCCAGACTAGTTCTTGGACTATTTTTGGATCTCCTCTTGTAGAAGAACGTGCTCGACTTAGTACAGTGCCTCACTTCTCCGCTCTGTCCCTCCATCCTCTCCCTTGCCTTCGTCTCCTTACGTACCCGCCCTCGTCGTCCTACCATTAGATCGGGCATATCCCCCTACTCGAGATTCCTTATACATCGACCCCCCCTTCAAAAACTTGACCCCCCTGCAAATGCGACCTAATATTCCAGACCCCCCACTTCAAAAGGACGCCTCAATATTCCGGACCTCCCCTCAGCAAAACAGCAAGGCGCCTTACTAAACCGGACCCCCCTAAGCTCCGATGTAAAGAAAACGCCCTAGTAAACCAGACCCCCCAGTTACGGAAAAGGCGCCTTAAAAAACCGGACCCGGGGACGATTAATAAGGGATTTCGAGTACATGCGGATTTTGGAGGAGCTGAAAACTATTCCACAAATACTCACAAGCAATTAAAACATCGTCCCCAGACTAATGTTTGACCAATTTTGAATCGTCCTCCTGTAGAGGGACACGCCCGACGTAATCCTACCACCAGCGTGCCGCCCCCCTTCCCCACCCGGCTTTCCCGACCATCGCGCCGCTCAGTTCCTCAAGGGTTCCTGGTCGCAGTGCCCTGGGGTGGGCAGAGGAAGACGCCGAGAGCCAACACGAGAATTAGGTCGGGCATGTCCCCCTGCGGGCTGATCTTGTACGAACAAAAACTAAGAAAATACGCCAGAATAGTCAAACATATAAAACACAAGTCCCCAGGCATTTATGTTTTTTAAAGCTATTGAACTTTCCTCTGGTAGGAACGTGCCCGACTTACCACTAGAAGCCGACCTGGCCGCCGTCTTTCCCGCTCTGGTCCTGCAGGTGGACGGCCGGGGCGGCCTCTTCCGCATTCGAAGCAGACCTCGCGGCTGCTGGAGTTGGTTTTTGTATCCGAACCGACACCTTGTGCTGCAGGGCCAGATCACCTCACTGAAGGGGCCTAGAGACACACAAACAAATACACACACAAATCCCAAGACTCCCCACCTTTTTCCTCCTATGCTCTGGACCTTCGTCTTCCCCCACTTCCAATATTTTCTCATATTTTCCTAAGGAATCGGCGACGAATTGCGTCGGGTCGACGTTTTCTCATTCGGCGGTGCGACATCGGGTGGAAGGGGGGGGGTCTTGCTCAGGACCGCTGCTTAGTGCGACTGTTCGCGCAAGGGCGTCCTACGGGGAAGGCCCCACCCGCTCGAAACAGGCGGAGGAGGAGGGGGGGGGGAGGGGGAGGAGGAGGAGGAGGAGGAGGAGGAGGAGGAGGAGGAGGAGGAGGAGGAGGAGGAGGAGGAGGAAGAGGAGGAGGAGAACCGTCAATGATATCTGGACGAGCCGGAAGGACGTACTGAACACACATCATTACCTCACCATTTTGGAAGCCAGAAAAAAGTCAAGATCTACTCCACGAGGGGGGGGGGGAGGGGGGGGTGCGAGGGTCGGCGCCGATCGGCAAAACAATGCATAAAACACGATACACGGCCGAGGTCTACTCCACGGGGGGGGGAGGGGGGGTGTGAGGGCCAGCGCCGATCGGCAAAGCCGTGAATTAAAAACTGTCACCCATGACCTGCGTGCCCTCCTCCTCCTCCTCCGCCTCCTCCTCCTCCTCCTCCCTCCTCCCTGTTTCCTCCTCCTCCTCATCCTCCTCCTTCTCCTCCCGTGCCCGTGTGTGTGTGTGTGTGTGTGTGTGTGTGTGTTTTGTGTGTTTCCCCCTTCCTGACCCCCGTGCCCTGCGTGCCTGTTGCGCGGCGGCGGTGGCGGGGGGCCGACGAGCGGGGGGGCCAGCGCCGCCGTCGGTCGTGCAGGGACCTGGGCGCACGAGGGCCGCACGCACGCTGGCAACCATGGCGGATCGGTCTGTGGGATCGACCTCTGCTTGGCCAACTCCAGGGCTGAACCTATACGTTGGTCTTCGTTGTACTTCTGTTTTGATGTTCCGTCTGCTCTGCCTGTTTTTTCCTGTGCCTCCCTGCCAGAAGGAAAACAAGACACAGCCGAAGCTCAGCAAAACAGCGTTTAGGTCCAGCCCTGGGCCAACTCTCCGCCACCACTACCACAGGCAGGACGGGGGAGGAGGGAGGATGGGGAGGTCCTCCTCCCCATCCTCCCTCCTCCTCGTCGTCCTCCTCCTCCAAAGATCCGATGAGACGATCTTCACAATCCGGCGTTTTTTCTCCTGGCTCCTCCTCCTCCTCCTCCTCCACCTCCGCCTCCCCCTCCCTCCTCTCCTCCTCCTCCTCCTCCTCCTCCTCCTCCTCCTCCTCCGCCTCGTCCTCCTCCTCCTCCTCCTCCTCCTCCTCCTCCTCCTACATGTGGTAGTGGTGGTGGAACATCGGCCTACCAACCTCAGGAACATCGTAGCATAGCTCGCGCGCGTTGCCGCAACCTCCATGGCCGTCGACGTGGGTCGCACTGGCGCTGGTCTCGCAACGGCTGTATGGGACAAGTTGCCCTCGCGCCATACAACGCAACGCGAATACAATCTCCTCTGGAGGCCCTTTGGGTCCGCTTGAGGCTATCTTGAGGCCGTCTTGGGCCGTTTAAGTAGGGGCTCTCTTGGGGCTCTCACTGGGCCCTGTGGGGCCACGGAAGGCTGCAAGTGGAACGATGTTCGACTGAAGGGCGTGGAACGCGAACAAACCTTGGAGAGAGCAGGAGAACCCCGGGATAGACTCTGGTTGGGGAAAAACGCGCCTACCTGCGCGCAGGCCAACACAAAGACGGATCCTCACACCACCGACGCGGTGGGCCAGCGGCGCACATCGCCGCCGAAAACATATATCTGCCAACGCGCGCCCATGAATCGCGTAGTCGTCTCCGCTTCTCCCTCCCGTTCGCCAATTCGTTCGAAGGTTTTTTGTCCATATTGTTTCGCGTATGTGGGGGCACTATCGACTTTTTTTGTTGTTTTTTGGGGAGGGGGGGCACTCTCGAAATTTCCCCCGCGGCTGGCTGGAGCCCAAAGAATCTACGTCGTGCCCGCCCGCTTTTCATGGCCCCCTCTACCAGGCACAAAACGCTTCCCTCCGGTGGGCCTCCCGTGCGCGGGCACGTGGCCGCACCTCGCATTCCAACCAATGCGCACCTCTGTGTGCTCGCGCTGCCCGAAGCGTCTCACCAAATGCGCCTCCGCGCCGCTTGCCATGGCTTACTGAGCTGGACCACGTTGCACTCGTGCAACATTCCGCATCGCGCGAAGGCCTTGACCGACCCAACAACGCGCTGCGATCGCACTCCCTGCGTTCGCAGGCCACCACAAACGGACTGGCGCCGCATCGGAAAAAGCACCGCCTGCTCCAACAACAACTCTTACACAATGTAGCAACGACAGAGCGTGCGCATTTACTGTATGAGCTCCGCGCGGATTTTTTGGATCAGCGCTGGGGCCCTCGGAGCGTGGGCCTCCACAAATCTATATGTGTGCAATTTCCATTAGAGCGCATCGAGAGGTCTGCAAATGCCCCAGCGCTCTGGGCCACGAACAGCGGCGCTGTGCAGGGCACTCTCGCCGCAACCGCCCCAACGACGTCGTCCATCCATGGCTTGCCGGTGGTAAACAAAACCGTAAGCCGCATGGCCAAGGTTCTTGGAACGCAGCATCTCCCAATGTGCATCCCTAAGATGCCTTACCCAAAGACTACAATCACAATTTTTTGTTATGTCGTCCTGTTGTTTCCGTCAACGCGGCTTTCGCACCGAAAGCGGGTCGGGCGATATTCCACCAAACGAGCACGTGCCAAATGCGAGGGCATGCGGCAGCGAAAGGCGGGATAATAGGAAACCCGCGGCAACGAGGGCCTGCTGCCGCCGCGCAGCGCGTGGATGCACGGTTGACCGAGGGCTGCTCCCCTCCCGAGCATCCGTCGGTAAAGCCGGTACAGATGAGTGGAGAACTCTGATGGAAGTTTTGTCCTTCTCCAAGGTCCAAGAGCCAGCGCGCGCATGCGCGTGCCCGTGAACCGAACGGGGTAGCAGGCGCAGTAGAGGAGAGCATGGGCACGGTGGCCCACTTGCACCCGCCGCCCCGAAACCCGACCCGTGGCCAAAGTGAAACGCAAAAGGCGGGCCCTGGGAGCGAGAGGGATGAACCCCTAACCTTCCAAGACTGCGCGCCGCGCTGTGCGGCGACAGTCGGCGAGTGGGGCGAGGATGGGGCTGCCGCTCGCGACGCCCCCCTGGCCGCCCGCGGCGCAACCCCTAAGGGCGCTTCCTCGCGACAGCGGGGGCGGGCAGCTGGGCGGGCGGGCGGGCGGGGGTGAAGGGGGGGGGGGGCGCAATAGGCAGGGCGGGGCAAGGGGGCTGTGTGGCCCGAGCGGGCAGTCGCGTCGCTCGGCGAACCCGAATCGGGCGGGCGCAGGCCCGCCAAGGAAGGCGGGCGCTGCGGCAGCCAGACCATGGCGCGCCAGCTTTCGAGGCACCTCGTCGTGGCGCGCGAGCCCCGAGACAGCTTGGCAGCGCGGGCCGTCCGAGTCGGTCGGTGCTCCTGCCGCGGCGGCCAAGGCCGAGCGCGCAAATCCCACCAGCCCTTTGGGCGTGAGTGGTTTAGAGAGCTCTCTCTCTGTCCTCAACCCCCCTTCTTCCCCTTCGGGGAGGGGTTTGCCCCTCCCCCTACCCCCTCCCCCTGGACCTGGACAGGGAGTCCGGGGTGGTGGCACGGGGGTCTTTTCCGACTCCTGGGAGGGCCAAACAACGACGACCCTCACGAGGATTCTGGCCCCGACGGGGGGGCCGAGTTTGGCCCCTCTCCTCTCCTGTGAAGCCAAACGCATTGATGTTACTAGGGTTGTCGGCCCATTTTTGGCTTCTGAGGGGGCAGCGCTCATCGTCCTTCATAGCAAAATCATTAATTTTACGAAGGTTTTGGCCTCATTTTGTTCTTCTCGGGGGGCAGCGCTCATTTGCGCTTCTGAGGAGGTCGCAAGAGGCCCCAAGATGGCCCCAAGAGGCCCCCAGGAGGCTCCCAAGAGGCCTCCAAGAGGCCCCCAAGAGGCCCCCAAGAGGCCCCAAGAGGCCCCCAAGAGGCCCCCAAGAGGCCCCCAAGAGAGGCCCCAAGAGGCCCCCAAGAGGCCCCCAAGAGGCCCCCAAGAGGCCCCCAAGAGGCCCCAAGAGGCTCCAAGAGGCCCCCAAGAGGCCCCACGAGGAGCCCGAACGACTCACACCAGGACGAGGGGCCCGAACGACTCACACCACGAAGAGCCCGAACGACTCACACCACAAGGAGGGGCCCGAACGACTCACACCAGGACGAGGCGCCCGAACGACTCACACCACGAGGAGCCCGAACGACTCACACCACGACGCGGGCCCCGAACGACTCACACCACGAGGAGCCCGAACGAGTCACACCAGGAGGAGGGGCCCGAACGACTCACACCAGGATGAGGGGCCCGAACAACTCACACCACGAGAAGCCCGAACGACTCACACCAGGACGAAGAGCCCGAACGACTCACACCACGAAGAGCCCGAACGACTCACACCAGGAAGAAGGGCCCGAACGACTCACACCAGGACGAGAAACCCCAAACGACTCAAATCACGAGGAGCGCTTTCTCTCCCTCCTCCTTCGCCTCGTCCTTCTCCCGCTCCCCCCACAAGGAGGATGTGCAAGGAGGCGGGAGGAAGGAGGAACAGGGGAGATATGCGGGGCCAAGCGGACACACGCCTGGAAAACACGACTGTCGGCATGCTTCGCAAGAGTTGCTGCTGTGAGATGGGCTGGTGGGGATACGCGAAGCGTAAAGAATATTCGAATCTGAATTGATTGCAGGGTAGTAGCACAAGCGCACAAGCAACCTCGTCGCTCGGCGACGCAGTCGCGGCGCGAATGCGCGGACTGGGTTGTCCCGCCCATTGGCGCTCTTTCTGCGAGCATTCGGGCGACGTTCCAAATGCGCGCCTTCCGTGGCGAAGCAACAACAACGTGTCATTCGCCAGTGAATTCTCCATCAAAACTACGAAGGCACATGTCTTACACTGCATGCGCCGCGAGTAGGGCATTCCCAGTCTCATTGTTAGCTCTATATGCTGCCTTGAAATTCAAAACGTCTGCTAAAAGCTATCCCCACATATACTTCTGTGTTTTTGGTTATGCGACTTAAACGCATGTGTGTTATGGTCCTAGCACCGCTCTCCATCTACGGCGGGGATGTCATCGGGTGGGCATTGCTGTCGTCGCAAAATCCATCCCGTGAGCCTGCGCGGGGACACTGCAGTTCGACGCGTGGCACTGGGGAGATGAAAGGTAAGGTGCGTGCTGCAAGCGATCCAAGTGAGAGTCGAGTATCGACCTGTGACATGAGGGAAAGTATAGGTCAAGCGCGAGCTGCAGACGCAAGCAACGAATGTCGGTCCGTTCGTGCCGGTCATTGGCGACATGCAGGCTAATTTGCGCGGGATTCGTGATGTGGCGATGCGATTGGCCAGCAGGGCCACGGGCCCCGGCAATGCCAAAGTCGAAGCGGTCGTCGCCGTGCCTGGGGTCCGCGCGCACCCATTCATTGCACTCCTCGCTCCAATGCTGCGTGCCCCACTCTGTCCACCACGTAGTGCGAGTCGAAGGCGTGGTCGCGGCGCGATGATCTGAGCGCGGGGACGAGAGTGTCGGCGCCAGCGCTATCCTTCTCGGCGGAGGCGGCTGGGGCGCAGCGGCTGCGGCGGCGCAGGGGGCGAAGGCGGCCGCCGCGGGGGCGCCGGGGCCATCGCGCACAGGAGTGCGGCATGGTGCGCGGCCGGAGCGATCGGATCCACTGGCGCTGCCCCCCTTGGCGCTAGGAAGCCGGCTGCCGAAGTCCCCTCCAGCAGCCGCTTTGGATGTCGCCGTGGCAGTCGTTGGCGTCGCATGGCGGGTGAAAGCCTTGCGGGGCGATGAACCGTCGCCGGAGATGGTGCCTGTCCTGTTTCCGGACCAGGGCGGATGCCGGCCCAGGTCTGAATCGCGGCGAAAGAGCGAAAGACCTGCTCTTCGCGGCGCCTTTGGCACGCGCAGCCACGCGACTGCTCTCCAAGCGAACGGGCAGTTTTTTGGCGCCCAGGTTCAAAACGAATATATTTCTCTGCGTTGTTCTGCACTATATCGTCAAGGTCCATGCAGGGCCCTCCAATGGCGACCGCCGCAGAAAATCTGCCGTCGTTGACGCGGGTTCGGTTGCGTCCGCGTGGAACCGCTCGTCGTCGCGCTTCCAGCGGTCCATCAGGTTGGCCCGCGGCCAGAACTTGCTAGGGACGTCCTGCCTGGTGCGCCACTCCCTGGTCAAACTGTCGCGGTTGCCTGGTGGGTGCCCGTGGGGTTTGATGGCCTCCATGAATGTTGCATGGTGCTGTCTGCACTTCTTTGTAACATATTTCGAATCCTTTTTTCTCTCCTTCAAGGGTCCGATGGTCGCGCAGGGCCCAGGCAACTTCAACTCCATGCAATATTCGCGTGGTCTCGGGGTGGCAGGTCTCGCAGGCCCATCCGCGTCGCCCGGTAGCGCCGGCGATTTTCTTCTGGCTATGTGGGGTGTCCTGGACAGAATGGCAAAGTGTCAAAATGTAGCCGTCCGTGCGGTTGGGTGACAGGCCTGGGAGCAACTGTCACACTTTTATATTCGCACCATGTGCTCAGCGAATGCAGACCCGTCAGCATCGACCACTGCGATGCCTGTGAGAGCGTGAGCGGCCCTCGTGACACAAGCATTGCTTATTCTTCTCGACGTCATCGTCATGCATTATCTCTGGAAGATCGGGATCGACCGCATGCGGGAGCCAATCCCAACGGGCATCTACGCCCCTGGCTGGCTGTCGGATCGGTTTCGGATCTGGGTCCCTGCTGTGCGAGTTCTTCTATGGTCATATTTTGGAGCTCGCAACGTTGGCTGTCCTTTGGGATCTGGGGAGGCGTCGTTCCTGATGCGACAGCGGGGGCTCTCATGGCCCATTGAGACGTCGCCATCCGATGCAGGGGTGCCCTCCCGCCGCGGCGATGCCGTGGGTGGGGGCGGGGTGGGCGGGCGAGCGGGCGGGTGGGGCGGCGGTGGCGTGGGCGGGTGGGGGGCGGGGCGGCGTGCGCGCTTGCGCAGGGAACTTGGGGGACCTGAAGATCCGCCATTGAAAGCTGGACCTCGCTGGAAAGCAGGAATCCTGAATGCTGCGACGGCGACGGCGCGTTGTTGCCGAAGTGCGCCTTGGCGACCCCCTGGGCCAACGCCGACGTGGAAGCAATCCATCCGGAGACTCCCAGCAGCTTGGTCTCAAGCGTCTCGAGGCTCTGCGCAATGACCATGGTGAAACACTTGTGTCTGCGCAAGTCTGGGTGGTGCTGTGCCCGCTCGTTGGTCCGATCATAGTTCAAGGTGGCTGTCGGGCTCGCGGGGTCGGTCAGGTCCACGGCCAACTTCTGGCGCGTGTGCTGCTGGAGCTTGTCGCCCACCAATAAGTAGATCTCTAAAAATAATTGATCGAGCGGGAGATGCACGGCTCGCGCGCGTCGTCTCCGCCCGTCGGAGCCATCTGCGTCATGGCGTCAGTGTCGCGAGTCCGCCAATCAGGATCGTGGAACATTTTGCCTGTTAGCCCCCAGCGAGTGGTTAGATGCGCTCCCGCGGTGGTAGATCGACGCCGCCGCTGAGAACGGGGATCTCGATTGGTGCAGGGGCGGTGTCATTCATGTTGGTTGGCACCGGCGTCGCTGTCGGGCTCGACGCTGCTGGCGTCGGTGCTGGAGTTGTCGCAGCAGCAGCATCAACTGCCGTGAGAAGTTGGCGCTAATGACCTCGCCGGGGCTGCTGCTCTTGTAGGCCGCGGCTATTGCGGTGTCCTCGTCTGGCGCGGAGTCGGTCTCTGCCTCGCCGTGATGTTCAAATCCTGCATTGGCCTCGAAGGCGCCGGGGTCGTCCGTCGGGATGTCCTGAGGGGTGTCGTGTCGTCGGTATTCTCCTCTGGCACTTGCGATAGAGCGGCGGCGATGGTCGCGGCCTCCGCCGTGCTCGGACGGGCCCAATCCTTGCCGTTGAATCTCAGGATGGCGGCGACGCGGGCGCCGTGCTCATCCTGGCTTGCATGTGCGTTCCACGTGTTCATCCAGCGCTCGATCTGCCCATCAAGATATTGGGCGCATGCCGACGCGTATCCGACCGCATGCGCGTTGTTGTCCAGTGATTGGTCCATGAGCGGTGCATTGTGCATTCGGGGGTCTCCGTCGAATCGCTTCGGCTGGATCTCATCGGCAGCTGCGGGCGCCGCTGGCAGCGGTGGTCCTTGCGAAGCGCTGTGATGTCGTAGTCGCGGGGCGCGAGAACTGGCGGCGGTCCGTTGCCCCCAACCTCGCCGGGCAGATTGCGGCGCCAATCCTCGCGGCCGGAGCGCGGCGCTGCCCGTGTCGCAAGGCCTGCAGGAGTTCCCTCCCGCGGGCGCCGAGGCGGCGCGGCTGGCGCGTCGGCTGGCGCGGGGGCGGGCCCCGATGCAGCGGCAGCTGGCGCGGCGGCGACGGGCGTAGGAGCGGCGGTGGCTGCGGCGGCGGGCTGAGGTCCACCCGCGGGCGGGGGTGCCCGGGGCCGGCGCGGGGCCGGGGCTGGCATCGGCGTGGGCGCGAGAGGCGCGGCGTTCAAGCCTGGCGGCCGCCTGGCGTTAGTTGTCAGTTCAGATTGGGGCTGCTTTCTGTGGTGCGGGGGCCTTTAGATCGGTCCCGCGACGGGCGTTTCACTCGATGTCGACGCGGTATTTGTTGGGTCCGGAATCGCATGGCGGAGTTGTTGTCTGCGGGCGTTGTGCGTGGCAGCGTGCCGATCGGAAAGCCTCGGATCGGGCGTTCTGGTGGCTGCGTTGGTCCTGGTAGCCAAGTGCAACGCCGCTCGGGGCGCTAGACTGCCGTGCTTCTTTCGTTTTGCCGTGATGTATGTGCTCGGCGTCTGTCACCGTCAATGATGTGCCGTCCAAACAGGATGGCGCGCTGTGTGGATGGGCTGCGAAATGTCCGACTCTGGCACGCGTCGCGATACTCTCGTCCCACTTGAAGTCTGTGCTCGCAGGGCCCGAGCTGCGCAACTGCATGAAGTCGCGACTTGCCTGGCGCGTGGCACTGGCAGCAGCGATTGAACAAATGCGGTGCGAACTGCCGGATGTTGCTGTGGCCCTTCCCTGTGCTGCATCTCAGTGCGGTAAATGGCTGTGCAAATAATCCATGGGGGTACTGCGCCCTTCTCCTCGCGGTCGAATGTGGCGTGGATTGTCGCGGGCAAGTCGCGGAGTGCTCCTGCGTTGCCGGGCGCGCGGTCCACGTTGACGCGGCGGTCCAAGTGGACCTCTGAAGAATCACCTCAGTGACGGTGTGCCGTGGAGATGCGTTTGGACAGGTGCTCCGTGCCACGGTGCATCTGAGAACGGCCTCGCCACTTCCGGCCCATCTTCCAAAACTGCTCGTGGTCGACTCCCTCGTGTGTGAATGCTGCGGCAAGACAATCGCCGTCGAAGGCGCGGTGATCTCCGTTGCCCAGTTTACGGTAGACTGGCTTGGTGATCCAATCGTAACTGCAGAAGGGGTCGGACTCGCGAAGGTTAGCACAGTCGGAGATGACCTTGTCTGTTCGCCATGTAACTTAATCCTGAAGGCTCAGGTCGACGGGATCGTAGTGACATGGGTCGCGTGGCCGGATCCAGCTGTTGTTGTCGTGGCCGATCTCGGTCTCGTGCCTGTATGGCGACAGGGTTCTGTCGCTGTCGGGGCAATTCAGCACCTGCGCGCGCATGGGCGCCTGTTCAATCGTCATGCTGCGCACGGGGGACGTAGGCAACGTGTGCAGCATGGTCACCCGTGCTGGGGCTGGCGTTGGTTCAGGAGTCGGAACGCGCGCGGCCCATTGCTGTGCGGTGCTGGTGCAGGGCGCGGCGCAAGCGAGAGCGCCCCGATGCATTGGTTGACCTCGAGGATTGTCGTGGGGATCTTGTCGAGCTCGCTGTTGATGTACGGCATGCGTGTGTCTCCAGTGCGGTGTTTCCTGGAGGAGCAGCAACGCTGCGATGAATGCGTCGCTGCGCGCCTGGGCGGCGCCCGCACGTCTGCTAGATCTTGTCGCAACGTAGTCGGGGGAGTGGAACAATCGCCTCGCTGGTGTGTCCGCGTTCTGACACATATCGCGGTGTGCACTCAGCAGCCGCTGGTATCTGGAAAGGGTCGAATTGTAAGCTACCGCGTTCGTTGTCCTGGGCGGTCGCCTCGGTGTGAAGGTTCGGAATTGGGTTGCCCCCGCCAGGAGGTGTAATCGCGAGTGTGTCACTGCCATCGTCGCTTTACTGCGCGGGGATGTATGGGAGGCGTGGTTGTGGGCGCGCGTTTGTAGTTGGTGCCGTAGAGGACGTCAGCGCTGAAGTCGACAGCCTCTTCTTGCATATCTATGCTTGTAGGAGCTGAATGAAGTCCGCGAGCGAGAATCTGGTCACGTGGGGTTGCTGCCGCAACAACGTCTGAAGCGCTCGCAGGAGCTCCCTCCCGCAAGCGGCCAGGGTTAATAGTCCGACGACTCAGCTGTGCTCAGGCAGGAAACGATGCAGAACTCCTGGTCCTTCGGTCGAATTTGTCGGCTCCGACTTCTGGAGGGAGACGAACTGCTGCGTGTGTGTCTGGTATGCGCGGGAAATCCTCGTCGCGACGGTCTAGCCGCTGCTGTCAAAAACGGAATTGGCTGCGGGCTCGTTGTGCGAAACTTGCTGGGATGGTAATGAAGCGATCACGCTCGCCAGCTCTTGGGGCATCTGTGCGTGTCAAAACTGCAAACCCATCACCACGCTGATGTGGGCTGTTTTGAGAGTATGCCAATCGCAACCGTTACGGTCCCCTTTGTGGATCCACGCGTCCGCTGGTATGACCATCGTTCCACGCGCTTCCATATCAGAGATGAAGAAGCTTGAATGTCAGTGATTTTTTTGGTGGACGCTGCATTCTGTCGGTGCCAAAACCGATCGCAATCGGGCTGCTGTCAGACCTCATGACGTCCCGACACCGGGCGAGGTCGAGCATCATGCGTGGCATGATCTGGTCGACGACCCGTCCCGTCATCGTCCACCATCGCTTGGGGTGCGTACCGCTGAAGCCGTTTATATGCCTGTGGGCGCCGAGACTCTTCTGTGTCGCACTGCGGCAATCAACGTCGTTATTGTAGCACCATGTAGTAGCACTGACTTGTCTCGGGCAGACGGCTTGGTTCAGATGTGGTGAGGTTCACTTCCGAGTGTCCCAGAGGTGGTCGTCCACATTTTTGTATTTGGCGGCCTTCGCCTCCTCCTTCCTCCCAGGCGGGCCCAGGAGGGCAACGAGAGCAAACACCAGGTGCAAGAACACGAGAGCAAGTCTGCACATCCAGCTACTCCTCGTGCAGCCTTGTCCTGTCCCTCCTCCATATCCTCGTCGTCCTCATCAGGGCCATTGTGCTGATCCTCCTCTCCTCCTCCTCCTCCTCCTCCTCCTCCTCCTCCTCCTCCTCCTCCTCATCTCTTCCCTTCTCTTCATCAAGGTCGTCGTGCAATCCAAACGCCCGAACCGACAGCGAAACCAACATCGACAGGCCGCAAGCAGCCTAGAAGGGTTCAGCGGCGCAGCAGCGAAACAACCGACCGAACCTGACCGACCGACCACCATGCGGCTGGACCGACCGAACCGCGGACGACGCCCTTGCTTATTCTCCTCGTCCTCGTCCTCATTCAGCTTCTCCTCCTCCTCCTCCTCCTCCTCCTCGTCCCCTCCACCTCCCCTCCCTCCCCCGCCGTCTCCACGCTGCCGATGCGCCCCGTGGACTCGGCCCACCGCAAGATCAGGTCGGCCCACTCGCCTCCCGCACCGCCCCAGGCGGTCCGCTGACGGGGCGCGGCGGTCTGATGCCGCTGCCGGTGCCGCGTGCTGCGGCCGATTCTCCCCTGCCTCTTTCGCCTTCTCGCTCTCGCTCGCTCGCTCGCTCGCTCTCTCGCTTTCTCTCCCTCTCCCGTTGTTCTTCCTCATCGCCTGGTGGGTGTGGTCACACATAGCCCTCTGAATGTCCAGCCTGCCTCTTTCTCCTTTGCTTCCTCTCTCCCCCTTCTCACTGCTCACGCTTGTTCTTCTCTTGCTTTTGCACTTCCAACTTTAGCGTCCCTTTGCATCGCTTGGAAGCCTTTCCGAGGTAGCAGCGCGTCATCCTTGGGCAACCGCAAGGATCCCCACTTTTGAGCAGGGGCCGACCGTCCCGGCATTCCATAGGCCTACCACGAGATTTCCCAGAAACCAAAAAATGTCTTATTAACAAAGGCAGTGTTCTTAGAACGTAAACCCGATTTGCTAAAACAAGACAGCCCCGCCAGAACTGCTCTAAGAACATTTCGTGCAAATCACAAGAGTTTCTCAGAGCATTCGTTGGTGGGCCTATAGGCAAGCTACGACACTTCGCCACTGCTTGAACGGATCCCCACTTGCCCGTCCATTCCGCTCCCCTTGCCCGTCTCACTGTCCACTCCTCCTCATGGGGGCCAGCAGGCACGGGGTCCTGGCACCCCTCGCGCTCGCTCCTTGCCCACCTCTCTCTGTCTGTCTGTCTGTTTGTCTGATTGTTAGCGCCGAGCGTTGATGGATTGCGCCGGCCCCCAGCCAGGCTTCGCGCACGAACGGATTTCTCCTTCTCCTGCTCCGCCAGTCTGTCTGTCTGTCTGCCTGCTTCCCTCCCCCCCGTCTCTCTCCCTCTCTCTCTCACCCCCACCCCCAAACCCCCACTATCCAATCTCCGTCTCCTCTCCCCCTTTCCTCCTCCCTCGCTTCTCCCTCCTTCTTGCGCTCAGCCAGTGCGTATCATGAAAAATGCTCGCGCAAACAAGTCTCGAAACAGCTTGGCCAACGACTGGGAGCAAAGGATACTTGGTCGCTCGCCCCCTCTCGCGCATGCATCCACTCAAGGAGTACCGACTCATCTCACGTATCCGCTTGCAAAGCCCAAGGCCTTAATACCAAAAGCGCATGACTGTGTTTCGAATGAAACGGGGTTCTTAGCTTACCAAGCCTGATGGTTTGTTGAACTAACGGCCCAGATGAGGGGGTTTATGACTCGAGACACTCCGACGACAACGAACTAATTGTAGCTGCATGCCACGGTAATGTAACTACATAAAAATCCGCCTACCTCCGCTTGCTGTGGGTGAATAGGCGTGTGAGAGTGTGAGCAATTTTTGGCTGCCCCCCTCTCCCTTTCCTCCCCCCCAAGGGCCCACTAGCGCATTAGAAGGGGGGGCCGAGGGGGATCATCAACTCGTGTTTGTCGTCGTTGTCGTCGTGGCCGTGGTCGTGGCTGTTGTCTGGTTGGGTCGGCGGCACCGGCCGGAAGGCCTTCACAATAACCCCAAATGCTCCCTCCCTCCTGCCTCCTGCCTCCTCCTTCCTCCTCCTCCTCCTCCTCCTCCTCCTCCCTCCTCCTCCTCCACCTCCCTCCTCTCCTCCTCCCACTCCTCCTCCTCCTCCCCCTCCTCCTCCTCCTCCTCCTCCTCCTCCTCCTCCTCCTCCTCCTCCTCCTCCTCCTCCTCCTCCCCTGCTCCCTCACGTTCTCCCTCCTCCCTCCCTGTGCCCCTCCCCGTCCTCCTCCGCCTCCTCCTCCTCCTTGGGCGCGCAGGTCCACCCAACCGCGCCCTTGCCGAACCGGTGCTCCGTCCCCGCTCGCCTGGCATGCGCCAGTACATCAGGAGCCTGGCCCCGTCTCGGGCAGCCGCCGCCGGCGGGCCCGGAGGACGCGCGCCCCCCGCCCCGAGTTTCGGCCACGTTCACCCGACAAGGGAGCCCATGCCCAAAACTCCCACCAGCCCTCTGTAGGACGCGAGTGGTTTACCGGGTAGGAGGAGGAGGAGGAGGAGGAGGAGGAGGAGGAGGAGGAGGAGAGGAGGAGGAGGAGGAGGAGGACGGGGAGGAGGGGGAGGAGGAGGAGGAGGAGGAGGAGGAGGAGGAGGAGGAGGAGGAGGAGGAGGAGGAGGAGGAGTAGGAGGAGTCCACCCCCCTCTTCCGCCTCGGGGAGGGGTGTACCACGGGTCCCTGTTAATAGGCACCCTCTCCCGCAGGCGACTGGCAGCCAAGGCCAATGAGGGCCCCCCCAACTATCACTGTCAGAAACAATGTGAAGTTCACTCTGGTGCAAAAGCCTGGGTCGTGGTCGGGGGGGCGCGAACACTTTGAATTGTTTTTGACAGGGGCGGCGGGGGTACCCGCAATTGCCTGCTGTGCGCAAGGCCACCCGTCAAAAACAGTACAACATGCATTTCGAGACAAAATCTGGATAATGCGCAGGCTCCCCGCGATTACTGTGCATTGGTTTTGGCATTTTTCACTCCGCAGCAAGTTCTGTAGTAGAGTCAGGCCTGGAGTTCACTAGGCAGGGGCCCTCGCCACATACACAGACGCACGAAATCGGAGCACACGCGCGACTGAAGCTGAAAGCAAGCCATTACAAGGGCGGGAGGGTTGGGAGCTAAAGGTGAGGCTGCAGAGAGGACATATCGCCGAACCGTTCTGAATGTCATTGAAATGCCCGCACAGCCTTGACACTTTTCACTCAGCAGAAAGGTCTGCGGTGAAGTCAGGCCTGGAGTTCACTAGGCAAGGGCCCTCGCCACATACACAGTCGCGCGAGGTCGGAGCACACGCGCGACTGAAATCGAACACCACACGGAATCACAACAGAACAACTCCCAGATTTCATGCGTGAGCTGCGGTAGCAAGGTTTGAAAATCTGTGCGAGTGACGTGCAGAGCGACCAAAGGTAGGGCTGGGCAACAAGGGTCCAGAACCGGCCATCTGGGGCCTTACCCTCGAGCAAACTATGAGTGGGCTCTACTGCAAAGGCCACGGCTGGCATTTTATTTTTCCTTCGAGCCGCCCAGCATCACCCCAACATGACAGGTTAAGAAACGTGCTGCCTCGCCCCACTCTGTTCTCTGCTGACCGAAGTGAGTCTCCCTGGTCTCTGCTCTGGGCAGCTTTTGGGCCCTCAGGAAGCCCGGGAGCAACCAGAACATAGATGTCTGAAGATTACCCCTGATACAGACTTTGCTTAACTTCCGACAGATCAGAAAAACTCGGAGGGAAAAACTGGCGAGACTCTTTCCTACCGTCACTTTCTCGAGGTAAGCTGGGCTCAGTCCAGGGGCCCCGAGGACGAAATGGTTCGTGCGAAACGGGGGAGGACGGCCACGCCTAAGTGTATGTACTGCCCTCATCAAGACACGTCGCTGCATCGCCTCCGAATTTCGGCAAACCCGTGGCCGACTCAGGGGTTTGCCGACATGGTATCTGACAACCGATCCGATTGATTGATACTGTGCCGGAACAGGCGTCGGAGCAGGGGTCCAAGGGGCCTCCCAGATGGGGTACGAGTGGATGGGGTCGGAGGGTCGCGCCGCATCGCCAACGCATCGCCGATGCACAAGCGACGGCGGCGCGGAGAAGATCGGGCTCCACAGCGGCGATGCGGCGCGATCCTCCGGCCCCGTCTGCTCGGACCCCATCTGGAGGAGGAGGAGGAGGAGGAGGAGGAGGAGGAGGAGGAGGAGGAGGAGGAGGAGGAGGAGGAGTAGGGAGAGGAGGAGGGAGGGAGGAGGAGGAGGAGGAGGAGGGAGGAGGAGGAGGAGGGAGGAGGAGGAGGAGGAGGAGGAGGAGGAGGAGGAAGGAGGAGGAGGAGGAGGAGGAGGAGGAGGAGGAGAGGAGGAGGAGGAGGAGGAGAGGAGGAGGAGGAGGGAGGAGGAGGAGAGGAGGAGGAGGAAGGAGGGAGGAGGAGGAGGAGGAGGAGGAGGAGGAGGCCCTCGAGGGCCAGAACACGCGCCCCCCGCCGACCTCGTGCGGTCGCCGTCGGCCCAGGCCGCCGCGCCCGCGGCCACCAGGTGCTCCGCCAGGGCCTGCAGACCCTCCGCCTCGGCGCGGGGCGCTGGAGCCGCCGCGCCACGCTCGGCGCGCCATGCAGTACACCGCACCGTCGAACCAAACCAGACCTCCCAAGCGGGGTCCGAGTGGGTGGGGCTCCACATCGCCGATGCATCGGCGATGCAGCGGCGACGCATCGCCGATGCGGCTTGATGTGTAACCCCATTTCTCTCCGATGCATCGCCGACGTCGCCGGTGCATCACCGATGCATCGCCGATGCATCGATGCGGCGCGATCCTCGGACCCCGTCTATGGTAGGAACTCGACCACAAGAAACCTTCCATAATGAACCCAGCCCTGAGACACCAGGACGTCCATAGATGTTTGGCACGGGGACGTCACGTTTTCCATCGTAGAACCATCGATACCAAAGAGACTCAGGGCAACGTTTTCTTATTCGGCGTTTCGATATTGGGCGGAAGGGGGGGGGGGTCGGGCTCCAGACCACTGCCTAATGCGACCTGTTTTTTCAACAGCGCGTCCTATGGGGAGACTCCACCTGCCTGAAACAGGCGCCAAAAACAGCCAAGACCTACTCCATGGTGGTGGTGGTGGTGGGAGGGGCCACGGGTGGTTACGAGGGCCCGCGCCGATCGGCAACACAACAAATAAAAAAACGACCACCAGGGCACCCTTGATGGGCCCATCTTCCACCACCACTACCATAGGTAGGAGAGGGAGGAGAGGGAGGAGGAGGAGGAGGAGGAGGAGGAGGACGTCCTCATTTTCCCTTCTCCCCCGTCCTACGTGTGGTTGTGGTGCTGGAACGTGTGCCCATCAACCCTGGAGGCAAGCAGGGTGTCTTGGCACGGATCTCCACTGCACTCGGTCCCCCATCTGGGAGGCCCGCTATCTGCCGTGGAGCCAGAGCGCGAGCCGCGTCGCCGAAGGTCTGAGGCCCCATGGAGAGGCCCAACACGCACACACAGTCCGAAGTGGAGGGGGGGGAGGGGGAGGAGGGAGAGGAGGAGGAGCAGGAGGAGGAGGAGGAGGAGGGGGAGGAGGGGGAGGAGGAGGAGGAGGAGGAGGAGGAGGAGGAGGAGGAGGAGGAGGAGGGGGAGGAGGAGGAGGAGGAGGAGGAGTCCGTAGCCAATTTGGCTCAAGTCCGCAGCGGTGTGCTCGAGGCTTTGAGTTTTGGCGTGGGGAGTTCGCGGCCCCAACAGTTTCCTGGCGTTCGCCCGCCAGAATATACGATACACCTCATCATTGTTCAGTTCGGTACTGTATTGGGGTAGCGGCCCCATCTTTTCCGTACTTCTCTCCCACGTGCAATGTGTGGAACGATGGCAACCGCGCCAAATTCTATGGGTGCGGAGCCTGCAACCCGTATGGTAAGCAGCCCAGTGGACAGGACCCAGCCCCAGCGCGAGGCCAATGGGAATTCGGGCCACCGCCGTTGGGTAACCCGCTGTGGAGCTACCAGCAAGCCCCGCGCAAGTTCTTCCGCTCGCTCTGGGTCCAGAATAGGTTCGCTGTCAGGTGGCAGACTCCAGCAACGTCGGCATGGGACTCAAAGTTGGCATGGCCCGCAGCCCCTTTCGGACGAAGAGAAAGCTCAATGGTGGTCCCTGGACGACAGCTCCTTCCAATTACTCTCGGGGCGTCCCGCTCAGAGCCAGCAGGACAAGCTTGCGCACGCAAGGAAGCTCACGACAATTGGACAAGGCCTGCCAGATGGGGTCGAGGTCCCGCGGTCGGTCCAGGCGCTCCAGCATAAGCTTGTCGAACTTCTGAGGAAGGAGGAGCGCCAGGTCGAAGCTGCCAGGAGGGCCCTCCAGGCGGTGGGTGAGACCCAGGCGCAAGTGGAGGAGACCAGAGCACAACTTGACATGGCCAAAGCGGATGCAGTCAAGGCCCTGGTGGGCAGCCGCGCTCTATTCGGAGCTCTATTGGGCGCTCTATTGGGCGTTCTATTCGGAGCTCTATTGGGTGTTTTTTTGTGCGCTCTATTCGGAGCTCTATTGGGCGATCCATTCGGTGTATTGGGCGTTTTCAAAAAGGCTGCACTGAAGCTTTCCGACGCACCCGGATTTGGAAACTTGGCGGGGGAGGAAGAGGAAGAGGAGGAGGAGGAGGGGGAGGGAGGAGGGAACAATGATATGGAGATTCCAAACGATTTTTTCGCTGCCTGGTGGCCCCAGAAAAAAGGACTCGCGGACGCCTCAAGCGGTTGGCCTGTTTCGGTCCCCCGCACTTCTCTCGTTTGGTGGCGCAATGTTATCAGGAATTTGGCACTTGGTAGGTTTCCGGGGAATTCCTAGGACTCCCTAGGAGGCCCTCCCAGGAAACTGGGAATTCACAGGATCCGTAGGAGTTCTTAAGATTCCCGAAGAGAATCTCTTAGGACTCTGGCGAACTCCTCAGACGAATCACAATGGAATCGTATACGAATCACGTCGGAAGCGTGCACGGATCACACAGGAATCGTATGGATCATGGCTACGTTCGAGCTCAAGTACATGTGTTTAGCTGAGATCATGATCAACCGTCGGTGATCGGACCGATCTTACCCGCTTTTTCAGATTCCCATTGGGCGGCTTTTTCAGAGTTCAGTGCACCCAGAAGCGCCCTTCTGACCTATGAGGCCTGCCGTAGGCGAATACCGTCGGCAAAATGCCAAACTGCTCTGAACCATGCTAGCTTGCCTTGTTGGTTTGCCGTGCTGATTTGCCGCGCTGGTCTGCTGTTTTTGTAAGCCGTGCCGCTCTGCTGTTTGCTGATCTGCTGTGCTAATTTGCCGCGGTGGTCTGCCGTGTTGGTCTGCCGTGTTGATCTGCCGTGAAAACTTGCCGTGCTGGTCTACCGTGCTTTGGTGGTTTGCCGCGCTAATCTCAGCCATGCTGGTATGCCGTGCTTATGCGCCGTGCTGGTGTGCCGTGCTGGCCTGCCATCGTGCCGTGCTGGTCCGTGCTTGTCAGTCGTGTCAGGGTGCCGCGATGGTATCCGTGCTGGTCAGCCGTGCTGGTCTGCCTTGCTGGTCTGCAATATTGGTATGAGGTGCCGGTCCGGCGTGCTTGTCTGCTGTGCTGGTCTGCCGCGCTGGTCTGCTCGCCGACGGATCCAAAAAGGGGTTCAAGAGAGAGAACACGAACCGAACATCCAAGCCCTCCGCCCCAAGAGTCCCCCAGGAGGCCCAAAGAGGCACCCGAGAGGCCCCAATAAGCCCCCCAAAGAGGCCCCACAACGGCCGTCAAGAGGCGTCATAACTGCCTTTTAGAAGCCCGCGAGGGGCTTCCCGCGGGATCCCGACGAACATCCAAATGGGCTTCGTCTCCACAACCCAAGCACGGTGGGGGCATCGGCCGGGGGTCATCAAATTTCTGTTGTGCGGTGTTTTGCCCTGTTGAAGCGTTTCCTTTTGGACCCAGGGGGAAAGGAATCCTTTGTTGAGTTCAGCGGGCGGATGTTTTTTCAACGAACCGTTATCAGCTACGAACAAGAATTGGTCGCAGGGGCCCATGGCGAAGCAATTTGGGGGGAATGCTTATTGCAACCTCGTCGGCAAATTTTGGGTTCACTCTTGATTTCTTCTTCCGCCCTCCTCGTCCTCGTCCTCCTCCTCCTCCTCCTCCTCCTCGTCGCCGTCCTCCTCCTCCTCGTCCCCCCCTCCCGTCCCGCCCCCCCACCCCCCGCGGGGCCGTCAGCTGCCGCTGCAGCGCGGGGTTGCGGAACAGCCCGACGCGGCCCTGCCACGGCGGCCGCGGCGCCGAGGCCAGGCGAGGGGGGGGAGGGGCGCGCCAGCAGGCACACACGACGGCGCGGTCGGACAGCCTCGACGACGACGACGACGACGACGACGACGGCGACGACGACAACGACGACGACGACGACGGCAATGACGTCGACGACGGCGACGGCGACGGCGACGACGGCGATGGCGAGGTCCTCCGCCTCCTCCACGTCCTCGTCCTCCTCCTCCTCCGTCTCCTCCTCCTCCCCAGACGACCGACGACGACGACGCCGAGGTCCTCCGCCTCCTCCTCGTCCTCCTCCTCGTCCTCCGCCTCTTCGCCCCTCTTCCTTCTTCCATCTCCCCGCTTCCTTCTTCCATCTTCCGTCTTCCCTCTCCTCCTCCTCCTCCTCCCCCTCCTCCTCCTCCTCCTCATCCTCCTCCTCCTCTTTCTCCTCCTCCTCCTCCTCGCCCTCCTCCTCCTCCTCGTTCTCTCTCTCTCCTCCTCCTCCTCCTCCCTCCTCCTCCTCCTCCTCCTCCTCCCCTCTTAGTCCTCCTCTCTTCTCTCCTCCTCCTCGTCTCCTCCTCCTCGTCCTCCTCCCTCGTCCTCGTCCTCGTCGCGTCCTCGACCTCCTCCTCCTCCTCCTCCTCCTCCTCCTCCTCCTCCTCCTCCATCCTGCTCCTCCGCCTCCTCCTCCCTCGTTCCCCTCCTGCAGGCGGCGGGGCGGTCTATCCGCGAGCGCCCGATGCCGCCCTCCGAACTCCGCGTGCTCCGCGACGACCCTGCGGTGCCGGGGCCGCCCCCACTGGCGCGCCTAGCGCGGCAGCTCCTCTGCCGGTGCTGCGGAAGTGCCGAGCGGCGGCGCAGTGGCCCTGCGACCAATCTCGCGTCGGCCAGCCGAAGTGCCAGAACGCTGGCAGGCCGTAGCGCCCCCGCGTCCAGCGCCGGCGGGAACAGCGGCCGCGGCGCTTGGTGCCCTGGGTATAGGCGCAACTTGTCTGCCCCAGCGTCGGCGTTGACGGCGCCTTCGCTGTCCGCTGCCAACGCCAGGGCGCGCGCGTCGCCAGGGACGCAAAAGCGGACTGCGACGCCCGCGTGCAGCCTGGGCAATCTCTTCGGTGCGCCTCCAGATCCAGGAGGGCCTCTTCCGGCTCCACCTAGAGCGCCGCCTCCCAGGTGGAGCAGGGGCCAGGCGGGGGCGCCTCCTCCTCCTCCTCCTCCTCCTCCTCCTCCTCCTCCTCCTCTGCAAGGCCTCCTCGTCATCCTCAGCTTCTCCATCGTCCTACTCCTCCCCTTTCTCCTCCTCCTCTTCCTCCTCCTCCTCCTCCTCCTCCTCCTCCTCCTCCATTGCCTCCTCTTCCTCTTACGTTTTTGTTTCCCGTCATCCCCCATCGTCATCATCATCATCATCATCATCACCATCATCATCATCATCATCATCATCACCATCATCATCATCAGCATCATCATCATCATCATCATCAGCATCATCATCAGCAGCAGCATCATCAGCAACACCATCATCAACATCATCATCATCGTCATCATCTTCATCCTCATCCACATCCTCATCATCACCCTCGCCCTCATCATCATCCAAATTATCATCCACATCCTCATCCTCAGACTCAGCCTCATCCATCATCTATCATCAATCGTTCATCATGCATCGTCACAACCATCCACCATCATCACCACAACCAACTTCATCATCATCATCATCATCATCATCACCATCGTCATCATCAGCATCACCATCAACATCATCAGCACCACCACCGTCATCATCATCAGCACCATCATCCCATCATCACCATCAGCATCATCATTATCAACATCACCATCAGCATCAGCATCATCAGCATAATCACCATCACACATCATATCATCAGCACCCCATCATCATCATCATCATCATCATCATCATCACCACCATCATCATCACCATCACCATCACCATCACCATCACCATCACCATCACCATCACCATCACCACCATCATCATCATCATCATCATCGTCATCATCATCATCATCATCATCATCATCATCATCGTCATCATCATCATCATCGTCACCATTAGCATTATCATCAACAACATCAGCATCAGCATCAGCATCAGCATCAGCATCAGCATCGCCATCACCATCATCATTCCCCCCTTCCCCCTTTTCCTCCAATGCAGTCGGAGGTCTCAACTGAACACCCGCGGAGATTTCCAGAGAGCTCCGCGGACCTCCAGAAGCCTCGCATCCTCCCTCCTCCTCGTCCTCCTCGCTCTCTCCTCCCTTCTCCCTCCCTCCTCCTGCCTTCTCCCTCCTCCCTCCCAGTCGCCCTCCCCCCCCCTCCCTCCCTCCTCCCTCCCTCCCTCCGTCCCCCTCCCCCCCTCCGTCCACCAGGCCTTGCACGGCGGCGCCTGTGCGCTCGCGAGCTGCCCGTGCTCCTCTTCGGCAAGGGGGGCCCCCGGATCGGCGCAGCCTTAAAGGGCCCAGGGACACACAAATAAAAACGCACAAATAAAACGATTCCCCATATTTTCCTATATTTTCTGGCTTTTTGTCTTCCCGCCCAATTCCCATATTTTCCTGGGACTCGACGATTAATTGTGTCTGTGTGTTTCTTTCCCTCCTGATTCCTGGGGGGCACAGCGGACTGCGCGCCGCCCTCCGGGCCTTGACGCCCTCCTCGCCCCGCGGCTGCTCGTCCTCCCGAGTCCCCCGAGGACGGGCGTGGGGAAGCGATCCTGGAAGCACGCCGGCCATGCGCCTGGACGGCGCCTGGCAAAGCCCTCCCTCGAGCCCGTGAGCAGCATTCCGTCCGCCTCGGCAGAGGAAGGTCGGATGCTGCTCGTAGGCTGGGAAGCCGTTCACCCACAACTGCTCCGCCCGATCCTGGCCCTTCTGCGCCTCCACCGTCTTCCCGTTGTCCCCTGCAAGAGATCTCCGCGCTCTCACACCGTCACGCTCGTCACGACAGCCCTCCTCGTCGTGTCCTGCATCACTGAAGCAGTGCTCCGGGTGGTCTTCTGGAGTGCTTTGTGCTTCCGCTGGGTGCCCAGAACACTTCGAGAAGACGCGCTGCCCACCTGCCATTTGGACGTGACGGGCCGACCTGCTCAGATGCGCGTTCGGCCTCCGAATCCACCTCAAGCCGCTCAGGTGGGCGAATGGTGCAGAAGGCATGAACGTTGCTTACGGAGAGCGTTGAGGATGCGATGGGGTGGGAAGGACGAGGATGTAGAAGGGCAGGGCGGCTCAATTCCACTTACCACTCGCCGAGGAGGAAGACGAGGAGGACGAGGAAGAGCACACAAGTGGTTGCGCGGAGAAAGCCCGAGGACATGATGGACGAAAAGGGACTTGCTCACTGTGACGATCCTCCCTTTCCTCCTGCTCCTCCTGACGCTCCTCGTCCTCATTCGTGCCACCCTTCCCTTCCCCCAGCCGAATGTTGGTTAACGGGGCAATGAAGGGGGGGGGGGGGGAACAAACGTGCACCCGTTGCGCACCTTTGGGGCCCGCGGGGGCAGTAGAGGTGCCGCTCAGGGCCCCTTCAGGCCCACTTTCCTGCAACCCTCAATCCTCCCACGCCTCTTGCCCCCCCCTGTTGCCGTCCGCCCGACCCTGGCCCACCCGAGTACCGTTCCAGCTGCGTGTGATCGGCTGCGGTGCCCTGTGCAGTCCATCTCAGTCCCCAGACGTGCGCTGACGGAGGAAGACTCGGACCCCGAGTCGGGGCTTCCTAGACGGGGGTTTAGCTAAACGGGGGCTTAGGCTGTTTCATTTTCCCCCGTGTACTCTGCCCCCGTCTACGGCGCCCTGGGCCCCCTGAACGGGGACATAGCCAAACGTGGAAATCGACGTTCCCCGTGCCCAGACGTGTGCTGACGGAGGAAGACTCTTGAACAGGGACCGACCGTCCCGGCATTCCTATAGGCCTACCACGAAGTGTTCTTGGAACCAGAAGATGCTCCAACAACAAAACCAATGATCTTAGAACATAAGTCCGATGTGTTGAAACAAGACGCTCTCGGCCAGACATGTCCTCAGAACAGTTCGCGCAAACCACAACAGATTCTTAGAACATTCTTTGGTGGGCCTAGAGGCAAGCTGGGACGCTTCGCCACTGCTCGAGACTCGAACCCCGAGGGCCGACTTCGGACTCGTTAGGGCCTGGTGCGAGGAGCAACGATCCCCGCCCGGCGGCCTGCAGGAACCCAGGACCCCGAAGAGCTGACGTCTCTTGGGATGGCAACTCTTTACCTTCGCTGCCCCTCCGCCGAGGACAAGATCGGCCATTCCTTGGATGCTCGGCGGCGAGGCCCTCTGGAATCGAAGGAGGACAAAACGCCATAAACATAAACTGTTGGCACTCCGCGCGGATTTCTCGGATCCGCGCTGACCCCCTCCCTGGCGCGCGGCGCGCGCCAGGGGCGGCGCTGGAGGCGCCGCCGGGGGGCCCCAGCGCGGATCCAAGAAACCCGCTCGGAGCGCCAACAGGTTGTGCTTATGGCGTTTCTTCTTCTTCTTCTTCTCCTTCTTCTTCTCCTTCTCCTTCTCCTCCTCCTCCTTCTCCTTCTCCTTCTCCTTCTCTCTCTCTCTCTCTCTTCCCCTTCTTCTGAAAGGGGGCAGCTGACCTCTCGGATTTCTCGAAATTTTCGATTTGGTGTTCGAACTTTTCGATGTTTTTCTAAATCCGCCGACCCTGTGGGCGTGTGTGAGGGGCTTTTCCGTTCGAGACGTCATCCCCGTTGTTCGTTGGTCGTCGTCTCTGTCGTCCCCCTTCCTTGCGCCTCCCTTTCCGTGGGCCCGTCGCCACTCCCGTCCTCTTTCCCAGCAGGGGCCCCTGCTCAAGCGCGCCAGCCCAAATGAACTTCAGCAACGTCGTATTTGAGTCGAAGGGAAGCCCCTGTTCGAGGCGTGGGCGCCACTCCCACTTCTCGAAACCTTCGAGGCGTGGGCCGCCGGACCTCGCGGCCGCGCTCCCCCCCCCCCCAGGGCCAGCGCGCTGCCTCCCGTGCGGTGGTGCTGCAGCCCCGCGGCCCGGGACGGGCCTCCTCCTCCACCTGAGGAGGGAGGAGGAGGGAGGAGGAGGAGGGAGGAGGAGGAGGAGGAGGAGGAGGAGGACGAGAAGGAGGAGGAGGAGGAGGAGGAGGAGGAGGACGAGAAGGAGGAGGAGGACGAGAAGGAGGAGGAGGAGGAGGAGGAGGAGGAGGAGGAGGAGGAGGAGGGACGAGGCGGAGGAGGAGGAGGTGGAGGAGGAGGTGAGGCGCAGCACGGCAGGCGGCCGGCCGCCTCGACTTGCGCGCTGCGCTGGACTTGCCAGCCTCGAACGTATCCCTGTCCCTAAGATTGACACGCGATGCGATCTTGGGGCGATCGGTCCTGCAGTTCTCGCACGGCGTTGTCCCAGACAGGCGCGCGTCGTGAAGAGATCACGACGGGATGTTTTTGGTCGCTGTCGGCCTCAAAGGGCTTTGCTTTGAAACAAAAACTGCTGTAAACAAAATCTGTCCCGGGGAAGGAGCCGGGATTGTGGGGGGCTCGCGCTCCGAAGAAAAACGCGACGTCGGGGGGTCTGGCTTCGATCCGATCCGCGACTTTCGGGCGATCGATGTTTACCAGCCTCGAACGTATCCCTATCCCTAAGATTGACACGCCAAAAGGCGATGACAATCTTAGGGATCACCCCCCAAAAATAGGGGACTCCCTAAGATTGGCATCGTGATGAGGAGGTGCCCAGCATAGGGATAGGGATATGCTCCAGGCTGGTAATGGATGTCTGGGTACATGGAGCCCGTTTCCCAATGACTGCATCGTTCGTGACAGCGCCCCTTGCCATCGCTCGGACGTCCATGCATTCCCCGAACATTTTTCGGTTTCGTGCGTGCTTTTTCTCCGCATGCTGATCCAGGATGGGAGAAGGAGGAGGAGGAGGAGGAGGAGGAGGAGGAGGAGGAGGAGGAGGCGCAGGACTCCTCGATGGCCCCCGCCGAGAAAAACGTGCACATGTCCGAGCGATGCCGGGGCCCGTGGCCGGCCCTTCGCCAGGGGGCGAAACAGAAGAACCGGTCCCACGGCCGCCCCGTGCGGCAAGCCCCCCCCCGGAGCGCCGCCGAGGTGGCCGCTCCCTCTCCCCGACGCCAACGGCCGCCTCCCGGCCGGCCGTCGCGACCCCCCCCTCCTCCTCCTCCTTCCTCCCCCTCCTCCTCCTCATCCTCCTCCTCCTCCTCCTCCTCCCTCCTCCTCCTCCTCTCCTCCTCCTCCCTCCTGCTCCTCCTCCTCCTCTCCTCCTGCTCCTGCTTCCTCCTGCTCCTCCCTCCTCCTCCTCCTCCTCCTTCTCCTCCTCCTCCTCACCCTCCTCACCCTCCTTCTCTTCCTCCTCCTCCTCCTCCTCCTCCTCCTCCTCCTCCTCCTCGTCCTCGTCCTCGTCCCCCCGCCGCGTTGGAGACGTCGAGCACCCACACGCGGTGGTGCGCGCAGTAGTCCCGCGCCAGCTGCTTCCAGAGGTCGAGCTGCTTGGCCCGCACCGCCGCGTGGGGCTGCGGGTGGCTGCAACCGAGGTGGATGGCAAGGATGCGTGGCAGGGATGCGGGCCCCTTGGACGCCCATGTCGAAACTGAAAGTGGAGAAGCATCGACCGAAGAGGCAAGGATGCAATGGTACCCTCGAGAGAAGGTAGCCCATCCTTATCATCAATTTTGACTGTATCTTTCGAGACACGGCTGGACGACACCTCATCCTCCGCCTGCTGCTTCAAGAGTTCGAGCTGCACAAGAGCTAGTGAAATCCCTCAAGCGGCCCAGCAAAACTCACAAGCGGTCAACGAACGCCTCCAGGATCAAAAACTCACGAATGCACAAATCGGGCACGATGCTCTCGCTCCCTGTTGTGCGCCCTGAGATGCCAACAACAGGAGGGCCCAGAAGGCCTCCGAGAGATTGCTGGGTCCAAAAGCACCAGTCCGAAGAGACCCCCAACATGCTTCCAAAGAACGTGGCACTGGCTCTTGGATGGACCCGATTCGGCCATGGTGGCGGATGCGCAGCGTGTCCAACACCGCGATGTGCAGCAGTGTGCATTGCACGCGTCCAAACTGATGGTTTCCTTGCGTGCTGCCGCCTGCGAAACACCAACCCCACGAAGAAAACGTCTTCTCGACGTATACGTCTTGACACGGGTCGAGCTTCCAGCGGTCCTAAGTGTCGGGGGCCTGGAAATTGGCACCACCACTACCAAAAAATGAGGCTTCCTCCACCGGGGGACAATGATTCAGCATTTTGGTGGTGGTGATATCTCGGCCACCTGGGACGAGTATCACCACCATCACTGAGATCGGGATCCTCCTCCCTCGGTGGAGGCAACCGCCGATACGAGTATTGGTGCCGACCTCTAGGCCTGCAAAAATGGCGCCCAAGAAAAACAAACAACTCCCCCTCTTCCTACCCGTCCCGGTCGTCGTCCTCATCCTCGTCCTCGCACGCGGCCTCGTCCTCGCCATCGCCCTCACCCTTGCCGTCATCCTCGCTCTTGGCCCCTTCCTACTTCTCATCCTTCTCATTCTCCTCCTCCTGCTCGGGAGTCCACAACAGATGTACGCGCCCAGCCACGTAGATTAATGCGGTCCCCCAGTCTGCGAGGCCAGCCTGGGGGTACGAAGGTTCGCGAAATGCAAACTCTCGAAGCCAACCGAGATTCATGTACACGTACGCCGTATTTCGCTCCTGATCCTCCTCCCATCCTCGCTCTGGGTAAAACAACGGCAGGAAGACACCACCTGGATGAGGTAACCAGAAATCCCTGAGCTGGCGTGCTCGGAGGATCCATCGAGCGCCGCGGCCTCTCCAGAGCGTTCCAGGAGGCTTCTTCCCGCGCCTGCCTCTCCTCCTCGAAATCCTCCTCCTCCTCCTCCTCCTCCTCCTCCTCTTGCCTACCTAAAGGGCGGTGTCCACATGGCGGAGCCCCTACAAAAAAGTTCGGAGGGGGCCCCCTCAGAACTTGTCACTCCCCGACTGGGCTGCGACCCACCCAGCCAGTGAGCCGCGACAGGGCCCCCCTTCCCCAAATCAGAAAAACGCAACTGGGGGCGGGGGCTCCAGCTGCGTTTCTGGCTCAGGCAAGGCTTCGACATCCCTCGAGAGCCTCCCCGCCTCCAGCGCTTTGAGAACTCTCTCCCCATGCTCCGAGATCTTCTCTAGGCAGGACTTTGAGAGCTTAATAGAGGTGGAAGCTGCGTAGCCCCCACATCCACGGCACCAAAATACGCCCCGAAACCTCTGGGACCGCTTGTGGGGTGGATCCTCGCAGGGAACCCTGGGCACTCCGAGCGGAACCCAGTCCTTCCGCAACCCCCGACGGGGCCGTGAGGCATTGGGAGCACCTGAGGGCTTTGCTAGAGGAGCTGTCCACCAAGCAGTGGGTCGTACTGGTGCACAGCGCCGAGAGGACATCAAGCTTGGCTGGTCTCCGACGCTTGCCTTCCGGCTTCCTGTCCTCCACGCTACTGGCACCATACATCTGGGCAACATTCATGGCGATGTGATGGGAAACCGTCATTATGTGCTCCTGGACTCTCCTACTGAGAGTGTCAACTCGAAGCACTTCGGTCTCCTCCTCCTCCTCCTCCTCCGCCTCCTCCTGCTCCTCCTCCTCCTCCTCTTCCTCCTCCTCCTCCTCCTCCTCCTCCTCCTCCTCCTCCTCCTCCTCCTCCTCCTCCCCCGCCTCCTCCTCCTCCGCCTCTCCGCTCCTCCTCCTCCTCCTCCACCTCCGCTCCACCTCCCCCTCCTCCTCCTCTTCCTCCTTCTCCTCCTCCTCCGCCTCCTCCTCCCCCTCCTCCTCCTCCGACTTCTCCGTTGCAAGCGCAGCTGAGAGCCCCTCTGTCCCTGGGTCGGGCGGGCCTGCAGCGTGAAGAAGGGCGGCAAATGCCAGAACGGCGGGAACTGGTACCTCCCGGGGCGGCGCCCGCCGAGCCCCAAAACGCGGGGCCGTGGACGCGGGGGCGCGGGATGCAAATCGCACCCTCTGTTCCCGACTTCGAGCATCGCTCCCGTCGCGCCCCCGGGGGTGACCTCTCCTCCTCCTCCTCCTCCTCCTTCTCCTCCTCCTCTCCTTCCTCCTCCTCTTATCCTCCTATCCTCCTCCTCTCTCCTCTCCTCCTCCCCTCCTCTCCTCCTCCTCCTCCTCTCTCTTCTCTCCTCCTCTCCTTCTCTCCTCTCCTCCTCCCCTCCCTCCTCCTCTCCTCTCTCCTATGCTATGCTCTGCTCTGCTCCTCTCGCTCCCTGCTCTGCTGCTGCTCTGGTCTAGCTCTCCTGTCCTCTATCTCCTCTCTCTCCTCCTCTCCTCTCCTCTCCTCCTCCTCCCCCTCCTCCTCCTCTCCTTTCCTCTCCTATTCTATTCGTATTCTCCTATTTCCTCCTCCTCCTCCTCCTCCTCCTCCTCCTCCTCCTCCTCCTCCTCCTCCCCCTCATGAGATCGAAATCCCAAGGCCTCTGGCAATCCGAGAAACAAGCCCCCATGACAAACTGTCTCGCCGCTTGCGGCCCCTGGGGGGCCGCCTCCGGGGGCCGCCGGACCGCAGCCCGGCGACGACTGGGCCAGGCCCCTCCGATGGGGCTGGGAACTCTCGCGGGGCTCTGGGCGGGGAGCTGGGCCTCTGTGGTACGTTTCCCAGAGGGGCGCCGGCGAACGGGACTTCTGAGACCGCGGCGTTGCATCTGAGACCTCGAAGAGCGCGACCTCGTGGGCGAAACCGCACGGGACTTGAGAAATCGGCATCGCCAGTCTCAAGAGTCCCTTTGCCTGGGGTCCCCTTTGGAACCAGTTGGCTCTGGAGGAAGAGCACGCGGCGTGAGCAGTAATGTCCGAAGCTCCGCGCATACTTCTAGGATCTGTGCCGAGCACCCCCCTCCCCGGCGCGCGGAGCGCGCCAGCGACGGCGCCCGAGTGTTCCAGCGCAGATCCAAGGATTCCGCGCGGAGCTCTCACAACTCACGCTCTCGCGACTTTTTGTTCCCCCTGTCCTAAGATGGGGTTCTTGCTACTACTTGGACGCACCCTACTCCTTCTTCTCCCTCTTCTCCTCCCCTCTCCTCCTCATACCCAGACTTACTCATACACAGACTGACTCACACTCATACTTCCTGATACGCTCTCGCGACTTTTTGTTGTTGTTCTCTCGGGCGGGTGGCAAATGGGGTGTGGCCCACACGGGGGGGAAGAGCAAAGGCCCTCCACGGGCCCTTTCAGGGCCCCTGTTGGAGCCAGCTGGTGCCCAGCAGGGGCCCAAAAGGGCTGGGTCCTTTTTGTTCACCCCCCGTGTGAGCGTTTTCTTCTTCGGCGTTTCGGCACTGGGCGGAAGGGGTGGGGAGGGGGGCTGGGTCTGGTTCTGGGCCTCTGTTTCGTGCGGCTGTTTGCAGCAGTGCGTCCTGGGAGGGGAGGCTCCATGTGCTAGAAACGGGCGCCAGACACATCCAAGATCCCCTCCATTGGGGGGGGAGGGGGGGGTGCGAGGGCTCGCGCTGATCGGCAAAACAATGAACGAGAAAGCAATCGCCATGTGGGCCCCCCCCTCTCCGCTGCCACCCGCCCGATCTTCGAGCCTCTGCTCCCGAAGCCGGCATCGCCCTCGGCCCGGCCACCCCGTCGCTGGCGCTCCCGCCGATCGCCGATCCTCGGCACGGACCGCGGGCGGCCTCGGCGTCAGAGAAGAGGAAGGTCGGGCGTGTCCTCCGAAAGGCGGATTTTGGACAATAAATTAGCCAGACGAAGGACCCAACCATATGCAGGTGTGAGTACCGCAATTGTGATTCCCTTTTTTGGTGGTGATCCCTATGGGGCAACGAACCGTGCCAGTGGTGTGCCGAAATGAATGGCGTGGTACACAACGCGAACGAAAACGATTGATCTGAGTACGTAGGGAGACTGAGCGCGGGTGAATTTGAGCGCGAGTGCGTCTGACTGTGAATGAATCTGCGTGCGAGCGAGTCTACGTGCATGAACGCGAGTATGCCAATGCATGGTGCAATTGTACATGAACGCTACTAGTTTGTGAATGACTGCCTCTGAGTACTCGTGACGCTCGGCGTGGCCGCCGCAAGGAACTTCCCCGGGACTCCCCGACGCCATCGCCCGCGCGCCGCGACGCCACCGCGAGGATGGCGCCCGCTTCCTCCCCTTCTTTTACTCCCTCTTTGCCCGCGCACTCAAAAGTCCAAAGCTGCGGGCGCAGCGCAGCGCGGAGTCCCAGCGACGCGCGCAGGTCGCCCCGGAGGGGTCCCAGCGACGCGCGTGGGTCGCCCGCTGCGCGCAGCAAAGAGAGCTAGCTGGCTGGCTGATAGCGGGCAAGGCTCTTGCCGCTGGGCAGAGCGACGACGGGCGAGGGAGGCGCGGAACTCCGACGGCCTCCGACGGAGGTGTACTGGGTGGGGGACACGCGTGCGGACTGCGCCACGGGGACCTTCGGTGGAGCTCCGTATGGGGCCACGAAACGTGTGAGGGGTGTGCCGAAATGGGTGTGCGGGACGCATGCGGGCACACCCACTGGGACCTTCGGTGGAGGTCCCTATGGGGCCACGAAGCGTGTGCCGAAATGGGTGTGCGGGACGCATGCGGGCACACCCACTGGGACCTTCGGTGGAGCTCCCTATGGGGCCACGAAACGTGTGAGGGGTGTGCCGAAATGGGTGTGCGGGACGCATGCGGGCACACCCACTGGGACCTTCGGTGGAGCTCCCTATGGGGCCACGAAACGTGTGAGGGGTGTGCCGAAATGGGTGTGCGGGACGCATGCGGGCACACCCACTGGGACCTTCGGTGGAGCTCCCTATGGGGCCACGAAACGTGTGAAGGGTGTGCCGAAATGGGTGTGCGGGACGCATGCGGGCACACCCACTGGGACCTTCGGTGGAGCTTCCTATGGTGCCACGAAACGTGTGAGGGGTGTGCCGAAATGGGTGTGCGGGACGCATGCGGGCACACCCACTGGGAGGGGGGCAGTGGGAGGAAGGTGGGAACGCGGGGCGCTGTCTCTTCAAAACGAGGACCCAACACCACAGGTTGGTTGGGAATGAAAACCACGTCGAAACATCGCCTTGTAGAGGGACGTGCCCGACTTAAAGGGAGTGGGGCGGATCGGATCGGTGCTCAGTGCGAGGCGGGCGTCGCCGCATCCACCGCCCAGAGCAAAGGAAGTCCTTGGACCCCAGGGGGCGGTGCCTATGGATAGATTCGAGCACCAGGCAGACCCCCCAAATGTCCATAAAGTGGAGGCCAAGTCAACAAGAAACCTTCCACAAGAAACCCAACCCTGAGACCCCAGGACGTTCATTAAATTTTGGTGTGGGAGTGCCACGCTTTCCACAACAAAACCATCGAAACCCAAGAAACCCGCAAGTAGGGTGTTTCTTGGCATGGGTCTCCACTGTAATTATCCACCGCCTGCCGAGGTCCCCGAAGATCGATTCCCGATGCGGTGTTTGTGGATAAGTCCCCGCCTCGGACTCAGTAGATCCTGCCTCGCGGTGAACTGCGTGCCCTCGAGACCTCTCATCTCCGCTGGGCTTCGGACTGGGAGAAGCTGCGACATCTTGGCTGGCCCTGCGGTGAGCGGCGCTGGTACCAGGAGGTCGACGGGAAGGACAAGGACGAGAGTGCGCGGAAAGGTCTCGAGGAGAACAACAAGTCGGAACACCACCCAACATTTCACGGTCAAGAATGAGCAGGGACCGACCGTCCCGGCATGTCTATAGGCCTACCACGACATGTTCTTAGAACCCCAGCATGTTCCAATAAGAAAAGAAACCAGAAGCCCGATCTGCTAACACAACACAGTCCCAGCCAGAAAGTTTCTAAGATTAAGTCGGGCCTGTCCCCCTACAGGGGGATTTTCGACGAAAAATAAAAAATACCCCAAACATAGTCAAACAATAGTCCAAAAATAGTCTGAGGATTATTTTTTGAAAGTCTTTTGTCCTTTTTGGGGTATTTTTGCGTTTTTTTTCCCAACCATCCTGTGGTGTTGGGTCCTCGTTTTGAAGAGACGGTGCCCCGCGTTCCTTCCTCCTCCCCCTCCCCCTCCTCCCTCCTCCCCCTCCTTGCCTCTGCTCTCGGCACACCTCTCACGCGTTTCGTAGCCCCATAGGGAGCTCCACCGAAGGCCCCAGTGGGGGTGTCCACATGCGGTTCCCCCACCCAGGGCAGCGTTTCGTAGCCCCAGAGGGAGCTCCACCGAAGGCCCCAGTGGGGGTGTCCACATGCGGTTCCCCCACCCAGGGCAGCGTTTCGTAGCCCCATAGGGAGCTCCACCGAAGGCCCCAGTGGGGGTGTCCACATGCGGTTCCCCCACCCAGGGCAGCGTTTCGTAGCCCCAGAGGGAACTCCACCGAAGGCCCCAGTGGGGGTGTCCACATGCGGTTCCCCCACCCAGGGCAGCGTTTCGTGGCCCCATAGGGAGCTCCACCGAAGGCCCCAGTGGGGGTGTCCACATGCGTTTCCCCCACCCAGGGCAGCGTTTCGTGGCCCCATAGGGAGCTCCACCGAAGGCCCCAGTGGGGGTGTTCGCATGCGGTTCCCCCACCCAGGGCAGCGTTTCGTGGCCCCATAGGGAGCTCCACCGAAGGCCCCAGTGGGGGTGTTCGCATGCGGTTCCCCCACCCAGGGCAGCGTTTCCCCCATAGGGAGCTCCACCGAAGGCCCCAGTGGGGGTGTTCGCATGCGGTTCCCCCACCCAGGGCAGCGTTTCGTGGCCCCATAGGGAGCTCCACCGAAGGCCCCAGTGGGGGTGTTCGCATGCGGTTCCCCCACCCAGGGCAGCGTTTCGTAGCCCCATAGGGAGCTCCACCGAAGGCCCCAGTGGGGGTGTTCGCATGCGGTTCCCCCACCCAGGGCAGCGTTTCGTGGCCCCATAGGGAGCTCCACCGAAGGCCCCAGTGGGGGTGTCCACATGCGCCCCACCCAGGGCAGCGTTTCGTAGCCCCAGAGGGAGCTCCACCGAAGGCCCCAGTGGGGGTGTCCACATGCGGTTCCCCCACCCAGGGCAGCGTTTCGTAGCCCCAGAGGGAGCTCCACCGAAGGCCCCAGTGGGGGTGTCCGCATGCGGTTCCCCCACCCAGGGCAGCGTTTCGTAGCCCCATAGGGAGCTCCACCGAAGGCCCCAGTGGGGGTGTTCGCATGCGGTTCCCCCACCCAGGGCAGCGTTTCGTAGCCCCATAGGGAGCTCCACCGAAGGCCAGTGGGGGTGTCGCATGCGGTTCCCCCACCCAGGGCAGCGTTTCGTAGCCCCATAGGGAGCTCCACCGAAGGCCCCAGTGGGGGTGTCCACATGCGGTTCCCCCACCCAGGGCAGCGTTTCGTAGCCCCATAGGGAGCTCCACCGAAGGCCCCAGTGGGGGTGTCCACATGCGGTTCCCCCACCCAGGGCAGCGTTTCGTAGCCCCAGAGGGAGCTCCACCGAAGGCCCCAGTGGGGGTGTCCACATGCGGTTCCCCCACCCAGGGCAGCGTTTCGTAGCCCCATAGGGAGCTCCACCGTAGGCCCCAGTGGGGCTGCCCTCATGCGGTTCCCCCACCCAGGGCAGCGTTTCGTAGCCCCAGAGGGAGCTCCACCGTAGGCCCCAGGCCCGCAGTGGGCAGGTGTTCGCCCCAGTGCGTCTCCACTACCCCAGAGGTAGCGCCGCCGAAAACGATATTCACACTTGCGGTATTCACAGTTGCATATGGTTGGGTCCTTCGCCAGGCTAATTTATTTTTCGTCGAAAAATCCCCCTATAGGGGGACACGTCCGACATATTTCTAAGAGCATTTCGCGCAAACCACACAAGGTTCTCAGAACCTTTCTTGGCGGGCCTGCTTGTCGTGCCAAGACGCTTCGCCACTGCTCGACCCCGCCCCCCCGCGGCACCCCGGCTGGGCGTCGGCCATCCCGGGCGGGCGCCCGCCGGGCGCGCGCGCCGGGGAGGCCCCGCTGCCGAGGCAGCCTGGGCCAAGCTGTCGTGGCAGAGCGGGGGCTGGGCAAGATCAGTCAGCAACGGCTCGGCAGACCGGGCCGAATCGGAACGTGCATCTCATCCAACCGCGTTGGCACGGACCAGCAGCCGAATCGGATCGGCTGCGCCAGGATGCACGGCAGCGTCACGGCGGCATCGGGCCGCAGCGGGTCGTCGGGGTCGAAGCGAATCGGGGCGGCCAGAATCGAGATCAACTCGGATCGTTCGGGCCAAGTTGACTCTGGGGATGGGGCACGAGAGTGTGAAAGACGAAAAACCTTACAGTCATCGTGCCACCAGGAGGAGCGCCGAATCAGGACCGAAGGCTTTGTCCCAGCCATTCTGTGGGTTTGGGCCCTCGCTTTGAAGAGACAGCGCCCCACGGTCCTCCTCCTCCTCATCTCCTCCTCATCTCCTCCTCATCTCCTCCTCATCTCCTGCTCCTCCTCCTCCTCCTCTTCCTCCCCCTGCTCTCTCCCTCCCCCCCTCCTCCTCCCATCCCATCCCCGCCTTTGCCCTCCGCATGCCACTGTTTCGGCTCATACGCTTCGTGGCCCCATAGGGAGCTCCACCGAAGGCCCCAATGGCAACGCCCGCATGCGGTTCGACCCCCATTTCGGCCCACCGCTCACACGCTCCGTGGCCCCATAGGGAGATTCACCGAAGGCCCCAGTTGCAGCGCCCGCCTGCAGTTCCACCCCCACTTCGGTGAACCCCCTCACACGCTTCGTGGCCCCGTAGGGAGCTTCAACGAATGCCCCAGTGGCAGCGCCCGCCTGCAGCTCCACCCTTCACTGCGGTGCACCCCTCGCACGCTTCATGGCCTCGTAGGGAGCTCCACCGAAGGCCCCAGTTGCAACGCCGGCCTGCCGTTCCACCTCCATTTCGGTGCACCTCTAGACACGTCGTGGCCCCATAGGGAGCTGCACTGAAGGCCCCAGTGGCAGCGCCCGCCTGCAGTTCAACCCTTCATTGCGGTGCACCTCTCGCTCGCTTCGTGGCCCCGTAGGGAGCTCCACCGCAGGACCCAATAGCAACGCCCGCATGCGGTTCCACCTCCATTTCGGCACACCGCTTGCACGCTTCGTGGCCCGGTGGGGAACTCCACCGAAGGCACCAATGGCAGCGCCCGCCTGCAGTTCCGCTCGCATTTCGGTGCACCGCTCATACGCTTCGCGGCCCCCTAGGGAGATTCACCGAAGGCCCCAGTGGCAGCGCCCGCATGCGGTTCCACCCCCCATTTCGGCACACCGCTCACACGCATCGTGGCCCTATAGGGAGCTCCACCGAAGGCCCCAGTGGCGGCGCCCGCCTGCAGTTCCACCCCCACTTCGGTGCACCGCTCATACGCTTCGCGGCCCCATAGGGAGCGTCACCGAAGGCCCCAATGGCAACGCCCGCATGCGGTTCGACCCCCATTTCGGCCCACCGCTCACACGCTCCGTGGCCCCATAGGGAGATTCACCGAAGGCCCCAGCTGCAGCGCCCGCCTGCAGTTCCACCCCCATCTCGGTGCACCCCTCACACGCTTCGCGGCCCCATGGGGAGCCCCAGAGAAAGCCCAAATGGCAGCGCCCGCATTCAGTTCCACCAGCATTTCGGCACACCGCTCACACGCCTCGAGGCCCCATAGGGGGCGCCCGCCTGCAGTTCCACCCCAATTTCGGTGCACCCCTCACACGTTTCGCGGCCCCAGAAGGAACATTCACCGAAGGCGCCAGTGGCAACGCCCGCATACGGTTCCACCCACATTTCGGCACACCGCTCACACGCTTCGTGGCCTCCTAGGGAGCTTCACCGAAGGCCCCAGCTGCAACGCCCACGTGCGACTCCACCCCCCGTTTCGGCGAACCTCTCACACGTATTGTGGCCTCATAGGGTGCTCCACCGAATGCCCAAGTGGCGGCCCCATATTGAGCGTCACCGAAGGCCCCAGTGGCAGTGCCGGCATGCGGTTCCACCCTTATGTCGGCACATCGCTCACACGCTTCGCGGCCCCAGAAGGAGCTTCACCGAAGGCCCCAGTGGCAGCGCCCGCCTGCAGTTCAACCCTTCATTGTGGTGCACCCCTCGCTCGCTTCGTGGCCCCGTAAGGAGCTCCACCGCAGGCCCCAATAGCAACGCCCGCATGCGGTTCCACCCGCATTTCGGTACACCGCTTCGTGGCCTGGTGGGGAACTCCACCGAAAGCCCCAGTGGCAACGCCCGCCTGCAGTTCCGCCCCTATCTCGGTGCACTCCTCACACGCTTCGTGGCCCCATAGCGGTCTCCACCGAAGGCCCCAGTGGCAGCGCCCGCCTGCAGTTCCACCCCCACTTCGGTGAATTTCTCACACGCTTCGTGGCCCCGTAGGGAGCTTCAACGAAGGCCCCAGTGGCAGCGCCCGCCTGCAGCTCCACCCTTCATTGTGGTGCACCCCTCGCACGCTTCGTGGCCTCGTAGGGAGCTGCACTGAAGGCCCCAGTGGCAGCGCCCGCCTGCAGTTCAACCCTTCATTGCGGTGCACCCCTCGCACGCTTCGTGGCCTCGTAGGGAGCTGCACTGAAGGCCCCAGTGGCAGCGCCCGCCTGCAGTTCAACCCTTCATTGCGGTGCACCCCTCGCACGCTTCGTGGCCTCGTAGGGAGCTGCACTGAAGGCCCCAGTGGCAGCGCCCGCCTGCAGTTCAACCCTTCATTGCGGTGCACCCCTCGCTCGCTTCGTGGCCCCGTAGGGAGCTCCACCGCATGCCCCAATAGCAACGCCCGCATGCGGTTCCACCTCCATTTCGGCACACCGCTTGCACGCTTCGTGGCCTGGTGGGGAACTCCACCGAAGGCACCAGTGGCAGCGCCCGCCTGCAGTTCCGCCCCCATCTCGGTGCACTCCTTACACGCTTCGCGGCCCGCTCCACCGAAGGCCCCAATGGCAGCGCCCGCCTGCGGTTGCACCCCCATCTCGGTGCACCGCTCATACGCCTCGCGGCCCCATCGGGAGCGTCACCGAAGGCCCCAATGGCAGCGCCGGCATGCCGTTCCACCCCGCATTCCCGCACACCGCTCACACGCATCGTGGCCCCATAGGGAGCCCCACCGGAGGCCCCAGTGGCCACTGTTGCCCGCTCACCTCTTTCGGCGTGCTTGCACGCTCCCGCTCAGTGTAGGCGCTGCCGCGGTTTCGCGACAGCTTCCCTGCCCGTCGCTCTGGCGTGTGGGGAGACCCGAGAGCGTAAGCCCGCCCACTCTCTGGTTCGATCTTCGCAGGCCTGAGGAGCAACCGTGTCGGTGAGGCCTGGAGCCTGGGACCTAATTGCTTCTCAGGTGCGGTGTGCAGCAATGCTGCGTACCAGCCCGCTGGATCCGCAACCGCGGCTTTTGGCTGGCTGCCGTGCGTGCTGAGTCGCTTTGACTGCTGTGATCACTCAGCCGCTTGCCTCGGCTGAGGCGGATGAGTGCTCTCGGCACTCAGGCGAATCTGCGTGTGCGCCGAGGCGCACGAGACTGGGCGTTGCCTACGCAGGGCCAGAGGGAAACGCCTTGGTCCGAGGGGCAGTACGAGCTAAGAGCTTCTGTCCCCTTCAGCCGCGGGGATCATCATCATTATCATCATTAGCATCATCATCATAATCATCATCAACATCATCATCATCATCATCATGATCATCATGATCATCATCATCATCATCGTCAGCATCATCATCATCATCATCATCATCATCATCATAATCATCATAATCATCATAGTCACCACCACCATCATCATCATCACCACCATCAACATCACCATTACCTTCACCATCACTATTATCATCATCACCAGTAAAATCATCATCAGCATCATCATTACCACAATCACCATCATCATCAACATTATCATCACCACCACCAAAGAAGGGGATGACCAACAGAAGAAGAGAGACTACTCGACAACCTAAAGGGGCTCGAACTGCTGGCAGAGCAAGGGCAGACGAAATATGAAGGGAACATCGCGGTCCAGACGGATGCACTCATGACCAAAGAGAAAGCATTTTGGACGCGCGCAATGCCATGGGCCTCCAAAGCAGCTCGACACCCTGACCGCCCAGAACATCGGGCCGCTCTGTGAACAATCCTGGGAAGGATGCAGCACACAGCACTTATCAGGGTATGTTTTGGGCCCAAAGTATACACCATCAGTGCCCCCCAACCCCTCTTCACTCTCCTCTTTTCCTCTGCTTTGCCCGGTGAGGGAGGTGGAGAAAGGACGTACTGGTGGTTCTTACTTTGCCCCCCCCAGATGCTGCACACTGGCTCTCATGGCCATGTGCGTGACCTGGGCACTGTGGAGCGTGGCCAATCGTTTGTTGGCCACACACACACCACGCCTCGCGGTATGTCATCACAAGGTCGCAAGAATCACACTCGCGACCTACGTGGTATGGCCTGCCACGGTCCTTTCGGATTGGGCATCTCCTTCGAACACGTGTGCGAACGTCTCGAATGACGGAGTGGGGTGACACCGAATGGTACGTGGGACAACCAACTTCAACAACAACAACACCAACACCACCAACAACAACAACAACAACAATCAATTTAAGACTGTTCGCCGTTATTTGCTCGAGTGTCCAATACCGCGTATTTCCCTAACCCTCGATACCAGCCCTCTTCGTCTTCGATCGAACCCCTTTTGGAAGGTATACCTTTCTTCCCTGCAGGGTGGGCCCCGGCAAGCGGCGGGGCGGCTGCGGACCGTCGGCCTGGCCAGCGGCAATGCTGATCGGCGGGGCGGCCGCGGACCGTCGACCCGACCCCAAATGGGACGGACAGGGGACCAACCACGACGATGACGACAACGACGACGTCGACGACGACGGCGAGCGAAAGCGAGAGCGAGAGAGAACGACAGCAGGGCCACAAGGACAAGAAGTAGGCCACGAAGGGCGACAGCGGGGCCACGAATGGAATGCGTATGGGGCCACGACGGGCGCGAACGAGCGGGGGCCACGAAGGGCAGACAATGCGGGGCCACAGAAGGCAACGATGGGGCCACTGGGGGTAGCAACTGGGCCACGTAGGACAGTGAGGGGGCCACAAACGGCGACAGCGGGGCCACGAAGGGCATGCACATGGGGCCACAACGGGCGCGAACGAGCGGGGGCCACGAAGGGCATACGTATACTTGGCCGCGGAGGGCAAGGACGGGGCCGCTGAGGGCATGCATATGTGGCCACCACGGGCGCGAACGAGCGGGGTCCACGAAGGGCATATATATATATATATATATGGGGCCACGAAGGGCAACGAGGGGGCCACGAAGGGATGTAACGGGGCCGCGAAGGGCAGCGAGGGGGCCACGACGGGCTGCAACGGGGCCACGAAAGGCTGCGACGGGGCCACGACGGGCAGCGAGGGGGAGGAAGGGCTGCAACGGGGCCACGAAACAAAGCGAGGGGGCCACGAAGGGCAGCGAGGGGGTCACGAGGGGCTGCAACGGGGCCACGAAGGGCAGCGAGGGGGCCACGAAGGGCTGCAACGGGGCCACGAAGGGCGGCGAGATCCGATTCCTAGGTAATCTGTGAGGGAGTCCTAAGCGTGAGCGCGACTCCTGGGTGCCTGGGTGTCGGGAGCGCGGCGCTGGAGTAAATTGCAGGAAATTCCAACGCAAGGGCGCTACTCTTCAGTAAAGTGCAAGCAAATCTCCATCGAGAGCGCGACTCCAGAGCGCCGGGAGAGCGATTCCTGAAAAAATTGTAAGGGGGTCCCACGCGAGAGCGCGATTCCTGAATAAAATGCGATGAAGTCTCGGGCGGGAGCGGGGGTCCTGGCTAGATTGTGAGGAAGTCTCAGGCGGGAACCGTTGTTGTTGTAATCCAGAGGCAAGGGGCTCAGTTTGAGCCTCAAGACTTCCCCTGATAAAGAAACAGGGTGCGAGCGTCGAGGGCACACTTTGATTGAAAACAAACATTATGCACCGGTTGGGGGGGATCAACAATAATTATTCTCCAGAAATGAGAGTTCAGCAACAACATCAACAACAACAATCATTTTACCCTCATGCGCGATGTTTCCACAAGAAGCATGCGATTATCATAACCATCCACATCATGGGACATCATTGTTCTATAGCGGGGTCCGTTATTCCCATTTCCAGATCTCCCGCCCAATGAGGTCTTGTAAACACCTCCCCCGAGGGATTTCAACATATCCGGCCTCGAAAACACATGCCCGCGCCTTGCTGCGCCGATGCGAGACTGCCAGTGGAACCCCAGCGAAGGGTACAGCACAAGAAACTTCGGTCGACAGGATTGCCTTGGTGGGGATGGGGGCTGTCGGCGGTGAGGCAAGGACCTGGCCCTGAATAGAAAGGGAGGAGGTGTCGAGCAGGGCTGCTGTTGTTGTTGGGAACGGCGCCAATGCTGAAGAGAGTCGGGCGCTAGTCCAGCGTAAAACAACACCAAATCTCGAGCTGGAACGCTGGTTTTGTTGGGAAGGCGGCTTTCGGCGGCGAAGAGGAACACCGCCTTGAATAAGAAAGGAGGAAGCATCGAGCGGGAACCGTGGTTTTGTCGGGACGGGGGCTGTCGGCGGCGAGGAACAGCACCGTCCCGAGGAAAAAGAAAGGAAATCTCGAGCGGGAGCGTCGTTCTTGCTAGGAGCGGCGCCAATTCAAAAGAGAATAGGGCGCCAATCCAGCGTAAAACGGAAGGAGGTCTCGGGCGGGAGCCTTGGTTTTGTCGGGGCGGCGGTTTTCGGAGGCGAGGAGGAACACCGCCTTGAATAAGAAGGGAGGAAGCATCGACCAGGAGCCGTGGTTTTGTCGGGACAGGGGTTGTCGGCGGCGAGGAACAGCACCGTCTTCAGGAAAAAGGGAGGAAGCCTCGAGCGGGAGCGTTGTTCTTGCTGGGTGCGGCGCCAATTCAAAAGAGAGTTGGGCGCCAGTCCAGCGTAAAACGGAAGGAAGTCTCTGGCGGGAGCGCTGGTTTTGTCGGGGCGGCGGTTTTCGGCGGCGAGGAAGAGCACCGCCTTGAGTAAAAAAGGGAGGCAGCCTCGAGCTGGAACAGTGTTTTTGCTGGGGGCGGCGCCGATGAGAGAAAGACTCGCGCGCCAGTCCAAGGTAAAACAGGAGGAAGTCTCGAGCGGGAGCGCTGGTTTTGTTAGGACGGCGGCTTTCGGCGACGAGCAAAAACACCAGCTTTGAGTAAAAAAAAGGAAATCTCGAGCGGGAACAAAGTTGTTGCTGGGAGGCCGGTTTTGGCGGTCCCCAGAACCGCTCGAACGTGAGCCTCATTTCCAATGAACATGTAACCCGCGTCGAGGCGAGAGCGCCAAAGCGCCTTTAAGGTGTCCAACAACAATAATTGTTTAGTGCTTAATATTCAACAGCAACAACACCAGCAACAGCAACAGCAAAACCAACACAAACACCACCACCACCACCAACAACACCAGCAACATCAACAACACCAGCAACAACACATATATGGTGTCAACACATCATTATGTGTGTCATTGCTCTTCACGGCGCCAACTATTTGATGACTCGCATTCATGTGGTTGGGCACTTGCATTCTGTACTTGTCCGCAACGCATCGTGTCAGCGCCGTGACCTCGTACTGATTTCTCGCCGCTGCCACTTCGAGCGCTGTTCGCGATCATCAACTGCATTGCGGACTGTGTACGTCCTTGAGGATCAGGGGCGGCCAAGAGGGGGATGTCCAAAGGGGGGGGGTGCAAATCATGGCCGGCGACATGTGCGCGGCCAAAGGGGGGGCCAGGGACGTAATGAAATAAGGAGGCGCCATGACATCTGGGGAAATATCATGGCCCACGCCATGGTATCCCCCCCCCTAGTCATCACCCCCCACCTCTTTTTTTCTGTATGGAACGAGTTCGGCCCCTGGTTCCATCGCACGCATTCGCTGGCCCCAGGCGCACGCGGCGGACGCAGGCGCGAGCAGTCGCCGCGCCGCCGCTTGGCTCGCGCGCGCCGCGGCGCGCCGCAGGCGATGTGGGCAGGCCCGCGCGCCCCCGCGCGCGGCCGCTGCCCGCCGCGGCCGCGCGCAGGTACCGCAGGTTTGTGTGTGTGTGTGTGTGTGTGTGTGTGTGTGTGTGTGTGTGTGCCTGGGGCGCGCGCCCCGCGCTCGGGATTTGACGAGGAGGTTGCACTGGCAAGTGCCTTTCACGAGGAGGTGCGCCGCGCGCAACCCAGCCTGCAGCGGCGCGTCAATCCCGTGCGCGCGCAGATTTCGATTGAGCTCGTATTTTGGAAAGCGGACGTGGACTCCGCCTTCAGGCGCGTGCCAGTCCTGCCTAGGCACCGCGCGGTCGCATGGGTGACCTACCGCCTGCGCGGGCGTGTCATGGCCGCCCAGCACATCACGCTGCCTTTCGGGGGCCTGGCCTGCGTGCACGGATGGGAGCGCGCGGGCGCCTTCCTGGCGGCCGCGGCGCGCAAGCTGCTGTGGCTCCCGGCGTTGCGCTACGTTGACGACTTCTTCTCGGTTGAGAGGAAGGGCCTCGCGGAGCACGCCGACAAGTGTTTTGCGAGGCTGGTGCGCGCTCTCCTCGGGCCCAGCGCCATGCAGGACCGAAAAATGGCGTGGGGCCCGTCGATCGTGATCCTGGGGCTGCGCGTCCGGTCGTCGGCATCGGGCTTCCACGTCAAGCCCGACGACGAAAAAGTAAAGCAGTGGATTGCCGTCATCGACGGCGCCTTGAGGTCAGGCGCGCTCACGGCCGGCGAGGCGTCGAAGATGGCGGGTCGCCTGTCGTGGGCATGCTGCCCCGTGTTCGAGCGCGCCGCGCTCTCGATGGTGCGACCGCTCTTCGACCAGGCATGCGGTTCCCTGCCCCGCCTCGCGGGGCACGCGAGCGACGCGCTGCGCTGGTGGCGAGACGTACTGGCACGGGACATCGCCCGCGCGCGGCTCTGGCGATGCCGCGACGCGCGCCCGCCGGTGCTCGTGCTGGCGGGCGCCCGCGGCAGCCCGGCGCGACTCGCCGCAATTTTACTCACAGAAGACATGTTCGAGTGGGCCGACATGGCCCCGCCAGAAGAATTTCTCAGGTCTCGGCGCGACGGTCCGCGGCGCGCGCGCGCGTCGGGCGTTGCGCGACTGGTGCAGCGGATTACGCGCCCGCAATGATCAGCAGATCGCGGCGCTCGAGATGCTGGCGCAGTGCGTGGCTCTGTCCACGTGGGCGCGCGCGCTCGCCGGCCGCCGCGTGGTCTTCTTCTCAGACAACAGCGTCGCTGAGTGCACTTTCAGGAAGGGCGCCGCAAAGTCAAGCGACCACAATTTTCTCGTGCACCTATTCTGGTCGGCGGTAGTGGCGCTCCAGGCAGCGCGGCAACCGCGCGCCGCCAGACACGCGCGCGCGGCCACGCCACCGCGGCAGGTCCACGCGTGGATAGAGCGCGTGGAGTCGGCAAGGAACCTGGCCGACTTTCCCAGCCGCGAGGAGCGGGATTTGCTCTCGCGTCTGGGGGGAATGAGGGTCCGTGCGCAACTCGCGGAGGCCTTCCGCTGTGTGCCACCGCCCGCGAGTGCTGCATGTTAATAAGACAGCCCCGCGTGCGCGCGCCGCGGGGCGCGCGCGAGCGCGCGCGCGCAAGCGGAACCGGCTGCCGCGCTAGCCGGCATTGCGCAAGATGGAGCTCGCCCGCGACTTTCGCCGTAGCTTCCCAGGGCGTTTCAGCGATGCGGCGGCGGCCGAGGCCGCGGCTCTATCTATGCGTTCGGCATGGCTGCTGTTCTCTCATGCAGCTGCAGGGGCGCGGCGGCGAAACTGCCGGCTGGTGCGATCGGGCTGGCGCGAGCGAAGAGTGCCGTCGACTCGCGCGGGTGGCCGCGCTGGCCCGACCGCCCCCGGGGCCGCCCCCTGGGCGCGACGCGGTGACCGGCATGTCAAGAGGCGTGAAGCGTTTTCTAAGCGAGCGGCGCGCGCGGGCGCGGGTCGGCGTCTTCGCCGCGCAGGCAGTGTCGCATCGGTTCGCCTCGCCCGCGATTTACACCAGTGCGGAATGAAAGGTTGCTCGGCTGGCGCGCCCGCGGCGTGCGCGCGCGCGCCCGCCGGCGCGCAGGGGGCGCCTCCGATATCGCGCGCGCGGCCAGGGTACTGGCGGAGCAAGGGTTCGAGACCCACCAGGATCTCGTCGGGGCGCAGCTGAGGTGCATCGCGGACCTGCATGTCCTGCCAGCGCCCTTCCTGTCGGAGTTCGATCGCCTGTGCACCGTGGGGCCCTCTTCCGCGCGTAGCGGGGATGCGCGGAGCCGTTCTCCAGAGCGCCTGACAGCGATAGCGCCTGCATTCGAAAGGGCGATGGCGCGGCCAGGACCGCCCTCGCCACCCGTACCAGGGGGGCCGCGTCGCAACGCGCAGTGGCTTGCGTGCCCCATGCCCTCGCAGGGGGAGCGGCGCGAATGGGCGGAACGGGCCCGATTGGAGGTCCTGGTCAGCACTATACCATCCACCCGCCAATCTTTGAATAGTGGTGCGCGGTGCTGGTTCAATTTCGCGATAGACGCACTCGGGCGTGACCGGCATCTCGCGCTGCCGCCCAGCGAGGCGCGACCAATCCGCGCAACCCCTCCTGCGCGGCCCGCAGACTCCTATAATCTGCGGCGTGCGCCCAGGACGATCTGTTGTGCTGGTCGGGCACTTTCTCTTGCGCGGGCACGTTCCGGAATTATTGCGGGCGCGTGCAGACAGCGTGCGAAGTGCTACGCCTGGACACGAGCGCCTTCGGCAACAGACGGCTGCTCTGGTGCCGGCCACCGCGCGCGCGAGGCCGCGCGTCGCGCGCCCACGAAGGCCAAGGCAGCCATTGTGCGGCGCGGCGGACACGCGCCACGCGAACCGCGCTTCGTTCGCGACGCTATGATTGCGCAATTACTTGGCCTACATGGTCGCAGCGAAGAAGAACATGCGGGGCCGCCGCGCGGCATTCGCCAGTCAACCCAGCGGTCGCGCAGGTGGCGTCCACCATGTTTCTAATTGCGTACATATTCCTGCTTCGCCTGCCATCCGAGTGTTTACCCATCCGGTGGCGCGGCAACACTCTGTCGCGCGGCCGCGCGGCGGGCCGCGCCGTCCGGAAGCGCGCGCGCTGGGGCACCCGCGCACGCGCCGAACGCGCTAGGCGGAGTTGGCCACATCGGCAGACGAGGCACTCCTCTGGTTGCCAAGGCGGAAGAACAAGCCGTGCGCGTCGATACTCCGCCGGAGGTGTTGGTGCCGCGCGCGCGCCGCGACGTGCGCCGTGCACGCGCTGCCTCCGTTGCTGCGCGGCACGGCAGTAGGCGCTCAGCCGTTCGCGCAGTTCTCAGGGTCGGATGCCCGGCGTATCCTTCGGTCCCTATTGTCCAGGATAGGCGTGGACAGTGCCAACCTATTCGGCACCCACGACATACAAAGGTCGCGACCCGCGACCGCCTGCGCGGCTCGGCGCGCACATCCCTCCGCCTCTCTCGCGCGCACAAGGGGGCGCGCCGATGACATCGATCGCGCGAGTGCACCGACCGCAATAACGAAGGAACGTGGGCAACGCCGCTTCCGACTGTTCGGACAGCTCTGACAGCAGCTCAGACACCTAGTGTGGCTGCGACATCCCTGCGCGCGCCCGAGCGCCGCGCTCCGCGTGCGCAACGGGTGAGCGGCGCACGGCGCTGGTCGCATCGTTGCATTGGGTCGTGCTGCGACCCGCACCGAGGCCCCGTGGCGCCCGCGCCCTCTCGGCGCGGCGCAGGCTTCGGCGCGCACCCAACGCTGTGGTTGCAGACGCAACCCAGCTACGGGTGAGCGGGGTGCTCAGCGAATTTGTGTATGGAACGAGTTCGGCCCCTGGTTCCAACGCGCACACTCGCTGGCCCCAGGCGCACGCGGCGGACGCAGGCGCGAGTAGTCGCCGCGCCGCCGCTTGGCTCGCGCGCGCCGCGGCGCGCCGCAGGCGATGTGGGCAGGCCCGCGCGCCCCCGCGCGCGGCCGCTGCCCGCCGCGGCCGCGCGCAGGTACCACAGGTTTGTGTGTGCCTGGGGCGCGCGCCCCGCGCTCGGGATTTGACCCGCCTGTACCCGCCCCGTTTCTCGCCCGTTGCTGGGTCGTGCTGCGACCAGCACCGAGGCCTCGTGGCGCCCGCGCCCTCTCGGCGCGGCGCAGGCTTCGGCGCACACCCAACGGGTGAGCGGGATGCTCAGCGAATTTGTGCCTACCTAGGCTCTGCCTAGAAGGGTTCTTACTCTCTTAGCTTCAAGGGGCCGGGCAGTGTAACACGCCCCGGGCGGTTCCCCCAGTCCCCTGGGAGCGGTTCCCCCCAGTCCCCTGGGAGTTTTAGCTTTAGCTTTAGCTTTAGCTTTAGCTTAGCTGTAACTTAGCTTTAGCTTAGCGTTTCGCTTAGCGTGTCGCTTAGCTTTTCGCTTAGCGTTTAGCTTAGCTGCAGCTTAGCTTTAGCTTAGCTTTAGCTTAGCTGTAGCTTAGCTCTAGCTTAGCTTTAGCTTAGCTTTAGCTTGGCTGTAGCTTAGCTTTAGCTTAATTGTTGCTCAGCTTTAGCTTAGCTTTGGCTTAGCTTTAGCTTTAGCTTAGCTTTAGCTTAGCGTTACTGTTACTACCAATACTTCTTTCGGGTACCAATTACTGTTACTGGATATTTGTTTCTTCCGGGTCGCACTGCGGACGCATCGATCCGATTTTGTTCGGTACCGGCCCATGCGTCTATTTTCGGGCGTACAAGCCCGCGCGAAACGTCTTCAAGACTGATGGATGCACCGCCAGACTGCGCCCGCGCCGTCACGAGGCCCCTCTCAGTAGAAGGGAGAGAGAAGGAGGATGAGGAGGAGGAGGAAGGAGGGGGAAACGAGGAGCCGAGGAGAAGGGAGGGGATGATGAGAAAGAGAAGAAACGGATACGGAGCGGGATGAGGATAAGGAGGGAACGTTGGGATGACCACTTGCAACAGCCGCATGGTGGCCTCGGGTCCAGATCGGCACGCCCGTCGCACGCCTCGGGGCCCACAGGGAACCCCACAGAAGGCCCCAGTGGCAGCGGCCGCATAGAGGCCTCGGGTCCATTTCGGCACGCCCCAGTAACAGCGGCCGCGTGGAGGCCTCTGGTCCAGTTCGGCACGCCCCATCGCACGCCTCGTGGCCCTGAATGGAGCACCAACGAAGGCCCCAGCAGCAGTGTCCGCGTGGAGGCCTCGGGTACATACCGGCACGCCCCATCGCCCGCCTCGTGGCCCATCAAGGAGCCCCACCGAAAGCCAGTGGCACCAGCCGCCGGGCAAAGAGTTCCACCAGAGGCCCCAGTGGCAACGGCCGCATGGAGGCCGCGGGTCCGTGGCCCAACAGGGGCCCCGCCGAGTGTCCCAGTGAAGCGGCCGCATGTCGTCGTTTTCTGTTTCATCCTTTTCCTCCTTCTCCCTCATTCTCCGAATCTCAATGTGAGAAAGCTATATCGGCCATCCGCGACGTCAACCCGGGAACATCTCTTTCCATGCGCGACGCACAACCAAATTCGGTGCTCCCTCCTAAGAAGCGCAGGGTCGGTGAGCCCCATGCGCAGAGTAGCTCCTCCCGCTCGCCTGGACACTTGAAGGCATCCCATGCGCGCGACGGCGTCAAAGAAACAGCCAGCAAGCGCCCAGGAAACTCTGACGAGACTTTGAGACGCCCGCCAAGATGCCCACAAGGCCTCACTTCGTCCTGGGGTCGGTAGTACGGTACTTCGGGCACCCACCTGGGTATGACACTCGCGCCCACATGCGTGGAACCTCTCAACCAATACGCCAATTATGAGGACTTTACATGTCTCTTCTCGAAGCCCAGTGACCACCGCGATGCAGCAAGCATGGCACTTGGGCTTCCCAATGGGGAGCCGCCAGGGGTATGACACGGGCGTGTCCGCGCCCAGATTGCAGATCTCTCAAACAAAGCGCCCGATTTGGGAAGTGTTCGCGTCTCTTTGCGCAGCTTCAAGGTCACCGTGGTGTGGCAGGCACTGCGCTAGGGCCTCCCAAGCGGTGGCTGCAATGGGGGTATGAGACGGGCCCGTTCGCGTCAAGATTGTGGGAACCTCTGAAGCGAAACACAGATTTTGGGCAGCAAGCGAGTCTTATCAGAGCCCCGTGACCACCAATACGCGCCAAGCGTGGCATTTGTGCCTCTCAAAAGCGTGCCGCCAAGGGGGGATCGCACTCACACTCTGGGGACCTCTCAAACGAAACGCCCGTCCTTGAACGTAGACCCATGACCCCCAGGATGTAGCTAGCACGGCACTGGGGCCTCCCAATTGGGAGCCGCCATGAGGAGGTATAACACAAGCCCGTTCACGCCCAGAATGTGGGGCTATCGGGTAGAATGGATGTTTTCGGTCAGACATGTGTCTCTGAACAGAGCCCAGTGATCACAACTATGTAACACGCACGGGGCCGCCAGGGGAGTGTGTGGCACGGGTCCGTTCGCGCCCAGACTCTGAGCACAAGCCATAGTCTTGGGAAGCATGTGTATCATTGGCCAGAACCCCATGAACACTGCGATGTGTCAAAAACGGCACTTGGGCCCCCCACGGGGGAGCCGCAAAAGGTTATGGCACCGGCCCGTTTGCGCCGAGATCGTGGAGACCTCTCAAAGATAGGCGGCGCGCCTGGGGAGAAGTGAGAGGGGGCGGGCCTTCTCAGAAGTCTCGGAAGATTCCCGACCTTATGAAAAGTTTCTAAGCCTTCCCCGAATACATCTAAAAAACACACTCCTTGAAGGCGCGCGGGCTTCTGAGACGCCCCGCCGCCGTCTGAGAAGGCCTTCTCCTTCTCACTTCCCCTCCTCGCTCGCCGCCGATCTCAAAAAGGCACGCTCATGTGTTGGACTGTACGTGTCCGCGTTCAGAGTCCAGGGGACCGCGACGCGGCAAGCCCGGCATCATGAGCCACCGCCAGTGGGGTATGATGCGGGCCCATTCGCGCCCACATGGCGGTGACCCCTCGCGCGACACACCAGTTGTTGGAGGGACCACCGTGTTCTCGCATACAGTAGGGGCTCTGCCAAAATTAACCTTCCCTAAGAGACTTAACCCGAGAACCCCAGGACGTCCATCGATTTTTGGTGTGGGGACGTCACGCTCTCCATGGCAGAGCCTTCGAAACCCAAGAAAACCGCCGACCCTGTCGGCGTGTGACACGGGCTGTTCCGTCGCCATCGCCGTCGCTGCCGCCGTCGCGTCGCCGCCGCCATCACGTCCCCTCCTTCCCCTGAGTCCGTCGCCGCTCTCCCCCTTTCCTTGGGCTCTCGTCCTCAAGCACGCCAGCCAAAGCGAAATGCACCAGCCCATCCACAGCGAAATTAAGCAACATTGTCATTGAGTCGAAGGGAAGCCCCTTCCCCTTGATCCCTTCCCCGCGGGGGGGGGAGGTCCCGGGAGCGGGTCCCGGGGGGTGGGGTCCCGAGTCAGAATACCACCCTCCTGGGGCCCATGGCCCGCCCTCTCCCTCCCATTTCCGTCGAGGCCCGAGGCATCCAGGGTCGGCGGCACCGGCCGTGAGGCCTCAGCAATCCAGGGCACCCTGGAGGCAAGCAATCGGGGATCTTCTGACCCGGGTCAATCCAGACCCGGGTCAATCAGGCCTGCAAAATCCTGCAGGATCCTGCACCCAAACCCGCGTCAATGCGAAGGATCCTGCAGGATCCTGCAGGATCCTGCACCCAAACCCGGGTCAATGCGACCCTGGCGCTGCAGGATCCTGCAAGATCCGGCACTCTGGCTGACCCCCGTCTGCACTGACCCCCGTCTCGAGGCTCCCGAAGCAAGGTGTTTCTTGGCATGGGCTTCCGCTGCAGCCCCATGACCACCGCGATGCGCCGGGCACTGCGCTTGGGCCTTCTGCGGGGCCGCCGGCAGGGGGTACACCTGGGCCCGCTCGCGCCCATCCTGCCAGAGCATCTCGGGTAGCACGCCCGGTTTCGCGGGCACGCGCTCCTGTCAGGCAATGTGCGTACACCACGCGAAATGGTTAAGAAATCATGGGTTAAGAAATTCATGGTCTCAGAACTTGAATAAGAACCCAAAATTTCTATCAAAATCTTAAGAGTTACATTGAAACGTTAAGAATCATCGAGACTCTGGCCGAACATTTAAGTTTTCTTAAGCATCGCCTAAGGTGTACTGCCTCCTTCCAGACACGATCACGCTGGCGTGGCTGGCACGGTACTTGGACCTCCCGCGGGGGAGCCGCCAGTGGGTGTGACAGGTGCCCGCGTACGCCCTGCATGCGAGGACGCCTCAAGCGATACGCCAATGTGTGGAACCTTACGTGTCTCTTCTCGGAGCCCCGTGACCATCGCGATGCGGCAGGTACGGCATTCGGGCAATCGCCAGGGGATCTGGCACGGGCCCGCTCGAGCCTAGACGGTGGCTGCCTCTGGAGCGAAACACCAGTTCTTGGAAGAAGAGTGGGTCCCCTCGCATAGCCCCATGACCACCGCGATGTGGCAGGCACGGCGCTTGGGCCTCCCAAAGGGGCGGCCGCCAGGAGGTATGGTACGGAGCCGTACCCAGATGCCTTTGACCTCCCAAGGGCCCACATCAGCGCGGCGGCCACGGCGCCGACTGGCCTGCTCCACTTATCTGACGTGCAGTGCCCGCAGGTGAATGCGTGCACCACAGCGCCCACATGGCATGACCCCCATTCTCATACACGGACGCATTCAGAATGCAATGTGTACACGCTGAAGCCCGCTCATACATCATATCCAGCCACACACACTGCCCAGTTCACTCGCACTCATACCCATTCATATCGAGGCGCTCATACGCGAACGCACCCAGCCATACTCATTATTGTCCAGACCCATTCATGGTGATTAATATTATCCCAACCGATCATACTCAGACGCACTCACACTCGGACTCACGCACACCCAGACACACTCATACTCAAACTCACTCGCACCCAAACCCGCTCATACTCAGAGTCGATCGCACCCGGCCGCTTCCCGCGTCGAGCAGTTTGGCCTTGAAGCCTATGAGGTCTCCGATCGCGCTCATGCCAGACATGCAGAGGTGATATGGGAGAAGGGGGTCGCACTATGTCGAGATGGCATCCCCTGCCCACCAATCGGCCACATGCGCAAGTGAGGGGCAACGTTATGTGGGGGCAAGCTCGGGGGAGGGGGGAACATCGAGCTTGAATCAACGATGCATCGCCAATTGATCGGTAAGAGTCCCCCGATAGACAAACCGCACGTTCCTTGGCGGGTTGGGCTATCAGACCCCTATTGGTGATGAATGGGTGATTGGGGGTCGATGAATCCCTCCCTGAACATAACGTTGCCCCTGGGCATCGCCCAGGCAGTCACGTGGTTGACAGAGTCCGCGCCATGTCGGAGTTGCGGTCCGAATCGAGCATTTGGGCGCGTGCCCCCCCACCCCATGCTGCACCTCTTTGGCCACGGGACAAAGAGCTTGTCACAGGGTGAGAATGATGTCATGATGCAGTTGGCTCAGAATCCGCTGTAGGACTAGGATTATCTGGAAGATCCAGCGGCTCTCGCTTCTGCAGCGCGTGCAGAGCATCATGAACTATGGGAACTCCTGGAGATCTCGGAACGGATCACTCTCGTCACGTCCTTCTGCTCCGAGTACTGTGCCCCGTCGGCCCCAAGGGGGGGGGGGCATGAGGTCGCCCTGTCAACCGAAGAGGGCAGGGCCAGCGCCCGTGTGCCAGGCTGACTACCGGGCTAAGACGTCCTTCGGAAACTACAGTAGGGGCCCGACCACAAGAAACCTCCTCCTCCTCCTCCTCCTCAGACGACCGTCGATTTTTGGTGTGGGGACATCACGCTTTCCATGACAGAACCATCGAACCCCAAGACACGCAAGGCACCCTGAAGGCAAACAGGGTGTTTCTTGGCATGGGTCTCTACTGTACTCCCGTTGAATGTGTTAAAAAAGGCGCGTAGTGCACCTGATCGAGGAAGCACGCGTGACACCGCCAGCCCGAAATGGGGCGTATGAGGGTGCACTGTCGACCAAAGAGGCCAGGGGGATTGCCCCTGTGCCGAGCTAACTACAGGGCCAGGGTCTCCTTTGGAGAATACCCCTGCTGACTCTAAAAGAAGGCACGCAATGCACCCGACCGAGGCCGCATGCGCGAAAGGGAGATGAAATTCTGGTCGCGTCCAAATCTCAATCGAAGATATTCCATACGTTCAGGCATGGTGACCGCTCAAAGCTCCTAGCGCAAGACAATGCGGCTAGCTGTATACGAATTATATAGTTGTATATATATATACACATATGGATTCCAGGCACTCTTGTGGTGTTGGGTCCTCGTTTTAACAAAACATCGCCCCGCGTTCCTCATTATTTGTTGACCTCTCGTGGGTTCTTCGATCGCCAACTTGAACCGTCCTGGCGCTCAGGCCGTCTTTGGGGCCGTCTTGGTGTCATCCTGGTGCCAATTGGGTCTGTCTGAGGCCTTCATGGGGCGTTCTTGGGACCTTCTTGGGCCGTCTTGGGGCGCTCGCATAAGGAAGGATCACCTCTTGGGACCCTCGAGGCCGTCTTGAGGAGCTCGCGCAGACAGGAGACGTGGTCGCGTCCCACACCCAAATCGACCGCTTCGCACGGATTGGCTTTTCCTGGCCTCCAGCTCGTTTGTTGTCTCACTTGTACTTGTGAAAGGATACCGGTACTCCAGATTTCGTAATAAAGGGAGGGGGGTCTCATTTCGGGGGGGGGTCTCTTCCAGGCTATCTTGGAGGGCCTGGGGGGTCTGGGGACGATGTTTTGGAGGGTTCTCCAACGGGGGAGGTCTGAAATGGCTTGTCTTGGAGGGTCCAGACCCCCTCCCTTTTATTACGAAATCTGGAGTATCCAACTGTGCGACCAAATGGCCGCTTGGCGGAAAGTCATCGAAAAAGAAGGTTAAACGCACCGAGGCCGCGCGGCGCAACAAGTGCCGCCGGCGGCGCTCCCGGTCGTAGATCTGCCGCGCTGGGAAAAAGCTCCACGCGCGCAGGGAGTGCAAGGGCATCCCAGCGGGTCCTACACTACAGCCATTCATGCAGGACCAGCGGTTTCAGGGATGCCACCCTTCAGGCCTCACCGAGAGTACCTGGCACGGAGGAAGAAGACGGTGCAACAGGGACACCTGTACAGGTACCCACTCGCCTTCGTTGTCCTTGCCCCCTCCTCTCATGCTCCTGTTCCCGCTGTTCTGCACCATTAGGCTTCCCAACAGCTTTCTGGCGCCCTCGCTAAACAATGCATGCAAACCACTGGGCGAAGGCACGTCACGAAATAGAACAAGAATAGGCCCACGATGTAGATCCACTTCCACACGACGGACATGTCCAACCGCTTGCTGGGGGTGGGAATGGCGATTCGGTGAGATTACGTCGACTCGCTACACATTGATGCGCGATCATGCGAGGTCACGAAAGAGGCCATGACCTATACCTCTCGAGACCTATACATTTATGTCTATATATAATGTATGTGTGTGCGCGTTGAGTTTGATATTCACGTTGAGTTCCAAACGTGCCCCCGACAGGCGCACCGTTGTGAGAGCAATCCCACTTCTCTGGACGATGATGCCAGCACGTGGACCCCCAACACTGACTCTGTGCAGCATACAAGGTGCAACACATGCGGTCCAATGTAGGTGGCACAATCCATGGGGTGCAATCTCTGGGATGCAACCTGTGGGGTGCAACCTCCGGGGGAATCGCTGGGGGGGTCGATCCACAGGGTGACATCTGCGGAATGCGATCTCAGAGGCACCGCAGGGCATCAACCACAACCCCAGGCATCCGACGCCTTGAACTTCCCAACGCTGGCTCCCCAAAAGGTCTGGTCCCCTTCCCTGGGACCGGCTCGTCCTCCCCCGAGGCGTTCCTTGACGGCCCCGGGCCCAGCGAGGGCCCTCGCAAGCCGCAGGCACCGATAGAGACCTCCGCCGTGAGCTTCACGAGACGTTGGCGGCGAGCGAAGGGGGGAAATGAGAAGGAGAAGGCCTTCTCAGAAGGCGGCGGGACTTCTCAGAAGGCCTTCGCGCCTTCTGAGAAGTTTCTTCCGCCGTCGGGGAAGGCGTAGAAAACTCCTCAGAAGGCCGGGGGACTTCCGAGCCTTCTGAGAAGGCCTTCTCCTCCTCACTTCCCCTCCTCCCTCGCTCGCCGCCGAGGACGGTGGAGGCCCGAGGCGTGGCGCGAACGCGCGGGCGCCGACGCTGCACAAGGCACAGCAGCGCGCGGGCGGCGGCGGCCGACCGTGGCAAACGGAGAACCACACAGGCCAAGCACGGGTGGGGGGCAACGATGGGGGGGGGACCGGCACAAGGGGGGGAAACATCGACCCGGAATCGGCGATAGTTTTAGGTCGGGCATGCCCCCCTTCAGGCGGATTTGGGGCGAAAAACTAAAAACATGGCAAACAAAATACAGCAACTAGCTAGAGCTACTCACGACAAACAAAACTCCGAGACTGCATTTTCTGGTCTACTTTCGAATGCTCCTCCTGTCGAGGGACATGCCCGACGTGACGAGATTCATGGCCGATGGATCAGCGATAGGCCCCCGAGAGCGGCACCGCACGCTCCTGGGCGTGGTGGGCCATCGGGCCCCAGTCGGCGATCAGTCGGCGATCGGGGCCCGACGCATCCCTCCCCGAGCCGAGCCGACCCCCCCCCCCTTATCGTTTTGGTCGACCCAGAGGGGGTCCAGCCGACAGGGGGCGGTGCAATAGACTCGGGGCAGCCGTGCTGCAAACGCACTGCGCGCCGGAAGAGTGTGTAAGGCCTGGTGTTGCAACTACAGTCGGGGCGTTGACCTAAGGAACCCTAAATAAGGAACGAGGCACCTTTTTTCCATACTTTAACATTCGATTTCCGATCGAAAACATAAGGAAAACCTGAGGCAAGCTGTGAAACACGTAAGGAACGCGGAGCCCCTCCCCAACCAAAAGGGTTTCTTCTTCAGGGCCCCGACTGTAGTGCATTGCGCGCAAAAGCCCAGCACTACATCTGCGCCCTGGAATGTCTTGCACACCCCATATCTGCTGCAACCCCACAGTTCTTTTGCGCCAGATCTATTGCACCATGCCCTTGTCGCTGGACCCCTTCTTGGGTCAACCAGAACCGTTCCCCCTGAACGTTTGGAGCCCCGAAACGGTGCGGCGACAGACCGTGCGGTGACCTCGAACTCCCCCGAGACCTCACCGCACGCTCCGTCCACGCACGCTCTTGGGACCTGGGAGGCCCCCTGTCGCCCGAGACGTCCTCGGAGAGGGGCTCGAGCCCCAACACCGTGCGGCGGCCCCGAGGCCCCACCGACTCACTACACGGTGTGGTCACCGTCGGGGATGGACAGACCCCCCTTTAGTAAAACGTGGTTTAGTGAAAACGACCTGAGGCCCAAACCTGCCGGGCGCAAGCCTGGAAAATAACGGCCACGGCGCCCTCTCAAGAACTTAAAACGGACAATTCACTAATCGACGTGTCACTGTTGGGGGTTCTGTCCATCCCCGACACCGCACCGTTTGGGGGCCCCCGAGAACGGGGGCACCAGCTCGTGGGCCCACGGAGGGCTCCCGCGCGCGATCGGCCGACTGCGGCGAGCAGGGGCGGGTCCTTCCCATCACGCGCAGGGCCCTCCGAGTACAGTGCGGGAGCTCTGTTTGGGGGAGGCTCTGAAACTTCTGCCTCTGCACATGTCGCCCTCCGGTAGACCGTCTCCTTCTACTGGGCCCAGCTCGTAGAAATGGGGGGGGATGGGGAGGATTGAGGAAGAAAAAGCGGAAGCCGTACAGTGGAGGCCAGTCCACTGTAAACCTCGCACAAGAAACCCAACCCTGAGACCCCAGGACGTCCATTGATTTTTAGTGTGGGAACGCCACGCTTTCCGTAGCAAAACCGTCGAAACCCAAGAAACCCAGGGCACGCTGGAGGCGAGCAGGGTGTTTCTTGGCATGGGTCTCCACGGTATCACGATGCATGAAGAATCAACGTTCAAGGTGAGAACGGGTCCTGAACTCCCAGACGCTCTGCAGGACCAGCTGTTCACAACGAGCTGTTCTGTTGACAGTCCCTGGCCCCGGGGAGGGCCCCAGGAGCAAGAACGCGGCGACAGACCCCCAGGACGGCCCCTGTTTCGGTGGCAACTCTTGGGAGCCTCCCACACCATCTTGCCGACTCCTGCGAGTCGACGCCTATCGACGCTGATCGGCGCTACATCGACGCTGATCGACGCTAGCGGGCGCTAAATCGGCGCCGTCTCATCGATTCCCAAACGCCAATCTTGCCGTCGTTCGGACGTCCATTTCCCGTGCATCTTTCAGTTTCGTGCGTGTTTTTCTTGGCTCGATGGCCCAGGATGCGCCTCCAGGGTCCTCGCAGAGAAAAACATGCACACGCCCGAGCGATGCCAGGTAATCGGCACTGGCCGACGGCATTAGAAAGTTTTTTTTTTTTTTTTTTTTGTTCCCCCCTTTTTTCCCCACATCCAAAGTGGGGTTCTTGTTTTCTCTGGACACCCCGCGCAGGAACAGGAACACACACACACACTCACACTCACTCACACTCTCTCATCATCAACCTCATCAGCATCATCGATGATGCTCTCTCACATGCTTAGTCACTCACATACTCATCATCCTCATCACTCGCACTCTCTCACACGCTCACGAACATCATCATCATCATCATCGGCATCGGCATCATCCTCATTCAAACATCATCATCGCCACCACCACTCACAATCAATCATCATCCTCTTCACCACTCATCTTCACCACCACTCATCATCCTCATCCTCATCATCGTTGAGTAAATTGTGAAGAAGTCTCAGGCGGGAGCCCCCTCCCTATGGGGCCCGCAGATCATGTTGGTAATCCGAGCGGGTCATCGGGATCCTGTAACTGTCGTCACTTTTGGGCTCCCCAGGCCTGAAAATGGAGGAAGTCTCAGTCGTTGAGTAAATTGTGAGGAAGTCTCAGGCGGGAGCCCCCTCCCTATGGGGCCCGCAGATCATGTTGGTAATCCGAGCGGGTCATCGGAATCCTGAAACTGTCGTCACTTTTGAGCTCCCCAGGCCTGAAAATGGAGGAAGTCTCAGGCGGGAGCCTCGTCTGTGAGTGAATTGGGAGGAAGTCTCAGGCGGGAGCTCCCTCCCTATGGGGCCCGCAGATCATGTTGGTAATCCGAGCGGGTCATCGGAACCCTGTAACTGTCGTCATTTTTGGGCTCGTCAATTTTGAATTTGGAGGAAGTCTCAGGCGGGAGCCTCGTGTCTGAGTGAATTGTGAGGAAGTCTCGGGCGGGAGCCCCCTCCCTATGGGGCCCGCAGATCATGTTGGTAATCCGAGCGGGTCATCGGAACCATGTAACTGTCGTCACTTTTGGGCTCGTCAATTTTGAATTTGGAGGAAGTCTCAGGCGGGAGCCTCGTGTCTGAGTGAATTGTGAGGAAGTCTCGGGCGGGAGCTCCCTCCCTATGGGGCCCGCAGATCATGTTGGTAATCCGAGCGGGTCATCGGAACCCTGTAACTGTCGTCACTTTTGGGCTCCTCAAGCTTGAATATGGAGGAAGTCTCAGGCGGGAGCCTCGTCTGTGAGTGAACTGCGAGGAAGTCTCAGGCGGGAGCCCCCTCCCTATGGGGCCCGCACGTATCCACTGGGACGCACTCCCATGCGCTTCCTCTGGGTCGTGCCCCCGCACGTATCCACTGGGACGCACTCTTGTGCGCTTCCTCTGGGTCGTGGCCCGGCACGTATCCACTGGGACGCACCCTGTGGGGTTGTCCCAACGGCTTGGTCTTGCGGGCCAACGGCTCGCGGGGTTGTCCCGGCAGCCTGGCCCGCGGGGTTGTCCCAACGGCTGCGCGACGTGACCAGTAGAGAACGCGCTTGTGCTGGCCGTGGCGGCGACGGCGCCGAGGAACATCGACATGCGCGCTCATGCAACAGGGAGAGGAGGAGGAGTGGAAGGGGGGCCCGCGCCAAGGCGAGAGGAAATATACGCAGAAGAGACAGCCAGGACGCCTCACCAACCACGAGGACGACGGTGATGGCTTTTTCCAGATTCGCCCAGAGGATTCTTATGTGGGGTTCTTCCGTCGGAGTAATTATTTTTATTTGTTTTGACGGCATTAGAAAGGGTGCACCCGGCTCTCGTGACTTGCCGCCGAATCCCCTTCTCGGTGCCTCGCCCTCTCCCTGCCTGCCTGCCCTGCTCTGCTCGAGGCCCTGGATCTCCGGGGCGTCCCGTCCGCCCCGCGAGGGCCGCCCGCGCCCGGCGGGCCCCCTGGTGTAGG
>CAUYUJ010019678.1:62375-87375 GCA_963575745.1 Prorocentrum cordatum
GCCGGCGGAGGCACGAGCGGCAGCGGCAGGGGGGGCATTTCGGGGGTTGGGAGGGGGGGGGCAAGGGAGGTGCGCTCGCCATGCAGCCTGACATCCTGCCCCTCCCTCCCATCCCTCTCAACAGAAGCACCTCATGATTCATGTGTTCGGCCCTCCTGCCTGAAATCGCATTCCAAAGGGTTAGTAGGGGTCCATTTGCTGCTGATCAGGCGGGAATCCTGGACCACAGCACGGTTTTGGGACTCTGGTCGTGTTCTGAGGATGCCTCGGGCGAGACTGGGGCTCCCAGAGTCCCAGAACCGTCCCACTGCGCTGGTTTCGTCTCTGTCCGCGGATGCGTGTCATAGCCGGCCTGGAACTCCGAAGAGGACCCCAGTGAGTCCTGCGCAAGTGGAAGTGGGAGCCGCGTGCACAGGAGGAAGGGGAGGAGGAGGAGGCGGAGGAGGAGGAAGTAGGACGAGGACGAACAGCAGCAGCATGAACTGGAGTGGAAGGAGCGTGATGGCAGGATGACCAGGGGAAGGCAAAGGAGGGGAAACGAGGGGGGCGACAACGATGAAAAAAGACCAGGATCCGGACAAATGGCCCGCACTGGGGCGAGAGCGCCATTCTGAAGCACGGGAGCAACATGCCGATCCTGACATGAGGCCCACTCTGCAGCGGGAACACCAGTCTGAAATGCCAAAAACAATCCGATGACCTGAACTCCGCCGACACCTCGTGGGCCTCCAAGCGTCCAAGAGTCCTCCTCCCCACAACCCCTCCCCCTGGGATCCCAGACCCGGGACTTTGACCCCCTCCCACGGGCCCTGGGTGACCCCGGCCCGGACGCGTCATGGGGGGGATAGGGGGCTCCCGAAACGGGCCGAGAGGGACCCAGGAGGTCCCAAGGCGGTCCAAGAGGGCCCTGAGACGACGAAGGATCTGTCCCAAAGGCCCAGAATAGCTCCCAGACAGCTCAGAGTCCACCAGGGCGCCCTCAGACATCTCCAAGAGGCTTCCCAAGAGGGCTTCAAGAAGCAAATGTCCCATCCCCTTCGGAAGGCGTATGTTTGTTTTGAATACGCGCCTCTTGGGCTTCCGAAGAGTCCAACACGGCTCAAGAGGCACCCAGGCGGGGCTCCAACACGGCCCAACAGAAGCCCCAAACGGGCAAACCAAAAAACACACACACAGGCCCCCCCCGGATGGCCACAGCTAGGGCACAGAGGGGTAATCCGAACGGGCATTTCGAGCCTTCGGCTTCAAGACGCCTCCCGGTTGCTCCAAGATGCCCCCAAGAGGCCGCCGGGGAACCCCAAGACAAAGAGCCCCCCAAGCCCCCCAGGATGGCCCCCAAGAGGCCCGACAGCTGCCTCCCAGACGCCCTCCTCCGCCACCCCTCGCCCTTATTGGCAAGTCCTCCCTGCCGCACCATCAGGCGTGTCAAAAGGGGAGTCTTGGCGCTCCGCCTGGGACCCTCGCAAAATATGGCCCCAGAGATCCATGACGTGATGGCAACTTCGAGACTTGGCTCTCGCGGGCGGTGGTGCCGCGCACACTTGTGGTAAAACTCTTTCAGCGACTGTACGACTTGGGAACGGATCTGACCAAGGTTTCAGGGGAAATTCAGCCGTGTCGACGAAAACCCTTCAGGAGGATCAAACAAGTAAGATCAACGCCCACATGTCAACGACGAATCTTCATCGCCACTCCTTCCTCCGCGTCAAATAAAGAGGCCCCTCCTAAAAATGTAGAACCCCGCGTCGCTCTGGGCGATGTACTGCACCACGTTCTGGAGCTTCTCCGCCTGGCAAAAAGGCGCCCAACGCTTGCGCCAACAACGGAAGGGACAGACGATGAGGATAAAACGGAAGGGCGGCGCGCAGATCCCTGGCGACCCGAGCGCAGTCCGCCGCAACATACTTCGCAACTTTCGGCTGCCGAGGGGCGTCCCTGGGCACCGGCACCGTCAAACGAGTTCGCGGTGCGCAAAATCCCTGCCCCGGGAGGTGGTTGAAAACTCGGGGCGGTCATGTCATGAGGAAGGTCTGGCGCTAAGTCGGGCGTGTCCCCCTACAGGAGGATTTTGGACGACAAACTTGAAAAGTAGCCAAAAAATGCCCCACAGTGCCCCAAAGTGGTCGAAACATCGCCCCCAGAATATTTTTTGACTAGCTTTGAATCTTCCTCCTGTAGAGGGACAGGCCCGACTTCAGTCTGGCGCAGGTGGGAGGACTCGCTCGCCCTCGCCCTCGCCCTGTCCATGTCTCTCCCGCCTCCGCTGCCCGTGGAGGGCCCACAAGGATCTCTCTCTCATGGCTGGTGCCTGGGCGGCTCCCCCGGGGCCGTAGGCGACCCGAGGAGGGAAGGGCGAGGAGGAGGAGGAGGAGGAGGAGGAGGAGGAGGAGGAAGGAGGAGGAGTAGGAGGAGGAAAAGGGGGAGGAGGAGGAGGAGGAGGAGGAGGAGGAGAGGAGGAGGAGGAGGAGGAGGAGGAGGGAGGAGGAGGAGGAGGAGAGGAGGAGGAGGAGGAGGAGGGGGAGGAGGAGGAGGAGGAGGAGGAGGAGGAGGAGGAGGAGGGGGAGGAGGAGGAGGAGGAGGAGGAGGAGGAGAAGAGGAGGAGGGGGAGGAGGAGGAGGAGGAGGAGGAGAGAGGGGTCGTTTGGCCGAAGCGATTCTGTTCGCCCCAGCGTGGCACCGCCGGGCTCGCGCCGAGCGGGCAACTGACAGATTATTGCTCAGGTTGTGCAAGGCTGCAAAGAACCCAGGGGAAGACCACGCGACCTCGATGCCCGCTCACTGGCAGTGCCCCCCAAGTGCGGCAAGAAGCTGCCAGTGACATCATGGAGCTGCTCGTGCGGGAAGGCCTGGACGTGAGCCTCAGGACGGTCCCCTCAGAAAGGCCCCACGGCTAAGGCGACAGCGAAGACACCGCTGTGGGCCAGGGAGGACACCGACAAGCAGGAGAGAGTGGAAGCGATCATCAAAGAGATCCCCCTCGCAATGCCGCAGGAATCGAGAGCCATCCGGCCTTGACGGCACCACCGACAGAAGAGAAGGATCAGAAGGAGTTCAACAAGATCGTCGAGCAGAGGACCTTCCAGCTAGCAAGACTGATCAAGTCCGAGAGGGAGGCGGAGAAAGACTTCGAGGAGGAGCGCGTGGAGATCGCAATGCTGAACCACAGCATGTTCGCGATGCGCTCGGTGGCCAGCCGGCTCATAGCACTGAGGATGAGGCCGGACAGCAGATCGGAACGCCGCCAGACACTCGCCAGAAAGATCAGCGACACGCAGCAGGAGGACCACGACATGCACCGCGAGGAGATGGAGATCCACGGGCTGGCCAAGGCGAGGGAGAGCGTCAAGGCCGCGCAGGCGGCCGCGCAGGCGGCAGCCGCAGCTACCAACCCTCCCCGCAGCCCAGGCCGTGCAAGCGCGGGCTCGAGCGCACGGCAGGCGGGGCGTGCGGGCGAGGCGCGGCCCAGGCAGCCGCCGCAGCTGCGGGCCGAGGCCGCTCGCGGGCGGCGCAGCAGGTTGCAGGCCGCGGAAAAGGGCGAGGACAATGGAGCTGGACGGTCCACTCGAGATCTCCCACAAGCTCCTGGCCAACGAAGGCAAGCACGAGGACAAGCGCTCGACCCGTTCCCGAGGAGGCACGGGGTCAGGCGCATTGCCATCCCCAGCCAGGGCATCCTCCCAGGCGCGCCAGACACCGCCGACGTCGGCCAGGAGTGCTCTGCCAGGACCAAGTCGGACGGCAAGAGCTCCAGGGACGGCGACCAGCGAGTGGCAGATCGAGACCGACAGGACGCTACAGTAGATGCACGATCAGATGCAGACCCACGCTCGCGAACAGCACTCACTGGTCACGCAGCTGCACATGGCGCTGAGCACCCTCAACTCGACCATGCAGGGCGGCTTGGCAGGAGCAGGGCGGGCGGCAGCGAGCCCCAGCTCCGTCGTCGTGCAGCAGGGCCTGGACACCGCCCCAGCTGCAGCAGCAGCAGCAGTACCAGGAGCTGCAGATGCGGGAGCGTCAGCAGCAAGAACAGCAGCTCCAGGCGCAGCAGCAACTACTACAGCACCAGCCGCTGGAACAAGAACTCCAGGCGCGGCTGCAGCAGCAGTAGTTGGCCGGGCTCATTTTGTCCTTACTCGAGGAGCTGCGCCATCTCCATGACATCCACATCGAATACGCCAAGGGCCTGTTGGACATCCTTGGCAGGCGCTAAGCGATCCGGTGCCCAAGTTTTACAGACTTGCCGAACCAGAGTTTGTAAATATGGAGCTGGTGGAAGCACTCACTTGCGAGAAGGCTGTGGAGTGGGCATGGCTTTCGGAATTGGCTTTCAATTGCGAGAAGGAGCTTTTGTGTATAATGTGACCCCCAAACCGTCTGATTTTGAGCATGTGGGATTGGCCAATGAGACGGAGCAGGAGGTCAAGAAACTCAGGCGCACTGGACTTTCTCTGCATATCATGAGCTATAACGTATGCGCCCTGGCGGAGGAAGGAGAGCTCGACGAGATGGACATGCGAGGCCGAGCCACCAACCTACGCGCACAGCTTCGAGATGACGTACATATAGCAGGGCTGCAGGAAGCACGAGGACAAGGAAGTGCACAAGTGGCCGACAATGTTTGGCAAATCATGTCTGGGGCGGATGAAGGTGGCAATTACGGCTGCGGGCTGTTGGTCAACCTTCACCTCCCCTGCGGCGTCGACGGAAAAGGCCAAGAGCTGTTCTTTCATCCGAGGCAGTGTCTGGTTTTGGAAGCAACGCCGAGGTGGCTCGTGGTTCACTTGGAAGCTCCCGCGTGTGATGTGGTCATTGTTGTTGCACACGCTCCACATTCGCACAAGCATGCTGACATACGCAGCGAGTTCTGGAAGGCTATGCGGAGGATACTGCAGCAGCTTCGTCCGCAGATGCTGCTGATCGATACGAACGGGCTTGTTGGCATGGAAACGACAAGAACTGTGGGCGATCTAGGCTGGCTACAAGAAGCCGACCCAAACGGACGGGAACTACATGAGATCGTGCTCGCAGCCGACATGCTGCCGACCACGACGCGGACACTTGGTACGGTGTGGATATGCCAACGATTCATGATGATCATTTCTCCATTCTTGTCCAGGCCCAAAGTTTTGTGAGTCACAGGCCGAAGAACAGCAATCTAGGTACCATGAGGAAACTAGACTGGCGGAAGTTGCAGTCACCAGAAGCTCAGGAAACTTTCAAGAAGGATATTGACAAGCTGCACGCCAGTCCGTGCGATACCGAGGTCAACGAGCACTGCCAGATAGTTACTGAGCGTGTTGTGAAAACAGCAAAAGGTGCTACGGTGCTTCGAACCTCACGCCTATTCAACATTACATGCACTTGGAAACGATAACGTGTATCAAGATCCGTCGATTCGGGCTGCAAACACTCCGCCCACTTGGCAACGGAGAGCCTGCAAGTACATTGCGCTTGCACAAAGGCTGCCACGGGAGCGCGACATTTACTTCGATGCAGGTTCATTTTGGTGTGCCGATGGCGCTGAGTTGGGAGCACTGGAGCGATGGTCAGGTATGGGAGGAGGTCGAGCGCGCGAGCCTGATTGGGCAGATGCGCATGGCTGTAGGACTCTTCATCGGCAACATCAAGAAGCCCCTCGTCGCGAAGTTGAAGGCCGATCGGGAGAAGCACCTTGCGGGGGTCGCCGAGGCTCTTCAGAATGCAATCGCAAGGAACATATCGCAGGAGGAATGGAGGCTCTTGCAGCAACTGGAACAGTACGGTGGCAAGCGACACAAGCGAAATACTGCAAAGGGGGCCTTGCTTATGAGACGCAACGAAAATGGATAACCCGTGCGCAGCCTTCTTGAGTTACGAGAGCTGGAGCTTCGACACTCTGCGAAGATAGAGGGTGCGAAGATTCTTGCACCTGGAGGGCTTCACACGCTATACGAATGCAGATGCAAGAGTGCGGTCCGAACGACGACGGTAGACATCGAGAACATACCACGCAATACCGATGTGCAACAGGGCTTGTCGGGATCGGCTCGCGGTAAGGTTGGAGGCCTGGACGGGATCACGGACGACGTCATGAGGACAACTATCCCGGAGATAGCCTCGCATCTGCACCCGTTGTACGTGAATTTCGGCCTCATGCAGCAAGAGTCATCATCCTTTTCTGGAGGGCGAGCTGCAGCAATCCCGAAACCCAAACTTACACAACAGCTCATGATTGGATATCGTGAGACCTTGCGCAACAGTACAATTAGTACGTTGTATCACAAGCTAGTCACATGGCGAGTTGTCACAATAGCAGCACACCTTCTTCGTGATACACAGCGTGGAGGCAGAGCCAGGCGCTCGACGGCCATGGTTAGTCATCAGATTCGGGCCTTTCTGGACATCACTGCAATGCGCAAGGTAACTGCTATCATACCTTTTGTCGATATTGCCCATGCTTTGTATTCAATGGTCAGGCAAGTTCTGATGGATCTTCCAGTTGAGGAGGACGACTACGGGGCCTTGCTGGAAGAAAAAAGGAGTACCGATCACGCTCATGCCGGCCGTGGAAGAGGTGATGAAGATGCCTGGTATCTTCCCAGAGGTGCCTTCACACTTATGCCGACTCCTGACGGAAGCACACAGATGCACGTGGTTCACCACGCGCACGCCTCAGGTTGCATTTGCAGGCAAAGGCACCAGGCCAAACAATTCGCTGGCATGGTGGGTATATGATGTTCTTCAGGCCAATATTGCACGCAGAACCGTTGGAAGACTTGCGAGCTGAAGACTTCTTGATGTCTATAGAGGCGGAGAGTCTTCGAGAGGAGTCACCTGAAGCGTTCGGAGGTGCAGTGGCACCTGGAGTTTGCTTGGAATATGCGACCTTTGCCGATGACTGTGTGTACGCAATCGTCTGCAAAAATAACTTGAGGCTGAAGTACGTCCTCTGCACCACCAGCATCATATATCTATATATATATACAGATATAGGAGCGTGGTGTCTTTCGGCCTCAAGTCGAATTACGAAGAAGGCAAGACTACGATGATGGCCAACATTCGGGGTCCTCATACACGTCAGGCGAACCGGATCATGCATGCGGAGAGCCCTCTTGTCATTGCCACCAAGCAGTTCAGCCTGCGTGTCAGTGGGATCTGGGTAGCGTCATCAGTGGCGATGGCAAGGTCGCCCTGGAGCTCGCTGCGAGAGGTCTTGCTCAAGCGGACGCCCTGGGAACCCTTACGAGCGCGGCCTTGCGTGGGCCAGAGCTGAAGCAGGACACCCAAGTCAAGTACGTCGACGCGCTGGCTACCTCACGACTCATGTTTCACGCCGAGTTGTGGTCCAAGATAGGCGGAGGAGCCTTCCAGCGTGTGGGCAGCCGATACGTCCATGCCTACAGGAAGGCGGTGGGATGTGACTTCAAGGGAGGAGAGCTGGAGAAGGCCCCCGCGGAGCAGGTGCTGTTGCAGGCGAAGCGAGTGGACCTGGGCACGTATCTCAGGTACCGACGTTTGAGGCATGCTGTACGGATGGTGGCCGACGCGTCGAAGCAGCTCCTCCACATCGTCGACCTCCTCTGGAATGAGCCAACCAGCTGGACAGGACTGGTCAGAGAGGACCTGGAGTGGATGAGGAAGCTGCTGAGCCACCAACATGAAGACGCAGGAAAACGCAACGACGAGGAATGGATACACTGTTTTCGCGAGCCAGAACATGCCCTGGAGCTGATCAAGGCCGCGTGGCGGGCGGCCTGTCGGAGCTTCGAGGACACCGCCAAGCTCAAGATGTGGCGCAGGGAAGCCGGGTAAAGGAGCTGATCGGCGAGGACGTGGCGTTGCGTTCGTGATGAATGTTGCGCGGGCCCCAGTGTACGTGTGCTACGAGTGCGGTTTCACCATGCAGACGATGGGCGCCTGGCGCGGGCGCATGACCAAGGCGCACTGTGCCCTGGACGATGCAGAGTACCTGATCGAGGGCAGCGTGCGTTGAGGCCTGCGGCTCCGATTGTCGCACCCGCACCCGCTGCCTGCGCCACGCAGGGTGCAGGCGGAAGCCGTGCTTCTGTCGAGGGGCCCAAGGACACACAAATAAATACACACAAATAAAAGGATTCCCTACATTTTCCAATATTTTCTGGGTTCCTGTCTCCCCCCCACTTCCCGTACTTTCCCATATTGTCTGTGTGTTTTTTCCCCTCCTGATTCTGGACCCTGCGAGCGCGACCCCACCGCCCCGGTGAGGAGAAGGGCGAGGGAGGTGCGCGAACGGGCTGCAGCCGCGGCGAGAGCCTTCTCGAGGCCCGAGGTCGGCGACCCGACCCTGCGGAGGCCCCGCCACGTATTTGGTATATATATATATATATATATTATATATATATATATATATATATATATATATATATTGTAATGTTTGCCAAAACAACAAAAACACAAAAGTTCATAAACAAGTTCAAAACACACAGAAGAGTCATACAATTTTATGAAACTGATTTATTTCTTTACTCTTAGATCCTCGGCCCGAGGCCGCCGCCCGCACCCCCGGGGCCCTCGGAGGCGAGGGCCCAGCGGCTCCCCGAGGAGCTCGAGCCAGCGCCTCCCTGAGCCCCAGCCGTCGGCCTGCACGGCCCTCCCGCGCGCTTCCCCCTGCTCCACCTGCTGCTGAAGGGGCCCACAAACACACAAATAAATACACACAAATAAAAGTATTCCCCATATTTTCTCATATTTTCTGGGTTTTTGTCTCCCCCCCCACTTCCCATATTTTCGCATATTTTCCGGGGGTCGACGATTAATTGTGTCTGTGTGTTTCTTTCCCTCCTGAGCTGCTCTGGTCCAGAGGCGGGCGGGAGAGCTCCAGGGGGCCTTCGAGGCGCTCGGGGGAGGCTTCCTGGTGCGGGTTCTGAGCGCCGACGCGGCATGTGATGCGGTCGCCGGAGATCTGCGACGACCGAGTGGTGCAAGCTTTTGGAGCCAGATGTTTCGGGCGCGCCGAGTTTGTGGTGTGATCTGTGGGACGCCGTGCGAAACGTGGAACGCGGCCCGATGGAATTCAATGAAGGATGGGAAAGGCCCACGACCGGTGGGAGACGCCGACAGAGAAGCGCAGCAAGTTGCCATCGGGAAAGATCTGATGCGCACATCCTTGCTGTTGCTGATTATGTGTGTTGGGCGTGCTGTCCCTGGAATCTTAGAGCACCCAGCCAGGGCCTGGTGGCGCACAAGGGCGGCATCATGTTGGATGTTGCCAGAGATGCAATAGTTGTGCAGCAAGGGCCAGAGATACAATAGTTGTGCAGCAAGGCTTGAGTCAGCAAACTCACTTTTGGGCAGTGCCAGGAAGCCAACCACGCTCGTCTGCGTCCACGTGCCGTCAGCTGCGTCCAGGATTCAAGAGCTTCTGGGGGAAGGGAGCTGTCCCCATGTGGCCCACGCGGCGACAATCGGGTTCGATGAAGTCACGGGCGAATATCGCACTGCGAGGCTGAAACAATATCAACCTCGGCTGAGATATATTTTTGGATATAGTTTGGATATATTTGGACATATATATATATATATATATATATATATCGTGACGTGAGATGCGGATATATTTTGACGTGGGATGCGGCCAGGCGGGCGAGACGCGGCGCCGCCCGATGGTGTGGCCCAGCTCTTTGATGCCCCCGGATCCGTACGTGGATCGCACGCGGCGCCACGACTGCGCCCGAGTCTGAACGGTAGGGCGACGGCATCTATACACCCTGCGAAATGCTTAAGAAATCATGGGTTAAGAAATTCATAGTCTCAGAACTTGAATAAAAACCCTACATTTCCATTCAAATCTTAGGATTTACATTGAAACATTAAGAATCATCGAGACTCTGGCCGAAAATTCAAGTTTTCTTAAGCATCGCCTAAGGTGTACATATCCAATGCTCCCTGGCGAGGCCCATCCTGAACGCAGCAGCTGTGTATACGCTGCGCCCTCCTGGCGTGGCCAGGAGGGCGTATGCACAACTCCTGGGTTCAGCATGGGCCTGGCCAGGGAGCAATGGATATGTATAGATTTCGTCGCCCGAAACGGTACCCCAAGCAGTGGACCCTCGTGCACGCTTCAAGGTTTATGTGAGCGTGCCTGTGACGTGAGGCATTGCTTGGGGACCTGAGTGTAGGTATCTATCTTACGAGCTGCCGCTCGAGAGTCCACTCAGATAGACCCCGAGCGGCGTGTCCCGAGGCAGCGGAAGCGTACAGGCCTCGTCCGCAGCTCAATGATGTGCACTGAAGGCGGGTGAGGCACGAGGCAACCTTGCCGTGCGACACCGCCGCCTAGCTCGGGCTCGCCGTCCAGGCCGAACGGCGCCGAGGACGGGCCTTGCCGAGCTGCAGCAGGCGCAGTACCAGGGAGGGGGGTCGGAGTTGGACGATGGGGTGGGCGGGGGGGAGAATCTCGCGTGCATGCTGCCTTGTGCTGTGCCGAACGCTGCGCTGTTTTGCCGATGCTTGCCATGAAAGGAGAGGGGAGGAGGACGGCTCGCCTAAGCCCTTCGGAGAAACCCTCCACCGGGGCCCCTTCTCCTCAGCGGAAGCGGGCGCGAGTGGGCGCGAGGGGAAGGGAGGTGTACAGGGACATGGCGATGGGCATCTCCTTTTCGGACTCTCCAGGGCGCAGCGCAGTGGAGCGAGCGTGCGAACAGAGCATCGGAGGGAGCGCGATGCACCGTCGCTGGCCTGACGAGGCTCTCGACAACAGGGGGTCGGTCACCAGGGGATCGCCCCCCCCGCCCATGAATAATCCGTCACCAGGGGATCGCTCTCCCCCTGGGAGTGTCAGAAACCAATGGGCCCCCCCTCATCTTAACCCCCTCCCCCAAAGTCCCCCTCCCCGCCCGGGAAGAACCTAAGGGATCCGGATACCCCCCCGAACAAGTAATATTATTCGGGGGGTCCAGAGAAGCCCCCCCCAACATCCCTGGGCAATGACGACGACGACGACGACGACGACGACGACGACGACGACGACGACGACGACGACGTCAGCGACGGCGGCGGCGCACCTCTCGCGAGCGCCCGGGCCAGGCGCCGGCTCTGACAGAAAGCTGCCCGTGATCGATCCAGCCTGCTCACTGTCCTACGAAGGGCCCGGCTGTACTCCGCCCCGTGTCACTCAACCCTACTCTACACTACTCTACTCTGCTCTGCCGTACCCTACTCTACCCTACTCTATCTACCCCCACCGTGCCCTAACATGCTCTACTCTACTCGGTTCTGCACGACTCTACTCTACTATGCTCTATTAAAGTGTACTCTACTCTCCTCTACTCTGCTCTGCTCTGCTCTACTCCTCTCCTACTCTACTCCTACTCTGGAAGAATGCTACTAGGGCTCGATCCAGCCCTCTCAGCACTCTCCTCTACTCTACTCTGCCCTACTCTACTCTACACTACTCTGCTATGCCCTACAGTACTCTAACACACTCTCCTCTACTCTACTTTGCTCCTTCTCTGCTCTACTCTACTCTACTCGACTCTACTGTACTCCACTCAACTCTACTCTATTATATTATACTCGATCTACAATGCTCTAGTATACTCTACTCTACTCTACTCCACTCAACTCTACTCGACTCTGATATACATCTCCCTGCTCAACTCTACTGTACCCTACCCTACTCTACAACACATCACCGTATCCCACCATACTCTACCGCACTCTACTCTATCCTCCACTCTGTTCTTATGATGCTACACTCGGCGCCCGCTCTGCTCTGCTCGTCGTCATGGTCGTCTCCGTCATTGTCGCAGCCGCCGTCGGCGGCGGCGGCGGCGGCGGCCTCGGCGTCCTCCTCGTCGTGGCCGTCGTGCGTCGTGCGTCGTCGAGGTCGCTGCCGAGGGGGGTGGGAGAGGGGGGCCCTGAACCTCCCGGATCTTTTTCCCGCATGGGGGGGGCGGTTCTGGACCCCCCAGGTCGTTTCCCGAAGGGGGGGGGGCGGCCCGCCGCCCGGCCCCCCCCCCCACCCCGCCCTGCCGGCAGCGGCAGGAAGCGTTTTTTCTCGAATAGAGAGCGACCCACGAGGCGGGCGCGAAACAGCAGGAGGCTGGAGGAGGGGGCAGGACGAGGGCTGGCATGAAAAAGACGGGCGTCCTGGTGGAAACGTGCCCTTGGTCCCACGACTTTCCCATGAACTGGCATTGAATCTCCACTCGCTTTCAGATAAGCGGGGAACGACCTCCAATAATCGTTTCACCCCATGCAAGACCCTTTTCCTCCACGCCCCAAAACGGAACGAAACGGATAGGGATGACACCTGACATCGAATGCTGTCAAACACCTAAAAAGGCGGCTGTTGGGCAACCGACTTTCGTCACGATCAGACGACGCCCGCGACGGGACCAGCATGAAGGTCAACGTTCGGGGGAGACTGGCTCAATGTGGGGAACGTCGAACTGGAATCGACGATACATCGCCGATCAATCGGCGATGGGCCCCCGTTTGCGAACCCACACGCTCATGGGCGGGGTGGGGCAATCGGGCCCCTAGCGGCGATGAGTGGGCGATCCGAGGTTCACGCATTCCCCCCCTATGAGCCTTCCCCCCCCGACCCTTGCCGCGGATCTCCCAATGAGCAACAAAAGCGAACGTAAATCTTTGGTCCCCGCTCTTTCCGTTCCCACAGTTTCCGTCCCCCCGCCCTTTCCGCCCCCGGGAGCTTGGATTTTGCTTGACGCGTGGGCTCCCCGACCTCTCGACCGCTTCCCCGAGGCCGGTGTTTCGACCCGACCACCTCCCTCACGACCCCGAAACCTGGAACTGGCCTCCAGGGGCCAAGACTTGCGGCTGCCCGGCCGCCGCGATTTTCACCGAGGCGCCGGATGGCTGCACACGGGGAAGGGGGGGGCCCAAGTTGCCGACGAGGGGGGGGGACATGCTCCAGGGTGGAAACGTCGAATCAGGATCGGCAGTGCTGCATCCGCCGGAAATTGGCGAGTAGGCCCCCGATGGCAAGCCCGCACGCCCTTGGGCGGGGCGGAATATCGGACCCGTGCCCGCAATGAATGGGCGACAGCAGGTCTATGGCTCCCCCCATGAGCCCGTTCTCCCCTAGCAGTGCCCTTCGGTGTCTGGGCCCATCCTCGGCGCTCCGGCAGCCATCCAGGACGACTTGGGCCCCCCCCCCAATGCTCCTGGCGAGGTACAGCTGCTGGATCCTGGGGATGGAAAACCGACGGGGCCGACGAAAACGCCTGAACGCTTCGAACCTCGAAACTTCGCACCCCCCCCAAACCAAGCTTCGCCCGCCTCTCACGTTGCCCCAATGCTGCGAGTGGTCCCCCCCCGTGAGGAAGAGGGGGAAAAGGAGCTACAAATAGCGGGGGCTGGATGCCAGAAGACAGAAATCATGAGAGCTGCCGAACCTTTTTTGAGACAGTGAGATGAGATCGCGGTGGCGCTTCCAACCATGGCGACCAGACGTCCTATTCAAGTCCGGATTGCGGTGATCGAACAGCTCTGGCGGAGCAAGGAATCGAGAAAGAGAAAAGCCAACACTGTCCAACCCCCGCGCACCTTCACAATGCGGACAGGATACCAAGCTGCCACCTAGGACGAACGCGTGGGCGCCGCGGAATGCGTACTCATCGGCTGTACTCAGCGGGCACGCTCGTGCTGCCACACAACAGCTCGCCTGAGTTGGTGTGAAGCATGCTGCCGCGCGTCGTGTCTGTGCAACTGGGGGGCGTACGTTGCGGCCGGAATGACCGAAACACGATCGAAACTCGACGTGTGGATGACGTGCGGCTCGTAAAAACTTGTGGGACAAGAGTGCGGCGAGACCGTGGGCTGGTAGGTTGGAACGGGGGAAACAGGATGGAGGTGCTTTCTTTGATGGGGGCGCGACGTACGTTGTTTTGCGCCTCGCCTCGCCGCTCAGCTCAGTCCATAGCATCCCCGCCGTCGTCGCCGTGGGCGAGCAGGAGCTTGGCATGATTTGTTATCACGTGGCCTGGGCGGCTCGACCTGGAGGCGGTGCTGTCCGCGGCGCCGGGAGTCCTCCGAGGCGTTCTCTGCGGGCTCGATATCCCACTCGCTGGCGGCGTCGCACTTGTCGTCGCTCTTGTCGCTGGCGTCGGCAACGTAAGCGGTCCTGTCCGACTTCGCCCAGGAAGCTGCCGCTTCACGTCCCGCGACCTCTTGGACTGGAGGCCACCGCGGCGTTTCTTCTTGGGTTTCTGCGAGACCGCGGGCTCGCCTGTGGAGGCCTCCGCCAACGCCGTCATATTCGGCTCGTCCTTGCTGCTGCGTGCTGAACGCCGACCGCCAAGTGCGCGGTCGTCAAGTAGAGTGCGCATCGGGGCTCAATCGTGCTGCCAAGCTGATGGGAATGCGTGGGTGGGGTGAAATGTCGTGTGCCAAAGGACAGAACTATGGTTTTCCAAGTTCGCTTCGGTGTCCTTGCAGTGCTGGTGACACAATTGCCAGACCCTTCATCATCCCCGCTCTTCTGTTTTCCTCTCCCTAGGCTTTCGTGACACAGTCACAATAAGCTCGGGGCCCTTGATTGACGCCGTAGATGTGAAAGTTGTGCCGAGCAGCTGTCCGACATATGCGGCAACAGCCACAGGCGGATGCATTGACAAAGTAGGGTCTGCGAGCTGCGTTTACAGCCAACGCAAGCCCGGAATGGATCGCTGAAAGTTCCGGCGCGCGGCCAGGGTCCTTGTAGATTTCTGTCGCGTACTTGTGGTGCACTGGTTTGGCACGTTCCCGGTCACTGGTCCTGGGGACGGAGGGGCGGCTGCCCCGAAGCTGAACGGGACGAGGTGCACGAAGGCGATGAAGGCGGGTGATGAACAACATGACCAGCGGGATGAGCCACTGAGTATCTGAAAGCGGCCATGAAAAAGGCGGAGAGGTAAAACATGTGTTATCGAAGCGATGCGAAAACGAAAAGCCACTGCAGCCGTGGTATTGGAGCCGAAGCTCCGCTACCTGCTTGAAGAATGAATGTGAGAGGATAGAGATGAAAGAACTAGACTGCCACTAACAACTGTATGACATGCAAGAGCGCATCTAACTCGGGCACGCTGGGACGCATCCCTGAAATGGAAGCGGCAAGGAAAAGCAGCGAAGGGGTGACGTGGGCAGAACATTTGGACGCCCGAAATGGGTACGGAAAAAATGGGTACAATGACCAACAACAAATGTTGTCCAAAACCATCAGCGGCCGCTGTTGGGCAGGCGGCCTTCTGTCTCGAATGGACACAGGCCGCGGCGGCGTGGACAGCGAATCCGGTTCAAAATGAACAGGAACTGCTGTTAGGCATTGTACCCATTCTTTCCGTGCCCATTTCGGGCGTCCAGAGAACAGGCACCCTTCGAGTAGGAAAAGGAGGGGGACCGAGAGGACGAGGAGGAGGAGGAGGAGGAGGAGGAGGAGCACAGCGTTCAAAGAGGAGGAGGAGGAGGAGAAGGCGGCGGCGGCGGCGCCACAGGAAGAAGAAACGGCCTGCTCCTTGTCCTGTTCCTGCTCCTTACCCCGCCCGGCCGGCAAGGGGGCTGGCGCGCCCGCTCCCAATCGAGTGCACGGGGCCCAGAAATCACCTGGCCGCGACAGCCCGCCAGTCCTCCGCTCTCCCTCGCCTCCTCCTCCTCCTCCTCCTCCTCCGCCTCCTCCTCCTCCTCCTCCTCCTCCTCCTCACATCATCATCATCATCATCATCATCATCATCATCATCATCATCATCATCATCATCATCATCATCAGCAGCAGCAGCAGCAACTTCATCATCATCACCATCATCACTATCATCGTCATCGGCATCCTGATCATTTATCATCAACATCACCATCCTCATCTTCATCCTCATGTTCCTCCTTATATTCTTGTTAGCTTTCTCATTATCATCGTCATCATCATGTTCCTTCTCCTCAACATCATCCTCATATTCGCCTTCATCGTCTTGATCCTCATCACACTCGCCGTCATCTTCATCATCGTCGTCATGCTCATCATCAACATCAACATCAATATCAACATGAACGCTCATCATCACCATCATCAACACCATCATCCATGTTACCGCCAACATATATATATATATATATAAATGGATATTCGGGGCAACGACAAATATGACCCATGCGCAGGGAAGAGAGGGAAGGACGGAAGGACGGCACGACCGACAGGCGACGCCAACACACGGGACACCCCCGACCCCCGAGGCCCAAACCACAACGAGCCAGGTCCAGCCACGGCTACGAGGACCCACCAGCCAACGACGACGACCCACTGGCATGCTCCTTCGCCTCCTCCATCTCCACTGCCCCCTCCTCCTCCGCCGCCTTCTCCTCCTCCTCCTCCTCCACCGCCACCTCGCCTCCTCCTCCTCCTCCTCCTCCTCCTCCCCCTCAACCGCCGCCCCCCCCCTCCTCCTCCTCCTCCTCCTCCTCCTCCTCCTCCTCCTCCTCCTCCTCCTCCTCCTCCTCCTCCCCGTGCCAATGGTGCGGACGGTCCCAGGCTGAGTATTCAGGGAGGACGCACGGGGCGGCCGGTGAGGAGACAGAAAGTTTCCGACGAGTGCCTCCCTTGAGCTCCGTGGGGTTTCGCCACCGTGGCGACACAGGCCAGTAGGTAGCTGGGCTTCCCCAGGCCCGTAGCAAGTGCTCCCCTCTCCATGCACGGATCGTGTGGCATGTTCCTCCCGCCGTTCCTTCAACGCGCTGTCCCTTACCCAGGCAGCCCCCGTTTCCCCCCTTTCCCTCCCACTTCTCTCGCCCGCCCCTCTGTCCCGCCCGCTCCACCTCCCCCCTGTCTCATCTTATACGGTAAGCGTTGCTTCCATTGCGGTCCCCGAGTGGAAGGGCAAGCCGCTTGGAGTAGGTAGCCACCAAGCTGGTCAGCCTCTGGTCGTACCACTTGTTCATCCTATTGTCCATCCTTTCTGGGCCGCGAGGTCCTTGCTGGGCTGTGGGCTCAGGCTTTGTCTCGCATGCCCCTCTTGCCGCGTTTGTATGGGCTAGCGCCGCACTGGAACTCTGCCAGGACTGTGGGCTACGGCTATGCCTCGCATGCCCATCTCACCTGCGGTCCGTTGTTTCGGCTGGCCCCACTCAAACAACACGGTTGGAATTCTGGTAGCCCGCCGCACGTAGGCAGGCAAGATCTCGGGTATTCTGCTAGGGCTTTGGGCGCTGAGTCTGTATAAGCTAGCGCCGTCCCCATTGGATCTCTGCCAGGACTGTGGGCTACGGCTATGCTTCGCATAACCATCTAGCCTGCGGTCCGTTGTTTCGGCTGGCCCGACTCAACCAACACGGCTGGAGTTCTGGTAGCAAGCCGCACGTTGGTTGGCATGCGTTGTGGTACCACGCCGCACGTCGGTAGGCAAACTTTCGGGTATTCTGCTAGGGCTTCGCGCCATCCGCAATGGAACTCTACCAGGACTGTGGGCTACGGCTATGCTTCGCATACCCATGCAACCTGTGGTCCGTTGTTTCGGCTGGCCCGACTCAACAACCACAGCTGGAGTTCTGGCAGCACGCCGCACGTAGTTAGGCAAAATTTCGGGTATTCTGCTAGGGCTTCGCGCCATCCGCACTTGAACTCTGCCAAGACTGCGGGACTTTCGGCATTCCCAACCCGGCCTGCCTGGCACTAGAGGGGGCCCATTTAAGCTGGGTCTAAGTGCTAATGCGTCTGCTGCCGCCGCTGCAGCTTAGGTGGCTCAAGCTTTCCAGTGTTGCTCCGGTTACACCGCATTCCTTCGCCGACGCTAGATGTCGGCCTACGGCGGCCCATACCCGTCCGAGGCTCCGATGGCGCCGCACCACCTGAGGCCGTCCCAGCCAAGTGGTTACATGTGGTTTAGCACCGCGCAGCTCCCTTGGGGCATCTCGGGAGCCCTCCCACCCCGTCCGAGCCCCCTCTTGGAGCTTCCACCTTCGTATCCTCCCCCCCCCTTCCCCCTCAACCCACCTCCTGTCCCCTCCAAACCCGATCACCCGCTCCGCCGCATTACCCCGTCCTCCTCCCCCCTGGGCAACACTTCACCCTTGCTCGTCGGTGCCCCCCCAACCTTGGGGGAGGGCAGGGTCGCTCAGCCACCAGATGGTGGCTGCTGCGACCGCTGCGCGCAGATTGCAGCCCTCTAGGAAACCGTTTTGGGGGTTGCTAGCGCGGGCTGGCCCCCATCTAGCAACCCCCCAAACAGGCTGCGAGTTTGGGGCTCTCCAAGCAAAGGGTGTCTTCCATTAGAATTTCCTCGGTCTTTCTTGTTCCACCGAGTAACTGTTAATGGCGGCCCGCTCGCAGACCTGGAAGTAAGGTCGGTGATCCTCCTCCTCCTCCTCCTCCTCCTCCTCCTCCTCCTCCTCCTCCACAGCCTCCTCGTCCGCCGTCTCCTCCTCCCCCGCCTACACGTTCTCCTCCGCCTCGTTCTCCTCCTCCGATGACTCCACCGCCACTCCACCTCCTCCTCTGCCTACGAGGCCCCCCGGCGTTCGAATCGCAGAAAACAGTCGAAGCTGCTCTGACGTCGTGCGCTGGTCCTCCTCCCTGGCTTCGCTTCGATTCGCACTCCCTCTCATGCCACGTCCGATCCACAACTGCACACTGGCGCACTCGGGGGGCGAGGCTGGCCCGCAGGCGCCTGCGCTCTGTGCGAGCCCCCTCCGTTCCATGCTGCTTGCCTGTCCCCTGGTGTGCGCGGGCCAGCCTGCCTCGACATGTGCAGTGGAGAACCCCGCCTGCCATCGCGCGCTGCCCTCCCGGTGTTCTCTCCTCCTCCTCCTCCTCCTCCTCCTCCTCCTCCTCCTCCTCCTCCTCCTCCCTTTTCCTCCTCCTCCTCCTCCTCCTCGTCCTCCTCCTCGTCCTTACTTCACTGGTGTGGCGACGCCAGGTGCCACGCGAACCTCAAACGGCGCCCCGCCGCGGCCACCGCGCCGTGGGGGGCCGCGGGCGCGCGCGCGCCTCACATCTCCGAAGCGGGCGGGAGGCCCCGCAGCCACGACCCCCCAAAAGCGGGATACCCATCAGGATGTTCCAACCTGATTTGGCCTCGATCGCAAAAAAAAAAAATCTCGAGCACCAGGGAAGTACCGAAACTTTTCACGTGCCGGCCCCTGGAAGGCGATACTAGTTCGACGCTGTTTCGATACTGTCCTGGGTGCTCGAAGCTACTTCTGGGATGTGGTCCTCAAGTACGACGGGAGCAACAGGGGAGGCCGAAGGAGACCCACGGGAGACCCGCAAGACGACGACGGCAGTGACAGCGACCGCGACGGCATGACGGGGGAAAGCGAATCGCCTGGCACGTCCCCCAATCACGGGGGGCCCACCGGGAGGAAGCCACAGGCCCACACGAGGGATTCTTCCTCGCCCTCCCTCTTTGTTCCCCGCCTCCTCCCTTTCCTCATCCCTCTCCGTCTCCTCTTTGTCCATCTTCTCCCCTCCTCCTCCTCCTCCCCTCTCGTCCTGCTCATTCTCTGGTTCCTTTTCTTCGTGTCTGTTGGTCCGTTTGCTGCTGATGATACTGTTTATGTTCCTCCTGCGGTGTGGATTTGATGGGCTCTATGGGTGCTGTGTGTTTGTGGGTGTTGGGGTCATTGTAGGGGAGCTCCCTGTGTTGTTTTGAGAGGCTCTCGATGCTGTGCTGGGATTGATTCAGGGGTTTGGTCGGGTTTCCCGGTGCTCTCCAGGGTCCCCCGGATGCTCTGTTGAGAGGGTGGCGAAGGGCGCGGGAGGAAGATGAGGAGGGCGAGAAGGAACGTAAGGCGAACCGAAGAGATGGAAGAACCTGCCGATCTGTGAGCCCGCCGCAACAAAAGGGGGCCCTGGGGGAACAAAGAAATCGCAACCACCAGGTTGGCGATTCCCCCCGCATGCCCCGGCCCCACCCCCACCATTCGAAACAATAGCGCCCGAGGTTTTTGCAATCCTTCGGCCCCCGGCTGCCGCTTCCGAGCCCTGTTCGGGCGTGGCTTGATAAGGGGGTCATAATTGGGGGGTCAGAAGCGGTCCCCTTTCGTGCCCCTTTCGGCCCCCCGGAACCCCAGGGGGCTCGTTTATATATCGTTTGGGTCTTTTTTCGGACCACCCTCGCCCCCCCCATTTATCACCACCCAATTACGCAACGCCCAACGTGCAGTGTGTGCGTGGACCGCCCCGTCTGGGGAGCTGGCCTGGGACTGAAAGGCCCCATATGAAAATCCTGTCGACTAATCTGGAGATAACCTCCACTGCCGTCCTGGCGATTAGTGGCGCCTTTATTGTCTTCTCTGCGTCATTATCATTCTCGCCCTGGCGCAGGGCCCTCACCCGCTCCCCTCGTTGCCCTTGCCTCGCCCTCCTGCTGTTTGTTTCGTCACCCACCACCTCCTCTCCTGTCTCTTGCAAGAGCGCGCGCGTCGATTGTCCTCGACGCCGTCGCCGCCCCGGCCAACGCGGGCGCATTCTCGAATGGCCGCGTCGCGCGGCCGTTGGGACAACCCCGCGGGCCAGGCCGTTGGGGCAACCGCGCGAGCCGCTGGGGTGCGGGAGCAAGCCGTTGGGGCAACCGCGCAAGCCCCGAGCTAGCCACGGCCGCGCTTGGGCGGTTACCACCCCCGGCCCAGGCGAAAGGGTTCCTCCCTGCGTCCGGCCGCCGTCGTCGTCCTCGCCTCCTGTTCCTCCTCTTCCTCACCTGATGGGTCGGGCGAATCGCCCTCTGAAGAGCGCATAGGGAGGGGGCTCCCGCCTGAGACTTCCTCACAGCTCACTCACAGACGAGGCTCCCCGCCTGATGCTTCCTCCTTATTCAGGCCTGAGGAGCCCCAAACTGACGACAGTTACATGGATGAGGATGACCCGCTCGGATTACCAACATGAAGTGCGGGCCCCATAGGGAGGGGGCTCCCGCCTGAGCTTTCCTCACACTTCATTCACAGACGAGGCTCCCCGCCTGATACTTTCTCCAAATTCAGGCTTGACGAGCCCAAAAATGACGACAGGTACAGGGATAAGGATGACCCGCTCGGATTACCAACATGAAGTGCGGGCCCCATAGGGAGGGGGCTCCCGCCTGAGCTTTCCTCACAATTCATTCACAGACGAGGCTCATGATGGTGATGATTGATGATGCTGAGGATGATGCGGTGGTGTGTTCCTGCGCGGGGTGTCCAGAGAAAACGATGCTGAGTGATGAGAGAGAGTGTGTGTGTGATGTGCGACCGAGTCTGATGATGGCGGTGGTGGTCACGCTGCTGCTGCTGATGATGATGATGATGATCATGATGATGATGATGATGATGATGATGATGATGCTGCTGCTGCTGCTGCTGCTGATGATGATGATGATGATGATCGACCGATGGCCGATGGTGACCGATGGTGAGCGACCGAGTCTGATGATGATGGTGGTGGTGATGGCGATGGCCGATGGTGATGATGACCGATGACGGGGTGAATGCGTGAGTAGGGGGCCACATGCGAACCCTACCCCTACCCCCCCCCCCGATTTCTGAGGGGGAGGGTGGGGCTCACTTCGCTCGGGAGCTCCCGAACGAAGAAGTGAGCCCCACCCTCCCCCCCAGAAAGCGTCGGGGTAGGGGCAGGGTTCGCACGTGGCCCCCCTTTCGTGAGCGAGGCGGAGGAGCGGGAGAGAGGTGAGGCTCCTGCGCGGAAGGCTATCCACGAGAGAGCAGAAGAGCCCCACCTCGGACGTGGTGGCACAAAACAAAAAACGGCCGCGCCTCCCGAGGCGTGGAGGGCCTGCCTCCGACGGCGGCTCCCTCGGGCAGCGGCAGGCCGACGGAGGCGTGGGGGTGGGCAGCCGCCCTCTCTCTTTTTTTTCCCCCCCGACCCTCCCATGGTTGGGTACTCCAGATCTCGTAATAAAGGGAGGGGGGTCTCATTTCGGGGGGGGGGGCTCTTCCAGGCTATCTTGGAGGGCCTGGGGGGGTCTGGGGACCATGTTTCGGAGGGTTCTCCCACGGGGGGGGGTCTGGAATGGCTTGTCTTGGAGGGTCCAGACCCCCTCCCTTTTATTACGAAATCTGGAATACTCGTTTTGAACAGCGCAGTGTGGTCGCCCCGTCCTCCTCCTCCTCCTCCTCCCCCCTCCTCCCCTCCTCCCCTCCTGTTGCCTGCGTTCCCCTCTCCTCTTCTCTCGTGCCGTCGGGCTGCGATCCGCGCAACTTCTTTGTTCCTTCGTGGCGACGGCGATCTCGCACCGCGCCGGGTACGGTCGGGGCGGATCGGCGAAGGCACGCGCGAGGGGGCACGACACAGAGACCCCTCAAGAGGGGCACGCCGCCCCGGGAGCGCGGGAAGGCACGGGCCGCGAGGCTCGGGACACGAGGGGCATCGCCTGACCGCTCCCGCCCGCCTCCAGAGGACGGAACAGGTGAAGCCACTCGATCATTGAAGTAGAAAGGCGCTTAAATTAGAGATTGGACTCTGGGAATCCAGAAATGCCTACTTTCAACGATCGAAGGGTCTGGACAAACATCCAGACGTCGCATGTCTGGCATGGCATGAGGGAGACCCAGACTCGGCTACACGCAACAACGATCCTGGGCAAGAGTGGCCTGGGCCCCACCGGCCGATTCACCCCCCCAGATGGGGATGTAGGTGTAGGCCGTTCCCTTCGGGTTTCGAGGGGTGTATCCCCACCTGGGGGGGAGGGGGGGGCAATTTGGTGGGGGTCTCGAAGGGGATGGGGATGGGGATGGGGATGGGTTAGACGATACCGACACAGGGGTACCCTTGATCTGGCAGGGTCGACCTACTGGTCAGTCTCGACTGCAACCTCGAACTGACACCGCGGCGGGCGGCACGGGAGACGCCGCGCTTCGACCTGCAGCTCGGCCCAGCGCAGGCCCGCCCGCTGTTCGTTCCGAGCAGCTGGCACGGAGCTCGAGGCTGCCCGACGTCGAATTCAGAGCTCAGTCGAATCACTTTCGGTGCGGACTCACAGCGTGTTCTTCTGTTCTTGCGCGCGGAGTCACGAGGGCATCCAGCTGATCCACCAAGCGTCTGACAACGCGGTGACTTGCGCTGTAGCTTACGGGTCCTGTCGCATAGCCACGGTGGCCACGCCCTCCCCGTTCTTCCTGTCCAGAGTCATCCCCTGCTTGTGGTGCGCTGGTTGGAGCCGCTGTCCATGTCTCGATGCCGAACATACTGTTTCATCGTTTCCTTCAACCCTGCATGCGCACATTCATACTTCGTAAATGCAAGGGTAGAAACATAAGCACGCGCCACGCTCGGATAGGCTGATAATCTGCAGGGTCCGCCATGTTGACGAGGGCGGGAGCCTTCTTGCACCTCTCGGTGACCTGCCGAGCCGCTTCCCAACCATCCGTCCGTGGAGAGCTTGCTCAAACGAACACGCCCTTGAAAGAACGACGAAATACCGACATTCACCGCTACTCCACGGACCTCTCCCGAATTTGCGTTTTGACCAGAATCACGATGATAATCCAGCAGCGTCGACGAGGGACCTCCAGGACGAGTTAGCGATATCGGTCTCTCCCCCTCCCCTGAGCGCGATCGCCGCGCGAAGCGCGTCTCATCTTCGCGCTCTCGCGCAGCCCCCCAGTGGAGAAGGGCGACTCTGCAACCTGACCAGCGATTCCTGACCGTCATGCGAGACACGGACCCTGAGGGCACCAATCCCTGGACCCCGGGACCTTCCCCCTGGAGCAGCCCATCATGAATCGTTTCGGACAGTCTTAGGTCGGGTATGTCCCCCTACAGGCGGATGTTCGATGACAAATTGCAAGAATACTAAAACAAATCTCCCAAATAGCCAAAAATAGTTGTTGAGCTTTTTTATCTTTCCTCCTGTAGAGGGACATGCCTGACTTAAGGATAATCCTTGGGATGCACCGAGAAAAAACGGCCTGGCGCCGAAGCTGAAACCCCAGCCGCGCGCAGCAGACTTCGTAATCCCCCCCTCTCCCAATCCCCCATCTCTCTCGTTCGCCCCGAGGAAAGGCAATCATCTGGGCCTGCCCCGACTTGGCACGGGAGCCGTGGAGACCACGGGCGCTCGACCGGGAGGAGCAGGAACAAGAGGGCGAGGGAGGGCACAGGAGATGAGCCCGGACCCGTGGCTCCCCGAATCGATAGCGCCAGATACTTTTTCGCGAACCTCGGCATCTGGTGGCCGTCTCGGGGCCCCAAGGCCGCCGAACAGCGACTCACGAGGAGCGACTGGCCCAGGGAAGGGGTCGAACACGGTCGAGAACTCCAGGGCCACGCATTAGGAGAAGAAAAAAAGTTCAATAACGTTTTGGCACTCCGCGCAGATTTCGTGGATCTGCGCTGGGCGCCTCCGGCGCCGCCCCTGGCGCGCGGAGCGCGCCAGGGAGTGGGTCCTCAGCGCAGATCCAAGAGATCCGCGCGGACGGCCGAAATTGTATGTTTCTGGCGTTTGTTGTTGTTGTTGTTGTTGTTGTTGTTGTTGGTCGTGGTTGTTGTTGTCGTCGTCGTCGTCGTCGTCGTCGTCGTTGTTGTTGTTGTTGTTGTTGTTGTTGTTGTTGTTGTTGTTGAACATTATTACTTCTAAAGAATAATTATTGTTGGGGCCCCTGGTGCACGACCCCCCCGCCGCGCCTAGGCCGCAGCCTCATTTTCATCATTTTCGTAAGGAAGTCTCAGGCAAAACGGGTTGGTCCGGATCCGGTTGTGTTGTTACGATCGGTTTTCCCTTGCAAAAAATAAGGCTAAAGTGGACATTTCTTGTTCAAACATAACCAAACTTCAAGAATCCCTTGCAAAAAATAAGGTAAAGTGGACACTCGCGCGCGCAAGACGAAATCCTTCCAAAACCTTAGTTTTCGTAGCGATTTAACATAAAAACATAAAAAACCAATGGTTTTTCAAAAACAAATTGTCAAACTTTCATCCCGCGCGCTCTTGCGGATTCGTAGGAAACCCAACACTTTTTAATCATTTCTGTCAAACGGGCTTTTGCGAGCAACTTTTTCGAACTTCTGCAACAACGGTTGCGCACCTGCCAGGGCCATCATCCCTGTCAAATAATACCATGCGG
>CAUYUJ010019678.1:99875-107375 GCA_963575745.1 Prorocentrum cordatum
TCCTGGCCGAGCGGGCAGGGAGGGACTGATTGGACTGACGGGTCGGATTGGACTGATGGGGACTGATTCGGTTGAGTGGCGCTAATTGGACTGATTGGGAATGTGGGGACTTATTGGGGTGATGGGGACTGATGGGGACTGACTGGGTTGATGTGGACTGACTGAACATGAGCAGCGACCTGAGACGGAGCGATCTTGTACTACGCGCCTTGCACGAACAGGCTCCGAAAACCTCCCCCGTGTAGGGTAGCCCACGCGGGGTTGTTTTCCACGAGAAAGAACCACCCACCAATACCCAGCACGGCGACCAATAACGGGAATGAAATCCTGGCCGAGCGGGCAGGGAGGGACTCATTGGACTGATGGGTCAGATTGGACTGATGGGGACTGATCGGGTTGATTGGCATTGATTGGACTGATTGGAATGATGGGGACTGCTTGGGATGATGGGGTCTGATGGGGACTGACTGGATTGATTTGGACTGACTGACACTGAACAGCGGTTCGAGACGGATCGATCTTGTATTACGTGCCTTGCACGAACAGGCTCCGAAAACCTCTTCCGTGTAGTGTAGCCCACGCGGGGTTGTTTTCAAAGAGAAAGAACCACTCACCAATACCCAGCGCGGCGAACAATATCGGGAATCAAATATCCGGCCGAGCGTGGCAGGGAGGGATGATTGGACTGAGGGTCAGTTGGAATGATGGGGACCTGATTCGCTGATTGGCATGATCTGGACTGATTTGGGAATGAGGGGATGCTTGGGAGATGGGGGAATCTTGATGGGGGGGGGGGGGGGGGACTGAGGATTTGATTGCTGACTGACAATTGAACAGCGATTCGAGACGGGAACGATAGTGTTACGTACGTGCCTTGCACGGAACAGGCTCCGAAACTCCCCCGGGTAGGGTAGCCCACCGGGGGTTGTTATACAAGAGGATAAGAACCACCCACCATACCAGCACGGCGACCAATAACGGGAATCGAATCCTGGCCGAGCGGGCAGGGAGGGACTCATTGGACTGATGGGTCAGATTGGACTGATGGGGACTGATCGGGTTGATTGGCACTGATTGGACTGATGGGGACTGCTTGGGATGATGGGGACTGATGGGGACTGACTGGATTGATTTGGAGTGACTGACACTGAACAACGATTCGAGACGGAGCGATCTTGTGCTACGTGCCTTGCACGAACAGGCTCCGAAAACCTCCTCCGTGTAGGGTAGCCCACGCAGGGGCTGTTTTCCAAGAGAAAGGACCACCCACCAATACCCAGCACGGCGAACAATATCGGGAATCGAATCCTGGCCGAGCGGGCAGGGAGGGACTGATTGGACTGACGGGTCAGATTGGACTGATGGGGACTGATTCGCTTGATTGGCATTGGTTGGGCTGATTGGAATGATGGGGACTGCTTGGGATGATGGGGACTGGCGGGAACTGACTGGATTGATTTGGACTGACTGACGCTGAACAGCGATTCGAGACGGAGCGATCTTGCACTACGTGCCTTGCACGAACAGGCTCCGAAAACCTCCTCCGTGTAGGGTAGCCCACGCGGGGTTGTTTCCCAAGAGAAAGAACCACTCACCAATACCCAGCACGGCGAACAATATGGGGATTCGAATCCTGGCCGAGCGGGCAGGGAGGGACTGATTGGACTGATGGGTCAGATTGGACTGATGGGGACTGATTCGGTTGATTGGCAGTTAATTGGACTCATTGGGAAGATGGGGGCTGATTGGGGTGATGGGGACTGATGGGGACTGACTGGGTTGATGTGGACTGACTGAACATGAGCAGCGACCTGAGACGGAGCGATCTTGTACTACGCGCCTTGTACGGACAGGCTCGGGAAACCTCCCCCGTGTGTGGTAGCCCACGCGAGGTTCTTTTCCAGGAAAGACAACCACCCACCAACAACCAACACGGCGAACAATAACGGGAATCCAATCCACTACTGCTCACTACGGCCACTACTGGTTCTACTACTACTACTACTACTACTACTACTACTACTACTACGACGAGGACGACTACTACTACTACTACTACTACTAATACTACTACTACTACCTCTACTACTACTACTACTACTACTACTACTACTACTACTACTACTACTACTACTACTTACTACTACTACTACTATTACTACTACTACTACTACTACTACTTACTACTACAACTACTACTACTACTACTACTACTACTACTACTACTACTACTACTACTACTACTACTACTACTACTAACTACTACTACTACTACTACTACTACTACTACTACTACTACTACTACTTACTACTACTACTACTACACTACTACTACTACTACTACTACTACTACTACTACTTACTACTACTACTACTACTACTACTACTACTACTACTACTACTACTACTACTTACTACTTACTACTACTACTACTACTACTACTACTACTACTACTACTACCACCACTACTGCGACTACGATCACTACTACTCGTACTACTACTACTACTTGCGAGAGTGTCCTCAGTCCTCGTAGCTTGCGGGAGGTCCTCAGTGGGGGGAGGGAGAGGGAGCGAGGGGGGAGGACGGGGGGAGGGAGGGGGGAGGACGAGGGGGCGCGGAGTTTTATTCCCCGGAGAGAGAACCAGGGGGGGGGGGCCCTTTTCTAAAAACCCTACTGGGTGAATTCTCGACCCCACCCTTTCGCACGGACTCCAGAGGGGCGACGCTACTTGGAAGCTGGGCGAAGGCTGGCAAATCCGTGGCTGCGAAAACGGTCTTCCCGGGAGAGAAAGGACAAAAACTACCGGAATCAAGCTCAGAGCTCTAGACAATAATAGTAAACGGGCTGCTTCCGGGAAGAAAGACAAACAATTTCCTGGAACTCCGTTTTAGCAACCACGGGTTTGCCAGCCTTCGCCCGGCTTCTGAACTACAGTCAACCCGTACAAGGACACGCGGTAAGAATGCAAGGGCCTTGGAGGCCCGTGTCATCGTTTTTCGAACGAGGCTGGCCCGCGAAAGTCGCTGAGGGTGGACCGAGGGGGCAAGGATGCAAGGGTACCCTCGGGAGGGTTGCCCCCATCCTCACTGTGCGGGTGGACTGTGCGCACGGGGGGAAGCCGGCGCCCCACGAACACACACGCCAGGCAGTGGCTGCCGCCTACCCGCACGTGGCCCCCGCCATTTCTCCGCCGTTGCTGCGGTGTGCGGCAGGGGCGGCCCTGGCAGCGGCGCTGCGGCCTGACGATCGCGCCGGTCTGCGGCGCTGCCCAGCGCGCCAGGTGCCGGGCGGGCTCTTGCGCACGGCCTCGGCGACTGCCGCTGGGCAGCGGGTCGGCACGTAATTGCGGCGGCTGTCCCGAGGGGAGGCCCGCCGTTGCCCGGCAACGGCGCCCAAGACCCTCGAGCCGGGACGGTGGGGCGGCGGCTGGGAGAGGGTGAGGGAGGAGGGGGAGGGCGAGGGAGGAGGGGGGAGTGAGGATGATGGGGGCAGCAGGGGATGATGAGGGATGATACTGATGAGGAGGACAAGGAGGACGAGGGTGAGAAGGGGTAGTGAAGCTCATCCTGCATTCCCCGTGTCCCGGGCAGCCTCGTTGTGAAAATCGTGTCCGCCCCGACGAGCAACAAGCACAGCAACACTGAGGTGAGGATGGCCTCGCAGTAAGCGGGGCGGGCGATGGGATGGTAAGAGAACGAGACAGTGAAGGTAGTTAGGCTGATGGTGTATCTGAGGTGTGCCCCTCGAGGCGATGAATGCGCACGTGCCCTTGATACAAGTGTGTTGCATGCCAGACCTAGGCATCCGACGACTCGACGTTTGTCGAGTCGCGGACCCCTGGACCTTCCCACCCACTCCATGGGCCACATTTTCCGTTCTGAAACGTTGAGGGGGCCCAAGGACACACAAATAAATTACACCAGAAATCAGTGGATGGTTCCCAGACGTGATTGCATCGTAAAGAATCAGGACGGCGGGTTTTCGGCCGGTTTCGGCCTCGTGGGGCCGTCGCCGGGCCTCGGGACCGTCCAAGAACGACTCAGGATGAAAAACCGGTCCCGGAGAAAGGGTCGGGACTTCTGGGGACGCCGTCCTGAAAAAAATCAAGACGTCGCATGTCTGGGTTTTCGCTGAGATCGACCGGGAACCCGGGAGCCCGGGAACCAAAAACCCAACACCGAAATCGGCCCGGAACCAACCATCGGGAACCCGGGAACCCGGAACCGGGAACCCGGGAACCCGCATGCCACCAAAATCGGCGGGGAACTTTCGCCAAATCTCTCAACTTCTGCTAGGACCCCTTCAGTGCAGGCACTGACTGGGGAATATACAAGCGTCCCAGGATCCCACATACGTCTACACATTTTTAGGATCTTCGTCTTCCCCCCCCCCCACCACTTCCCATACGTTCCATATTTTCAGCGGAATCGACGAGCAATTACGTTTCTGTGTGTGTGTGTGTGCGTGTGCTTTCCCCTCCTGAACAGATGCTGACAGTCCTCGGCCTGGAGAGCGGCATCTCTGAAGGGGAACTGGGACACACCAATAAATACACACAAAATAAAAAAATATTCCCCATATTTTCCCATATTTTCTGGGCTTCTGTCTCCCCGCCCAATTCCCATATTTTCCCCTATCTTTTCTTGGGGACCGACGATTGATTGTGTCTGTGTTTTTTTCCCTCCTGCATCTCAGGCTGCCCGACGGCCCCCCCGGGGCCGCAGGCGGCCCTCGAGAGCCCCGGCGCGACTTTCTTCCGCGAGGCCGTCGGCAAGGTTTGGGCCAGGGGAGGCGAGGCCCACGCGGGGGAGGCGAGGCCCTCGAGTGGTGGGGGGGGGCCAAGAGTCCCCAGATGGTCTGGTACCGGAAACTTTCGGTAGCGATATCGACGCACCCCGAATTTCGGTAGCGACCGGATCTTCGTTTGAGGGCGTTGAAAAAGCGGGTTTCAGAACGGTCTGATACCGGTATTGGGCGCTACATTTCGGTATTTCGGTAGCGACCGATCTCTGCGGAGCGCTACCGGAAATTTTCGGTAGCGGACCATCAGGGTCCCCCCAATTCGGGGAGACGTAAGACCCGGGAACGGGGGACTCGGAAATCCCCGACGAGGTCGTCAAAAAAAATGACGAGGCCGAGCCTGCATTTTGACGAGGCCTCCCGCTGCAGACATCCCACAAAACTCCTCCTCGTCAAAATCCGAGTCGCGGTCGTCAAAAAACGATGGCGAACCCGAGTCCTGGCAAACCCGGGTCTTACGCTCCCCCGACCAATGCGTGCGTCGTCTCACCCCCCCTGTTCCCCCACATCCGACGTCTCGATGTTTCCGAGACGCGGGCCCCGACCTCCCGACCGCTTCCCCGGGACCGGCTTCTCGCCCCGAGTCGTTTTTTGCCGGTCCTGAGGCCCGGCGAGGGCCGCTAGAGATCGAAAGTCGAGAAAAACCTCCGTCTTGATTTTGTCAATGCGTTGGATCTCTGGGTTGGCTTCCACCTGCAACCATCTACGCGGAGACTCCCGTGGGCGTTCGTGCTCTTGACCTGGCTTTGCTCTCTGCCTCTTGCGCGCGCACGGGAGACAGTGCCCCCTCCGCTGCGGCGTCGCACGGGCCCCCGGCTCCAGCCGCGGCACGCACCGAGGACCTGACCCCCTCATGCATCCCTGGTGGGCCCGGAGGACTCCTCCATCCTCCTCAATCCTCCTCCCCCTCCTCCTCCTGCCCCTCCTGCTCCTCCTCCTCAGTCCTCGTCCTCCTCCTCCTCCTTCCTCCTCCATGATCCTCCATGGTCCTCCTCCTCCTCCTCCTCCTCCTCCTCCTCCTCCCTTCTCCAGGATACGTCTGTTCTGGGGTACGTTTGGCCCCGCCTGGGAGGAGAAGGGCAAGCTATCGCTCGCGCGGGAAACGAGAGCCAACTGCTCGGGCCACTGTCGTAAGAAGGCAAATGAGGTCAACAGAGTGCTCGAATGAGTCGGGAATCTCTGAAAGATGGTGGGTCTTGATGATGCATCGGGCGCCGCGGCCGTTCCAGGTAGCTCCAGACTGCTTTGGAACGATTGATCATCGTACACCTGCCTAAGATTTCCTCCTCGGGTCGATGAACGGCGGGCAACGGGTAGGCCATGAACGCCGGTTCTGGAAATCACCTTCCAGCTGGCAGCTGAATGATGTGAGCGCTGCAGGGTCGATTCGTTTACGCATACGTACTGGAAATCAAATCGGACCGAGACAAGCATGGAGAATCCCTGGTGCTCCTTGTTTGCATCAACTTTACATTTTTGCATGGTACTCAGGGTCAACTGGCGGCCACCATCTAGCGCTGCAACGCACTCACGCCCAACGCGTAGCCAAATGATATCAGAAGCATGGGCTCCAAAAGCTGCAGTCATCTCGCGGCTGGGTGCCACGAAGCTCAACTCCATGGTGGTTGCCGCGTTCCTCAGGAAGGCCTGGCATCCATGCAAAGCGAGAGAGGAGAGCGATTGAGAAATCATGAGGGAGAGAGAAAAAGACATCTATAGAGAGAGAGAGAGTGGGAGACTACTACATGCGGACATCTGTGAATGTGAAGGAGTGAGAGAGTGAGAGAGAGAGGCAGGGAGAAAGAGAAACACACAGAGAGAGAGAGAGAGAGTAAGAAAGAGAGAGAGAGAGAGAGTGAAACAGCTAGAAAGCATACACATGCATGTATATAGCGATACCTGCACGTACATATATATATATATATCATATGTGTATGTATATACATATAGATGAAGAGAGAGGTAGAGAGAAAAAGAGATAGAGACAGAAAGATAGAGAGAGAGAGGAACAGAAACAGAGAGAGAGAGAGATAGTGACATATATATAGAGAGAGCGAATTGAAACTAAACGTGTATACGTATATATATGGGCATATACATAGAACTGTATATGAATACGAACGGGAGAAAGAGAGAGAGAGAGAGAGAGAGAGAGACAAAGAGAGAGAGAGAGAGAGATAGAGAGACAGAGAACTAATGCATATATATAGATGCAGTCTAGCAAGAAGCCCGTGGATGTATCAGAACCATCGCGCGCTTCGCGCGCGTTGAAGTTCTAGACGAAGCATAGGCGGATCCTGTTGCAGTAACGCTGGATTAAGTATAGTCGGAGCCTCCGGCAGTAGCACGCGTTCGGCCGAACGGCCTTGCATGACGTCAGGGTAGCCATGGAAGCTTCGTGGGGGGTCTTGGGCCTTCGTTGAAATGTCTTCGGCCATGGGGGACTTGCTTGGGAATCGTGGGGCGGTGTTGGGGTAAGTTGGTTCAACCTTGGGCAATCTAAGATTCGGGAAAATAAGGGCACTCCTGCGTGCCCCCAAAAAATACAGGAACCGCGGCGGCGACGGCATCGAGGGCGAGGATAAGGGGAGGCGAGGGGGACCAGAGGGAGGGGGATGTGGAACGGGAGAAGAAGAAGGTGGTTGTGGTACTCAGCCGCTGGTCGAGTCTCATCTGCAATTTGATGACTTGTGACC
>CAUYUJ010019678.1:112375-114875 GCA_963575745.1 Prorocentrum cordatum
GCCGTTCTACTCGGCACAGCAACGCCCGAGAGGCGATTCAAGACGATTCCGTTCTGGTCGTTACGTGGCAAAGCAACGCGGCAGAAACCATGACATTCTACTACACTCGCCAATGCAGCGTGCTGAAACAAAAACAATGCACTCTAGTCGTCACGCGGCAACGCCTTCGCGGCGAAACTCGTATAATTCCATTACACCCGCCAAGTGTCCTCGCAACGGGCCGAAAACACATACCATTCCGTCCGACTCACGCGGGGCGGGAAACACATTATTCCACTCGAATTGTCGTGCGGCATCACCTTGGGGGCGAAACAACTATTACTCCATTGCACTTGCCAAGCGGCAGTGCAGCAAGGCGTCAACAACGACTCTTCGACTTTACTCGTCACGTGGCAACGCCTAGGGAATGACAGAACCAAACCTCTACTCGTAACGTGGCAACGATCGAGGGGCGAGACGTTAGCGTAGCCACGCAGCGAGCGGAACACCAACAATTATACTATACTTAAGTCGGGCCTGTCCCCCTACAGGGGGATTTTCGACGAACAAGAAAAAATAGTCAGGGGACTATGTGCGGGGTATGTTTTGACCTTTTTGGGGTATTTTTTTTTTCCGTCGAAATCCCCCTGTAGAGGGACACGCCCAACATAATACTATACTCGCCAAATGGCGACGCTGCGGGCCGGAGAGCGTACCATTCCACTCTACCCGTCACGCGGCATCGCAGCCTGGCAGAAGACGCCTGCCTCTTCGACTTCACTCGTCGCGTGGCCACGCTTGGGCAGCGAGAGAAGAACCATGCCACACTGCCCATTTCGCGTTGCGAACTACAGGGCAGTTTTTGATACATCGGATGTTTAAAAAATATCTGACTTTTCATACATGAGTGATTTATGAATAAATTTGTGCATGAACTCATCCTCGGTTGTAATACAAAATCCCTGCATTTTTCAAGCATGATCCGCACGCGGAGCATGTATAAAAAACGGCACTGTACAGTCCAACGTAAACCCGCCAAGAATGATATCCACGCCCAGCTACGGAGATGAAATAGATGTCATAGAGACGCGGCGCTGCTAGCTCGAGCTTGCTTCCTTCTAATTACCCCGTGCTGTATCATCCACGCCCCACGTGCGCTGACCACCATGCAGAATTGGCAAATGCAAGGAATGACCCCATGGGGGGAAGACCAAGGAATGCGCCACGGAATGGCCCATGGAGTGAGGACCAAGGCATTCGCCGAAGACTGGCCCCATGGAAGGATGATGACTGCGCCAAGGATTGGACCCAGGAAGAGAAGGAAGAAGAGGGAGAAAGAAGAGGATAATCCTAAGGAGGCGAATGAACAGGATGAGGAGGAGAAAGAGGATAATGAGGAGGAAGCGGAGGGTTTAGGGCTTGTGTGGTGATCCGGTTGAGAACTGACTCTCCGAACATGGGAACCACCCAATTGTCGGGGGAACTGATCCAGGCCACCTACGAAGCTCATGCAAGGCCAAGGCGGGATTAACCACCCCCACCCTTCAACCCTGGCTTCGCCCCAAGATTCAACCCCTCCCCCAACTTTACTCTGAAAGATAACTGTTCGTCGCAGTCCTTTTAACCACAAATCTGCGGGACGGGAAAATTACCACAGCCATTGCTTCTTGTTTGCGCCGCCTTCCAGCTGGCCGAAAAAGAAGCAGTGGTTGTGGTCATTTCCCTGGTATCAAGCTCAACGAAAATGACCACAACCACTGCTTTGTTTCTGCGGGCTGGAAGGTGGCAACAAAAGAAAAGCAGTGGCTGTGGTCATTTTCACGCTCCGTAAAATCTAACCTCAGAAAGATATGCTCCACCGTTCAACCCTCCAAACCACCATCTTCTTTAAGATGGCCGGGTGCTTCGGGCATGCGAGGGCCCCGAAACCGACTGCATGCAGCAGCATGCACGCCCCCCTTTCCCAGCCTCCCCGCTTCGCCCTTCCCCGCCCACCCTGGGCGAAAAGGGTGAGGATCCAGAGGCCGAAAATGTATTAAACAACACTCTTTTTTTTCCTTCAAAACATTGGCAGTCTCCGTCACCGTGCCTCTGGGCACGGAATGGGCGTGTCCTAGGATCATTTCCCTACTCCCTTAAGCCTCAGTCCTCAATCCTGAAGAGTTTTTGAGGGGCACGGAGCCCAAATTACCAAACCTCCCAAGGCTTGCCGCGGCTTGTATGGGGGCTTCCCGCACCTCCCGGCTTGACTGTTTCGGGCCCAATAGGGCCCCAAGACGGGCTTATATAGCCCCAAGAGACGAGACGTCCAAGATCGCTCCAAGACGCCCACGATGGCCCCAAGACGGTTCAAGAGGCCTCCAAGACTCCCCAAGAGGCGTCCAAGAGTGTTCTGAAGAATGCCAGAAAAAAGGCCAACATCATGGATGTTCCATTGGTTTTTGCACATGTTTGGTCTTTTCGCCGTCTCGGTTTTCCTACGCTCGAAGACAGCCCAAGAGGCCCCAAAAGTCGCCCAAAG
>CAUYUJ010019678.1:119875-144875 GCA_963575745.1 Prorocentrum cordatum
TGCTGCATTCCAGCCATGTTGGCCCGCACGGTCCACCTGAGAGGCAGGTCGCTGCAGGTGCTGTTATCGGCAAGCTCACTCGTCGTGCGTCGCCCCCATTCGCCTGCTTCCTGCTGGCTTCCTCATTTCGGCTTCCCCTTCGCTCCCATGCTGGTTTGAACGGTCCACCTTTTCTGGCCTCGCTCTTTGAAGGGCTTAGCATTTCTAGACTCACTGTCGGTAGTTTGCCTGCTTACATACAGGCTGTGCGCTAGCCAGGATCCAGCGTATGATATGTATATTCGACCCTGACGTCGAGAGCATAGTCTTTGTCTTTGATTATGGTCCATACTTTCTTGCCTCGCTCTTTGGGGGGCTTCGAATTGCTAGTCTCCCAGCGTCGGTCTCTGTCTGCTTCCATTCAGGCTGTGAGCCAGCCATGACACAGCGAATGGTGATCCCCCGTGGGTCAGTACGGCTGTCGCATGCATGTGCCTCCCACTGCTGTTGTACTCGCTTTCCCAACCCAGCTGGCGGTGAGCCTTTACTCTCCGATCCGATCCGAGTGCCCAGGCCCGCCACCCAATCAACCGCACCACACTCAGCTCGCCCTGGGGACCCGCTGCGGCCATGCATCCCACGAGCTTGCCTTCTACGAGCCGTATTGGATCTGCGTGAAGTGTGGGTGTCGGGCTTTGGAGGGATGGGGACACCTCAGAGGCCTCTCGGAGGATTGTACCCCACCCACCACGTCTGCGCAGACGGCACGTTGATCGTGGCCGCCAACGCCACACAAGCTTCGGAATACATGACTGGCGTGGAACGCGCGGACGGAAATTACGGCCTCAAGTATAACTCGAAGAAGCTTGAAGTACTCCCCCCCGCTCGATGCGTCGCTGGGATTCCAATGCCAAACGGACGTCTGGCAACGCAGCTGGACAACATCGTCTACCTCGGCTATATCATCCCGTTGGACGGCACGGTGGGGCCTGAACTCAGCCAGAGGCTCGGAGAAGCCAGATCGGACTTGAACACTCTAGCCAGGATCCGGTCACACGCAACGATCACTGCCCGGCGGAAGATCCATATCTTCGGAGCCGGCGTGAGCAGCAAACTTCGGTACAGCCTGCACACGCAACATTACTCAACAACGCAGATCTTTCCAGCTTGGATGCGTTCCGGGCGCGGTGCTCAAGGAAAATACTTCGCATTCAGCATTCATACTGCAGCCACATTTCGAACGAAGATGTTCTACAATGGGCAGGACGGGGAAGTCTGAAGAGTATTCCCTTGGCCCGACAACTGAATCTATTCCACAGCAATGCGCACAAGGCGAACGACCAACCAGAAAGTAAAGCCATGCGAAATTAGTCTGCAAATTCTGCACGGATATCGCTTGGAAGCCTGCATTCGCTGCAAGCCGACAGAAGGCAGCCGGCAGTGCGGAGACACGCCGTTGGTTGATTTCCCTCTCCCCTCCCTTTTTTCCTTCGTCGTCCTCCTCCTCCTCCTCCTCCTCCTCCTCCTCCTCCTCTTTCTCTTCCTCCTCCTCCTCTTCCTCTTGTAAGCACGAGTCAGAGGGCCAGTAGTAGGCGATGCGAAACCGAACACCCGCCAATCGCTGTCACGCCCTCAATGCTCATGTGCCTGCTTGACACACGGCGCTTTCTTCGTTCTTCCTCTTCCCCATTCGCACGCACACCCAACATGACAACGACAAATGCACCCACATGGAACCGCGAAGTCTCGTTTGGATCCGCATACGCCTCCGCTCCGCTGGGCCTCCCGGGAACCAACGAACGCGGCGGCTTATGCGGCACAGTGGCGACGGTTGCGCAGTTGGCAACACCCACGGGGAGCTGGGACTTCTCGTGCGGACGCACGCACGGCACTGTTGCGCTGGACCTCCCAAGAACCTACGGATGTGGCGACAAGTGCGCAAGTGGCAGCGCCCCCAAGGAGCCGCGAGGTCTCGTCTGCATGTGCGCGTATGCCCCCTCTGCGCCAGGCCTCCACGGCACCCGCGAACGTGGCGATCGCTGCGCAGGCGACAGCACCGACCAAGGAGCCGCGAGGCCCAGTCTGGAGGCGCGCATGCCCTCGCTGCGCTGGGCCTCCCATGAGCCCACGAACGTGGTGAACAGTGCGCAGGTGGCAGCAACACACAGGGAGCCGCGAGGTCTGGTCTGGTTGTGCACATGTGCCCGCTGCACTGGGCCTCCCAGGAGCCCATGAACGCGGCGACAGTTGCGCAGTTCGCAGCCCCTCGCGGACCGCAGGAGGAGGGCAAGGAGGAAGCTTGGAGAAAGCAGTGCACTAATCAATGCGAGAAGCCAGCACAGGAGGGTTGGGAACAACACGAAACAGCCCGTCAAGAGAGGAAGAGGCACGGGAGGAGGAGAGAGGACGGAGTCGAGACCTCAGTTTGGGGGCCCCCAAACGGGGTGGTGACCACACCGTGCGGTGAGTCGGTGGGGATTCGGGGTCACCGCACGGTTTTGGGACTCGGGTCGTTCTCTGAGGATGTCTCGGGCGACAGGTGCATCCGAGGTCCCAAAACCGTGCGTTGACGGACCGTGCGGTGAGGTCTTGGGGGATTTCGAGGTCACCGCACGGTCTGTCACCGCACCGTTTTTGGACCTCAAATCAGTGCTCTATTCGATATGAGAACCAGCACAGGACGGTAGAGTTCAGACCAGGACGCAGGAGGCAGGAAGCAAGAGTCGGGATGAGACTAGGATTAGGATGAAGAGGCGTTGGAGGAGGAGGAGGTGGAGGAGGACGGAGTAGACACTTCTGTGCACTATATCCAGAACGAGAACACCACATCAAGAAGGTTGGGAGTAAACATGGGGCCGAAGAAAAACGCGCACCTCTCGTGCACCTGAGGGCCCCAGGGGGGGGCCCTTTATCCTGCAGCTCTCGCCCCCCCCCCCTTCTCGCCCCCGATTGCGACACGCTTGATTTGAAGAAGAACAAGACGAATAAGGATAATAATCAGGATAATAATAGTAAATGATGACAATCATAATAAGAATACTGCGACTAAGGAGTACAGTACTAACATAAACAGAAAATTGTGGCGCTCCAAGCGGATTTCTTGGATCCGCGCTGTGCCCACCGCCCTGGCGTGCGGAGAGCGCCAGGAGCGGCGCCGGAGGCGCCGCTGTGGGGCTCGGCGCGGATCCAAGAAACCCGCGCGGCGGGCCACAAGTATCTGTTTGTGCCGTTTTCTCTTCTTCCATTACGACGCGCCCCATGCCGCTCGACTCCAGGAGGGCCCCGGCGCGGCGCGCGCCGCGAAGAGGCCGCTGGTGAACAGGAAGACCGGGAAGTTGAGCGGTGCCAGGATGCCGGGCTGCCCTGCGCGCGGGCCGCTGGCGCGGAGCCCCCCCCCCGAACCGAGAAGAATTATTAACTTCATATTTTTCGGCGACCTTATTGACTGACTGGGGCCCCGACAACAACGGAAACTAATTATTTTGTCCCGCCGCCGCCGCTGACGACAACGCCGACGACGAGGAAGAAGAGGAGGAAGGAGGAAGAGGAGAAGGTGGAGGAGGAGGAGGAGGAGGAGGATTCTCTGAAACTCGCAAAGGCTGAATGTTCTGAAACTCATTGCTCTGATACTATCACTGCACTGAAACTGACTGTCCTGAAGCTCATTGCTCTGACACTCATTGCTCGGGAACTTCCTCAAAGGCTCGTTGCTCTGAAACTCTCAAAGGCTCATTGCTCTGACACTCATTGCTCTCTCACCGCTCGGAAACTCATTACTCTGAAACTCATTGCTCGGGTGCTCCTTGATCTGCAACTCATTGCTCTGAAGCTCATTGCTCTGAAACTCATTGCTCGAGAACTGTCTCAAAGGCTCTTTGCTCTGCAACTCCCACTCTGAAAGCTCAGGAGCTCACGGCACTCTCACGAAATGCATGCAAAGGAGCTCTGTTCCTCGTCCTCCTCTTTCTCCTCCTCATTCTCGTCCTTTTCTCAGCCTCCTCCCCCTCCGATGCTTCGATTATCATTGCAAACCTTCCTACGAACGAGCTCGACATTCCTGTCGAGTGGAGGGTTGCCTCGGAGACGTTGTCCGATGGGAGAAGTCACCGTCCATCATTATTCAGCACGTCGCGCATTAGTGGGGAAGACGTTGTCCTCACCGTCCATCATTATTCAGCACGTCGCGCCTCCTCCTCCTCCTCCTCCTCCGCCCTCTCCCCCCTCCCCCCCTCCTCCTCTCCCCCCTCCCCCCTCCCCCCCTCCTCCTCCTCCTCCACTCCTCCTCCTCTTCCCTCCTCCCTCTCCTCCTCCTCCTCCTCCTCCTCCTCCTCCTCCTCCTCCTCTCCTCCCCCTCCTTAGCTCCTCCTCCTCCTCCTCCTCCCTCCCTCCTCCTCCCCCTCATACTCCACCACCTTCTCCTCGTCCCTCCTCCTCCTCCTCCTCCTCCTCCTCCTCCTCATCCTCCTCCTCTTCCTCCCTCCCCTCCTCCTCCGACGCATCGGTTCTTATTGCCAACCTTCCTGCGAACAAATTCGGAAATCCTCTCGCGTGGAGGGTGGCCCAGGAGGCATTGTCCGATGGGGAAAATGGCCGTCCACCATTACTCAGCACGGCGCGCATTAGTGGGACACTAATTCCTCCTCCTCTTCCTCCTCCTCCTCCTCCTCCTCCTCCCTTCTCCTTCCCCTCCTTAGTTACTCCTCCTCCTCCTCCTCCTCCTCCTCCTCCTCCTCCTCCTCTTCCTCCTCCTCCTCCTCCTCCACCTTCTCCTCTTCCTCCTTCCTTCCCCTCCTCCTCCTCCTCCTCCTCCTCCTCCTCCTCCGATGCATCCATTACTATTGCAAGCCTTCCTACGTACTAGCTCGAAATTCCTTTCGCGCGGCGGGTAGCCTATCCGCTTCCTCCGCTTCCTCCTCCTCCTCCCCCCCCCCATCCTCCTCCTTAGTGCCTCCTCCTCCTCCTCCTCCTCCTCCTCCTCCTCCCTCCTCCTCCCCTCCTACTCCTCCTCCCCCTCCTCTACCTTCTCATTCTCCTCCTTTTCCTCCTTCCCCTCCTCCTCCGGTGCATCGACTCGTATTGCAAACCTTCCTACTAACAAACTCGGAAATCCTCTCGCGTGGAGGGTAGCCCAGGAGGCATCGTCCGATGGAAAAAATAGCCGTCCACCATTATTCAGCACGGCGCGCATTAGTGGGACACTAATTCCTCCTCGTCTTCCTCCTCCTCCTCCTCATCCTGCCCCCTGCTCTTCTTCCCCCTCCACCCCACTTCCACCTCCACATCCTCCTCTTCCACCTCCTCCTTTTCCTCCTCCTCCTCCTCCTCCTCCGCTTCCTCCTCCTCCTCCTCCTCCTCCTCCTCCTCCTCCTCCTCCTCCTCCTCCTCCTCCTCCTTCCTCCCCCTCCTCCCCCTCCTCCCCTCCCTCCTCCTCCTCCTCCCCTCCTCCTCCTCTCCTCCTCCTCCTCCTCCTCCTCCTCCTCCTCCTTCCTCCTCCTCCTCCTCCTCCTCCTCCCCCCCTCTCTCCCTCCCTCCCTCCCTCCCCCCCTCCTCCCTCCCTCCTTTCCTCCCTCCCTCTCATCACCACCACGTGATAATTACGGGGGCGAGCTTGGCACGACAGCCGTCTTTACAAACAAGCTTTTCCTGGGGCGGCGACGTATTCACCTGGAAGCGTTTCGTGCCGAGCCCTCTCGCGGAATCATCGAACTTGTCGATGAGTTGTTTTACAGCCGCGATATTGCATGGGCAGTGTACTGACACTGTAGGGACCGTCGCATTTTGCGACGCTTTCGGCGGAGGAGGAGGACCCAGGAGGGGGATATAGATGAGGATGATTATATGTGCTGGCACAGTGGTGGAGCTTGTCCCAAGCACCCAGAGACGTCTCAAATGTTCGTTGCTCAGGCAGCCCACGGGAGCGTGACAGCCCGAGTAAACCGCTCCAGGCACAGGGAGGCCCCTGCGACTGGCTCGTTCCCACGCTGGCTGGACGTTGCATGAGCAGGGAAGAGAGGGGGTATTATGGCAGGACGGCGAGGGCGATCGGAAAGAGGAGGGGAGGGAGGGAGGAAGCGGGAAGGGGAGGATACGCGGATGAAAAGGAGGTGATGAGGAGATGGGGAGGACAAAGAGACTCATGCTGGAATATGCTGGAGGGCGCACGCTCGTGCTGGTCAGAGGAGGAGGAGGAGGCGGAGGAGGAGGGAACGAGGGGGGAAGCGAGAGGATGGAGTGGCAAGCACGAGGAGGGGAGGGGGGGCCGAGGAGGAGGAGGAGCTCCCCTAGACGGGCTGCTCTGCCCCTCTCCAGATGGTCTACCTAAGCGGGCGAAGGAGGCCGGTCATCGCGCGGGGGTGGGGGGGGGGGGGAGGGGGAGGGAGAGAGGGGAGGGGAAGGAGGAGACGAGGGGAGGAGGGGGAGGGAAGGAGGAGGAGGAGGAGGAGGAGGAGGAGGAGGAAGAGGAGGACGAGGCGGAGGAGGAGGAGGAGGGGGCTCCGGCGGGGGCGTCGGTGGGCTGGATCCTGTGGGGCGTGGTTTCCTCGTGGGTGGGGGGGGGGCGCCGAGCGGGGCGGCAGATATCGGCATGTGGGAGGGGCAGGCTGCCTGAAAAGGGCGGGCTGCCTGTGATGAGCTATTTTTAAACCCTCTCCCTCTCTCGCGTTCTCTTTCCCTCGCTCACGTTGGCCGTTCCATTCCCTTGTTTGCCTCCGCCCTGCATGCATGCATGCATGTCTGCTCTTGTTTGTTTATCTGTCTTTCTGTTCGCTGTGTTCTCTCTCTCTCTCTCTGTCCTGTCTCTCTCCTCTCTCTCTCTCTCTCTTACTTTCCTCCCCCTCTCTCTCTCTCTCTCGTTTCTCTTTGTTTTGTTGTTTTCCTCTCTCTCTCCCTCTCTCCATCTATATACATATATATATATATGCATATGTTGTCTCTTTCTCTGTGTCTCTGTTCCTCTGCTTTTCTCTTTCTCTCTCCCTCTCTCTCTATTTCTCTGCCTCTCCCTCTCACTCTCGCTACCTGCTTCTGCTGTGGCAAGCACGCCCGACTCAACAGCAGTATCGCCTGCCGCCACCTTGCATACACGTAGCACATAACGCATGATACGTGGCACTCGCATGCGCACTTCGCTCTTGTGGCTCCACCTCAACATCCCCCTGACTGCACTCACATCTCTTCACGCAATACTCGGTCTAGCTTCTCACGCCGCTCAACTCAGGCGGCGCCTTCGTCCTCCATCCTCGCACAGGGGCGGTCGGGAGGAGGGAGGAGGGAGCAGCAGGCCGTACAAGGAGGGAGCGGGAGGGGATAGTAACATAATAGGGGGGAAGTGCAAGAGCCCAGGGAGGAAGCATGGAGGAGGGATGACCAGGAGTGTGGGAACAGGCCGCCGAGCCAAACGGTGGAGTCGACCGAGCATGGCGAGACTCGATCGGGGATGGGCAGAGAACCCCCTTTTAATAAAACGTGGTTCAGTGAAAACGACCTCGGGCCCAGACCTGGCGGGCGCAAGACTGGAAAATGATGGCCGTGGCGCCCTCTCGAGAACCTGAAACGGACAATCCACTAATCGACGTGTCAAGGTGGGGGGCCTGTCCACCCCCGACTTGAGGTAAGCCGTCCTCTGACCCGAGGAGCCCTCGGACGACCTTCTGCTGGAGGGCAGCGCTGGCATGCGGTATACCGTGCCCAGAGCCCCGCGTGCTGCAATCGGTGCTCGCTCGATTCAACTGCCCATGCGCCGAACGGCGTATGGCTTCTCGCTCGCGGTGTCTCTTCGCAGAATGGGTTGCTCCTATAAAAAGCACTGCGCGGGAAGACTGGGGGAACCTCGGCGGGCTCTTTTTATATTTATTTGCCTCGGCGTCTGCTGCTGCTCTTCCCTCTTCTCCTTTTGCGGCACGCGCGCCCACCTCTGGTTCCGCTTCTGACGCCTGACGCCTGCCGCCCACCGAGGGGGCAGTGCGGCGGTGGGCAGGCCAGTGGTGGTAGGAAACACCTCCCTCCTCTGCCGCAGACGACTATTGTTCGGTTGGGCGTGTCCTCCTGCAGGCGGAGCTTGGACGAAAAATCAAGAATACTCCAAACATACTCCAGCACAAACAAAGTAATCGGCTCATCGTCCCCATATCTTTTTCTGACTATTTTTGAATCTCTTGAATATTCCATGTTTGACTGTTTGTTGGCTACTTGCTTGTTTTTGTATAAGACAGGCCCGACTAAAAACTGGTGTCACCACGCGCGTTGCGCCAGGGCGGCCCACCCAAGCCCCCCATGGACTCTCGACTGTTCCAATCGCCCGCCCCCAAAGCCTCCCAATCGGGGACCTCCTGACCCGGGTCAATCCGGACCCGGGTCAGTCAAGCCTTGCAGGATCCTGCAGGATCCTGCACCCAAACCCGGGTCAATGCGACCCTGGCCCTGCAGCATGCTACAGGATCCTGTTCCCAAGCTCCGGTCAATGTGACCCTGGCCTCTGCAGGATCCTGCAAGATCTGGCGCCCTGGCTGACCCCCGTTTGCATTGACCCCCGTCGCTTAAGCCCCGACCCAGCCCCATCCCCTCCCCCCCGGCCAGCATTCGTGTCGGCAGGAATGGAGGGGCACACCAAGCAACAGACGCAAATCCCAAGGTTCCCCATATTTTTTCACGTGTGCTCTGGACTTTGGTCCTCCCCCTACTTCCCATCGTTTCCCTATGTTCCTGGGGATCGACGATTATCGATGTCTCCGTGTTTTCCCCCCTCCTGAAGGGAGCATGAGGGGCCAACAGGAGGGGGGCCAGCGCATCAATGGCACGATGCATCTGCGTGGGCGACGGGGGGCCAGAGGTTGTGTCGAGTGAAGAAGGGGCCGTAGTAGAAAATCTGGGAGAATCCGCTCCTCCCCACCATGATGAAGGGGCGCTGGGACACACAAATAAATACACAAAAATAAAAGGATTCTCCATATTTTCCCATGTTCTCTGGGTTTCTGTCTTCCCCCCCACTGCCCATATCTTGTCATTTTTGTCTGGGGAATCGACGATTACTTGTGTCTGTGTGTTTTTCCTTCTCCTGTTTATGTTTATGTTTTTTGGTGTTTTTTCTTCTTCTTTGAGGAGTGAGGCCGCCCTGATATAAAATATAGTCAGACTCGTCTGACCTGCCCCCCAGCTTTGGCACGAGCGGGCCCTCGTCCTCTTGGAGGGCGAGGGACGTGCGCACACGCTGGAGGGCGGCACTCCGCGACGCGCCCTGAGGTCAGGTGCTGCAGAGGTGCAAACGAGCACCGTGCTGCTCGGACTGGAGTCCACGGTGGCAACCTGAGAGATCAGGCGCTGAATTAGGCCTTCGGTGTCCACTCTGGAATGGCGAGGTTCAGCCTAAATCTGCCTAACTCTGCTAAGCCGTAGAAGCAACGACATGAGCTTCACCAGCTCGGCGAGAGCACAAGGAAATAAGCTGGCCGGCGCGGCAGAGCGCAACGGACATGTCACGAAGTTCGGCCCGCGAACGCGAGCGAAAGCTGACAGGGAGGACGAGGACGAGGAGGAGGAGCGAGGGGGCGACGAGGCGAAGGGGCTCAGCGCAACTTGTGCAGGGGGGTGAGGACCCCTGTGCAAATAATCCCGCTCAATCTTACCAACACGGGTCGGCACCGAGGCGCACTCAGCAGCAAGACCACCAAACCTGCGAACCGGTCGCGACCGAAATTCGGCCTCCGGTCGCGATTTCCGATAACAAGCGAGCCGTCAACGTCTTCGAAGCCCTCGCTTAGATCCCGACACGCCGTCACTTCGTTACCGATATTCGACCCCCTCAAGTCGCGACCGAAATGTGGCGCGACCCCGAAGTCCGTTACCGAACATTTCTGGTCGCGGACGATCTGGGTTTGGACGAGCGCGTTCCGCTACTCGCAAAGTAGCTACTCGCAAATGGCCTGGATCCCCTGAGGAGGATCTACGATAAACTACATCAAAGCGTACATGTGTTTTTTCGGGCGTTTGCGAGTAGGCACTTTGCGAGTAGTGGAACGCGCTCGGCGAGGGTTAGTGGTCCCACTGCCCAGAAGGCGGCCCTGCGAGCGGCAGGCCGCACCGAACGTCCGGGCATCGCGGCGTCCTCGAGTCGCCAAGAGTCTGGGGAGGAAGGGGGGAGCGACGAAGAGTGCCCGCAACACGGGGGGAGATTAGACGAGCGCGTTCCATTACTCGCAAAGTAACTACTCGCAGATGGCCTGGATCCACCGCGGGGGATCTACGGTAAATGTCGTCGAAATAGAAATATGTTTTTCGGACGGTTGCGAGTAGTCACTTTGCGAGGTGTGGAACGCGCTCGGCGAGAGATGGCCGCGAGGGGGGCGGGGGGGGGGGCTGTAGGGCGGATCGTTTGTATCATTTGACTTCTCTTTCTTTGACGTGATTTTGGGTCTTCTCTTGTTATTATTCCCTCAGCAACAGGAATCCTATTGTGGGAATGCCTGGGCTTTGATTTTCTTGGAATTTCCTTAGGTTTTGACTGATTTTACTGTTTTTGTTTGTTTCTGCTGCCCGCGCCCTCTCTGGGGGTGACGGCGCTGGGAGGGCCAGGGAGCAGAAAATCAACAAAAACAGTAAAATCAGTCAAAACCTAAGGAAAAACCAGGAAAATCAAAGCCCCAGTCACAAAAATCAACGAAATCAAAGCCCCGAGTAGTTTTCAGACGGGAAACATTGAAAAACCTTATGTTTTTCAATTAAAAACAACTCAGGGCTTTGATTTCGTTGATTTTTTTGCCTGTGGCTCTGATTTCCTTGGTTTTTCTGTATGTTTTGACTGACTTTACTGTTTTTGTTGGTTTCTGCTGCCCGCGCCCTCTCTGGGGGTGAGGTGGAGGCGGCGCTGGGAGGGCCAGGGAGCGGAAAACCAACAAAAACAATAAAATCAGTCAAAACCTCAGGAACAACCAAAAAAACCAAAGCCCCAGCCAAAACAATCAACGAAATCAAAGCCCCGAGTGGTTTTCAGACGGGAAACATTGAACAACCTTAGGTGTTCTTTGGTGTTTTCAATGGAAAACAGCTCAGGGCTTTGATTTCGTTATTTGTTTTGCCTGGGGCTTTTATTTTCCTGTTTTTTTCCTTAGGTTTTGGCTGATTTTATTGTTTTTGTTGGTTTCTGCTGCCCGCGCCCTCTCTGGGGGTGAGATGGAGGCGGCGCTGCCAGGGCCAGGGAGCGGAAAACCAACAAAAACAGTAAACTCAGCCAAAGCCCAGGGAACAACCCCAAAACACCAAAGCCCCAGCAAAACAAATCAACGAAATCAAAGCCCCGATTGGTTTTCAGACGGGAAACATTGAACAACTTTAGGTGTTCTTGGTTTTGTCAATGAAAAAACAACTCAGGGCTTTGATTTCGTTATTATTTTAGGATGCCCCCCCACTAAGATCTACCTGATACCCTTCTTGATTCGAAGTTCTCTTCGAACATATTTTTCTTCGAACTGGTTTACAGCATTGTTTTTCAAATTCGTAGGCCGCCACACAAGGAATTCCTTTTGTAATTTTTCGGGAGCCAGCAGCGGAAAACCAGGAAAACAAAGAAAAACAATGAAACCACAACGAAAAACAAGGAAAACCAGACACGTATTACGACAACGCAGCAAAATACAATGAAAACCAAAGAAAACATATGAAACCACAACAGAAAACAATGACAACGTACAAAAAATGGTTTCACAAGTTTCCGTTTTTTTTTTCTCTTATTTTTCCCCCATATAAATATAACAATTCTTTGGTTTACACTGTTTTTTTTGCTGTGCTGTTTCAAAACCTGTTCTGTTTTTTCGTGTTTTTTTATGTGTTTTCATTGTTTTCCTGGTTGTCCTGGTTTTCCGCTGCTGTCCCGAACAATGATCCGCAACCGTACAAAAGGATTCCCCTTAGCGGAAAATTGAGAAAACAATGAAAACATGGAAACCAAGGAAACCACAACGAAAAACAAGGAAAAACAGGAAAGGACTGTGAAAGCACAGTAACAAACAATGAGAACCCTGGTTTCCCGCTGCTGTCTCTCAAAGAAGATACAGCTGCCATACAAAGGGATTCTTTTTGTGGCGGCCTTACAAAAAGGATTCCTTTTGTGGCGGCCTTACAAAGGGAGTCCTTTTTTGTCGCGGCTCTATAAAGGGACTTCTTTTGTGGAGCCCTTACACAAGGAAGCCTTCTGCGGAGGCCATGCAAAGGATTCCTTCGGTGGCGACTTGAAAACATGTTTTCTTCTGTAGCGGCACAGAAAAGAATATGTTTCTTGCGATCCAAGTGACCCCTCGATGGGTTTCTCGTGTTTTACCGTCGTCACAAGAAAAGGGTTTCAGCTCAGACTTTGTTGTCTTGGCGCGGGATGCTTGTCATGAGATACGTATCGGAATATCAACATTGCTACCGAATTCATTCTCCCAGATAGCTTGAGCCGCGGCGGACGCCTTTTTTTTTTTTTTTTTTTTTTGATTCGTGTTCCAGAAGGGGAGATGTTGTGTATTGTTTTGAAGAAGTTAGGCGGTGCATGCCTACTGTGAGAACCGCATCGAGTGAAGAACATCGTTATCAATGTTGTTGTCTTCGGGAATTTGATTAACGGCGGGCGCACCCCTTGAGGGTTTTGTTTCTATTATTGTCGCTCCAAGAGAGAAAGTCTGTGCATTGTGTGTGCATTGTGGGCGCGGGGTTACGGCCGTTAGAAGCACAGCGGGTGAAAGCTAGAAGTTGTCATTTTATTTTCGTACGGAATTTCTTTCATGGAGTACGCGCGCCGCGAATAAGCCAGCGCGTTCTGCATTTGTGTCGAGCATTGTTTGTCTGTTAGCATGGACGCCAGAGTATAAATAAGTAAACGTTGTATTGTTGCGAACATTTAGCACTTCGAAATGACTCCGTCACGTCCATCCATGCACGATGGTGCGCACATCAATGTTGGGCGACGATTTCAAGATTCATGGGCACAAACTTCTTGCGGGCCCCTGACATTTTCTGATGTCATTAATTTGGATGCCCCTGCACGCGCTGTTTGCGTGCCCCGCGCTTTCGCTCAACGCGTGGTGTTGGCCCTCCGCGGTTCTGCTTAATGCGAGCTGTTTGTTATCGGTTGGAAGAGGAAGCTTCGACGAGCTAGCAGGGGCATCCGTTTTTGGATGCCCCCGTGATCGCCTTCGTCGTTGTCTGCCTGCGCTCCCAACAGTGGCCATGCCGCGAGTGTGCAACGTATGCATCTGCGTTTTCGCTTATCGGCTACGCCCATTGATAATGGCTTCAAATTACCAACAAGTTTTTCCTATTCCCGAGGATTTCGCGCCTTTCGCGCGATTTGGTTGCGCTTTCAGCTTATAATGTGGACTGGGGGAAAGCTCTGCCTAACGCGCATCCTTTATATACGTTGCATTGGCACTTGCGCGTATCGAAGTATTCATGTGTTTGCATGTCTTTCTGCCTTGATCATCAGGTTTTGATATTTGAAAACCCCCAGCGCGTGAAACATGCGCATCCATTTTTTGACGCCTCGAATCGCGGATTTCGGTTTGGGATGTTTGTTGCACTACGTGCTGTATGTGGTTCTCTTTGGCCTTTACTATAAAAAATACAATTGGTGGCGTCCGTCGCTCTCGTTTCTCAGAATATCTTCCTCCGTCCCCCCCTCCTTCCTCCTCCGTTTTCCAGGAAGGGGCGGGCGGGGGAAAAAACGAAGTTAGAAGGTAGGAGCTGGCGAGCGAGACATCGAACTGGAGAAGGAAATTGAGATGGGGAGAGAGTAGGAGGTTGAGGGACACGGGGTGAGAGCCCTGGGGGCCTTTCGTCGTCGTTGTCTTTGTCGCTATCGTCGTCGTTTGGCCTCCTTGTCGTCGTCCCTGGGGGGACTCCCTGTCGTCGTCCTTGTCGTTGCCGTTGTCGTCGTCGCTTGCACTGAGCTGCAAAATCCTTCCTGTCTGTTTCACGTTGCACGCAGATCAGACGTGTCACCAGACCAGACACACCAAACCAGCCCAGACCAAACTAGACTTGACAAGACCAGACCAGACAAGCCGGTTAAGTTCGAGGAGTGGCGCGACGCCCCGAAGAGGAACAAGCGTACGCGCACTTCCTCCGCTGGCCCAGCTAAGCGCCAGAAGTACTAGCTGATGCCCGTGGCTTGCAACGCTTCTTTTTCCTCCGCTCATGATGTTACATGTATTCGTGATGTGCGTACTTGAAAATCTGTGTGGGTTGCATCTTTGTTCGTGCTGGGAGGCCCCAGCTAGTCCGCCGACTCCCCGCGGCAACGCTCAACTTACTGCGCGCGAGGGATTGCGCATGCGCTTACATTGCGTTGCACGTGCATTACGTTTGCGTTGCTTTTTGTAGCAGTACTTAAGAAATAACGAGAGGGAGAGGGGGCGGAGGGTGGTAGAATGGAGGGAGGAGGGAGAAGAAAGGGAAAGGAGGGTTTGCGACGGATATCTTAAGATGTGATGCGTTGTATCCCCAGACCCCTGAGAGCCGTCACGCGCGCGGAAAGCCGCTTGGTCAAATCGCACAAACGATCCACCGCACGGGGGGGGGCTGGAGCGTGAGAGCCAGGGCTGGCGCAGGGGCGCTGCCGGAGGGCGCCCGAGGCTTGACGCACAAGCCTCTGCCGCGGCCTCCATCACCCCTGCTCCCCCTCCTGCTCCTCCTCCTCCTCATCCCCCGCCTCCTCGTCCTCCTCCTCCTCCTCCTCCTCCTCCTCCTCCTCCTCCTCCTCCTCCTCCTCCTCCTCCTCCTCCTCCCCCTCCCCCCCCTACCCCCTTCCTTCCTCACACCATCCCCTTCCCGCCTCCTCCTCCTCCTCCTCCTCCTCCTCCTTGCGCTGCCCCCACCCCTTCCACCTCCTCCTCTTCCACATCATACTTCCTGTGTTTTTGTGAGGGCTCGGCAGTATTGATCTTGGGAGGAGGAGGAGGAGGAGGACTAAAATCAATATGAGGAGGGCCGAAATCCGCCGACCCTGTCGGCGTGTGCGAGAGGGTCGTCGTCGTGTCGTCGTCGTCGTCCTCCTCCTCAAGCGCGCCAGCCAAAGCGAAATTGAGCAGCGTCGAAACTCAGTCGAAGAGAAGTTCCTTCCCTTTGATCCTTTCCTCTGTGGGGGGAGGGGAGGGTCCTGGGGAGAGCTCCAGGGTCAGACCAGGCGGGGTCCCGGGTCAAAATACCATCCCCCATGGGAGGTCCCGGAGCCCAAGGAGGCCCCAAGACGGACAAAGCGTGCCCCAAGAGGCCCCCAAGACGATTCAAGTGGGCCCCGCGTCGTCAAACGATCGGTCCAAGACTCCCAAGATAGTCTCCAGATGGCCCAAGAGGTCTCCAAGACGCCCCAATGACCTCCAAGAGTGCTCCCACTAGGGCCCTAGGAGCCAAACTTCATTGATTTCCATTTGGTGTTTGACAGATTTGGGCGTTTTCGCCTTTTCGGCTCCCCGACGCTCCAAGACGGCCAAAGCGGCCCCCAAGATCGCCCCAACACGGCCCCAGAGGCCTCCCAGAGGGCCTAAAACTACCCATGAGGGCCCCAAGACGACGCAAGAAGCCTCCAAGACGGCAGCAAGAGGCGCCAAGACGGGTCCAAGGGGGAGCCCAGACGAGGGACCAGAACATACAGTTCGAGCCCTCGGCTCCGAAAGACTCCCAGGAGGCCCCAAGAGGCTCCCAAGAGGCCCCCAAGATGCCCCCTGGAGGCACCACGAGGCCCACGAGAGGCTCCCGAGAGGCCCCCAAGTGGCTCCCAAGAGACCCCAAAACTGTCCCACATGAGAGCGCTCCCAAAAGACCCCAAGACGCATCCCTGAAGACTCTAACCTACGTCAACGTCGTCGTCGTCGTCGCCGCCGCCGCCGACGTCGTCCTCCTTCAAGGTCGGCGGCGCCAACCGGAAGGCTTTCGCAATAAAAATTATCCCGGCAAAGCAACCTAACAGCGATGTGTAGAAGCATATCTGAAAGCATTCCCCTTAAGATTCAGATGAAAATCCAGTTGTCGAATTCTGCTGTTCTCGCAGTCGTAGTCGCATTCGCGATGACAGTCGCAGCGGCAACGGCAGTCGCAGTCACAGCCTCAGCCTCAGCCTGCCTCCTCCTCCTCCTCCTCTTTCTCCTGCTCCTCCTCCTCCTCCTCCTCCTCCTCCTCCTCCTCCTCCTCCTCCTCTTCCTCCTGCTCGTCCTCGTTCTCGTCCTCCTCGTCTTGCTCGTCCTCCTCCTCCTGGTGCCTCCTCTCCTCCTCCTCCTCCTCCTCCTCCTCCTGGTGGTCCTCGTTCTCCTCCTCCTGGTGCTCTCCCCCCCCCTCCTCCTCCTCGTCCTCCCTCCTCCTCCTCCTCCTCGTCCTCCTCCTCCTCTTCCTCCTCCTCCTCCTCCTCCTCCTCCTCCTCCTGGTAGTCCTCCCCCTCCCCTCCTCCTCCTCCTCCTCCTCTTCCTGGTCGTCCTCGTTCTCGTCCTCCTCGTCTTGCTCGTCCTCCTCCTCCTGGTGTTCTCTCCTCCTCCTCCTCCTCCTCCTCCTCCTCCTCCTCCTCCTGGTGGTCCTCGTTCTCCTCCTCCTGGTACTCTCCCCCCCTCCTCCTCCTCCTCCTCGTCCTCGTCCTCCTCCTCCTCCTCCTCCTCCTCCTCCTCCTCCTCCTCCTCCTCCTCCTCCTCCTCCTCCTGGTACTCCTCCCCCTCCCCTCCTCCTCCTCCTCCTCTTCCTGGTCGTCCTCCTCCTCCTGGTCGTCCTCCTCCTCCTGCTCGTCCTCCTCCTCCTCCTGCTCGTCCTTTCTTCTCCTGCTCCTCCTGCTCCTCGTCCTGCTCCTGCTCGTCCTCGTCCTCCTGGTCTTGCTCGTCCTCCTCCTCGTCGTGCTCTTGCCCCTGCTGAAACTTGTGGCCCAGGAATGGGAGTTCTGGGAAGTCGAAGAGCACGAAGTTGCCTACAGTTGGCTACGGGCATTCAAAATGTGGCCCGGGAATGGAGTTCTGGGAACTCGAAGAGCACGAAGTGGCCTACACAGTTGGCTCCGGGCATTCAAAATGTGGCCCGGGAATGGAGTTCTGGGAACTCGAAGAGCACGAAGTGGCCTACAGTTGGCTCCGGGCATCCAAAATGTGGCCCGGGAATGGAGTTCTGGGAACTCGAAGAGCACGAAGTGTGTGACTGTTGCATCCGGCCCTCCAGAATGTGGCCCGGGAATGGAGTTCTGGGAACTCGAAGAGCACGAAGTGTGTGACTGTTGCATCCGGTTATTCTAAATGTGGCCCGGGAATGGCGTTCTGGGATCTCGAAGAGCACGAAGTGTGTGACTGTTGCAGAAAAACGAGCCCGGCACCTGCCGCCCGGCAACTCCCAACACCTGCCCGGACCCCCCTGTGGAGTGATCTGCTGCTCTCTTTTGATCCCACTAGAAACCTATCAGTCTTCGCTGTTAGGTAATAATGTCGCAATCAGCTCCCCAGTCTCGGTTTGAGGAAGAAATGGACGATGGATTAGAGAACGGAATGACGTATTACAGTATTGGGCTTGAGACCGAAGAGAAGACAACATGCTTGCTAGGGGAGATGACGATTAACTCCAGGGGAGGAGCATGATGAGTCAATACTCCTGCAGGAGATAGAGCAAAGAAAAATGTATAGAAGTCTTGGGAGCCTCTTGGGAGGAACCTAGTAGGGAAAGGATGGTGACACAGACACACAGTTGCCAGATAGGCAGATCGAAAGAGACGGAGAGAGAGAGAGAGAGAGAGAGAGAGAGAAAGAGAGAGATAACACATAGCGAGAGAAACAGAGAGAAAGAGAGAGAGAGAGAGCGATATATAATCCAACAAACATGATATAGGGTGAAGGGGAGAGAGGGAGAGGGAAAGAGAGAGCGAGAGAGAGATAGAGAACAACAACGAGAAAGTGTGTGTTTGTGCGCGTGTGGAACAAGTAGGTACCATCGCCACATTCTGTACTCCTCATCACTTGTCCTGCATCCCTCCCTCTCCTACCTACCCACTCTTTCCCGCTTCCCGTTCACCATTCCCCTCCATCGGGGGGTCCTGGGAAATTTCTGGCCGTCTCCGAACATGAGCCACAATCGTACAGCCACCTGCCGCAGGGTAAGGCCATTGAAGCGTCATACATCGCCCTATCTCCGGTCTCAGGTGAGGTATGCCGACCTTGACTGCAGTGGAGGCAAGGCCACAAGAAACCTTCCACACGAAACCCAACCCTGCGACCCCAGGACGTCCATTGCCTCTGGGTGAGGGAACGTCACGCTCTCCCTGGCAAAACCATCGAGACCCAAGAAACCAAGGGCACCATGGAGGCGAGCAGGGTGTTTCTTGGCGCGGGTCTCCACTGTAGAAAATGGACGCTCGCCATCAAATCAGCTGTGGGAGGCCCCAGCGGATGTCCTACTTAGATCGGAGCTAGACTTAGGTCGGGCATGGCGGATTTGGGACGACGAATAAGACATGATTAATCAAACCATGTTCAACAATAGTTTCAACACGTCGAAGCATCGTCCCCATACAATATTCCTCCTGTAGAGACACGCCCGACTTAAAGCTACCCCCCCCCCTGGCGGCGCCTCTGGCGCCGCCACCGCCCCCCCTGGCGCCGCCAGGGGGGCCCAACGCCGATCCAAAAGACATCAGCGCGGAGTTCCGAAGGTTGCAAAGTACTATTCTTAGGTTGGGCATGTCCTCCTACAGGAAATTAAACATAGTTCTAAACTACTCCCAAGATTTCAAAAATCGTCGAATCATCGTCCCCAGACTACTTACTATTTTAGAATACTCCTCCTGTAGAGGGACAGGCCCGACTGAATCAGATTCTTCGAACTCCCCCTGCTGCCAGGTGCAGGTGCGCAGGCCTCGGCATGACAGGGGGGGAACGATACGGGGGGCCTGGCTCGAGAAGCATCGGCCTGGAATCGGCGATGCATCGGCCTGGTAGATCGGCGATCGGCTTAGGTCGGGCATGTCCTCCTACACGCGAACTTTGGACGATAAATTAAAACTAATCAAATCATATCCAAATATAGAACAACATAGTGGAAACAAGTCCCCTGACTATGTTCTACTACTTTGCGTAATCCTCCTGCAGAGGGACATGCCCGAATTAACGATAAGCCCCAGATAGCGAATCCGCACGCTCCTGGGCGGAGTCGGCCATCGGGCCCCTGTCGCGATGCGTGGATGATTGGGGATCAATGCTTCCCACCCTGGGCCAGGCCCCCCTGTCGTAGCCCCCTGACGCTCCCCCTGCGGTATACAGCAAGGGCCCGGCCACAAGAAACCTTCCACACGAAACCCGACACCCTGAGACCCCAGAGGGCGTCCTGGGATTTTGGGTGTGGGAGCGTCACGCTTTCCATCGAGCAGAACAGTCGAGACTCAAGAAGCCCAGGGCACCCTGGAGGCAAGCAGTGTGCTCTTTGGCATGGGCCCTCACTGTAATTTTAGGTCGGTTATGTCCTCCTACAGGCGGATTCTGAACGGAAACTTGAAAGTAAAAATTCTCAAACACAGTCAAACATCGTCCCCAGACTGTTCATTGCCTGTTCTCGCATACTCCTCCTGCAGAGGGACACGCCCGGCTTCACGGTGATTCTCAGATCGCCCGAGCTTTTGCGCCCGTGGCGCGCGAAGGGCGACGCCCGTTCTGGCCTTCTCCGCGGCCCTCGCGCCAGAAATCCCCCCCCCTCTCGGGTCGGGCGAAAGGGGGGGATAGCAAAGGGGGGGTTTGAGAATCAGCTCACGTAGCTGATTTTCCCGGCGCCTCCCGGCGCCGGGAGGCGCCCATGTATCGAGGAATGGGCCCGACGGCGGGGCCGAAACCAGCTGCATGCAGCAGACTTCGTAACCCCACCCTTCCCAATCCCCCCCTTTCGCCCGACCCGACCCTCTCTGGAGATCGAGCGGGCACGCCCAGCAGCGCCGGGAGGCGCGGCAGCGCCCGTGCGAGCCCCGGGCCGCACCGCACCGCCTCGTCGGGCCGTCGGCATCAAATCGGACCAGACTTAGGTCGGGCATGTCCTCCTACAGGCGGGCTTCGAATATGTAAAAACAAATTGTATAACAAATGCTAGAATATCGCCCCCAGACTATCTTTCGATATTCTCGAATGCTCCTCCTGTAGAGGGGCATGCCCGACTTACGACCAGACCGGGAAGTACGGAATCGGCATCGAATCGGATCGAATTGGACACTGCACTGGTGGGACGACGCCTGACACCAGTCTGAGGTCGGGCATGTCCTCCTACAGGCGGGTTCTGGAAGACAAGTGGAACATGTACAAACATAATTTTGGACACCCGAAATGGGTACCGAAAGAATGGGCACAATGCCCAACAACAAATGTTGTCCCAAACCAACAACGGCCGCTGTTGGGCAGGCGGCCTTCTGTCTCGAATGGACACAGGCCGCGGCGGCGTGAACAGCGAACCCTGTTCAGAACGAACAGGAACTGCTGTTGGGCATCGTACCCATTCTTTCCGTGCCCATCTCGGGCGTCCAGAATAATGGGGAGAAAATGAAGAGAGCACAGGAAGTGTCCCCAGACTATCTTTTACTATTCTTGAGTATTCCTCCTGTAGAGGGACATGCCCGACTTACCACCGGTTGCTGTTCCAAAGAGACAGCGGGCGCTCTGGGGCAGACGGCTCTGGCCGCTGGGCGAATCACGCTCGGCACGACCAAAAACAAGGAACCCTGCCCAAGCCGCCGAGATCGAGACCGCAAATCGCCCGGACGGCGCCAGAGCAGATGGGATCGAGCGATCGCACCGCATCGGCGACGCATCGGCGATGCGTCGGCGATGCGTCGGGATCGAGAAGATCGGGCTCCAGACTCTGCCGCACCGGCGATGCGGCGCCGCACGCAGGTGAAGGAAACGGGTCCTGGAACCCAAAGCCTTCCCACAACACCAACTCTTCGTCCCGGTCGCTTTATGACCCAAATCGCCAACCGAGAACGGGAAGTGACCTCACGGCCCGTTTCCGTGAGGGCCCGCTTGCCTCGTGGCGACGGAAGGGCCTCGTCGGACCAGCTCAGGTCGTAGGTTCCCAGGGGCTGCATCTTTTCTGGGCGAAGCAATTTGAAGGGAGACGTCCAATCCGTTCAGGCGGCGCGCTTCCTCAGGCTCCAGAGAATCCGAATGCGAATCGATAGGGCGGATCGGCGACCGAAATGAATCGAATCGGACCAACAAAAATCGGCAGGCTGCTAAGGCCTTCATCGAGAAACGGAAATTCGAATCGGAATCCGAAGTCGAACCCAATCGGAATCGAGTGAAATGGAATCGAATAGAAGGAGCCCCAAGGCTGATCCCCACCCCCTGCGGGGGCCCTCTCCTGGCCAGGCCTTCGAGTCAGCTCGGCCGTGTGGCCGAGCGGCACCCCCAGAGGCCCAAGGCGCTTTTTGACGTCCGCGGCGCGGCAGACTTGCACTGAGCGGCGATTCGGGGCAACCGATGCGCGAATTGGCCGGCGTGCAGGAGGGGGGAGCTAGACGTGGGAGGAGAACAACTACGCAGATACACCTCTCCTGGGACTTGGCAACCTCAGCGTCTGTCCAGGGCCGCGTGGAAGCATGCGCGCTGCTGCGTGCGCGCAGGCGCGGCAGACAGGGCGGCCGCGAAGGACAGGAGAGGGCGGAAGGCACTCAGTCGGGCGTTGGCAGAACTGGGTTGAGTGGGACCTGGTTCAGTGATGTGTACTGGGGTAGGGCGACGATATCTATGCATATCCACTGCTCCTGGCCAGGCCCATCCTGGGCCCAGGAGCGGTGTATATGCCTCCCTGGCCAAGCCAGGAGGGCGTATACACAGCTCTTGGGCCCAGGATTGGCCTGGCCAGGAGCAGTGGATATGCATAGATCTCGTCGCCCTATGGGGGACGCACCCCCCCCGCCCGTTCCACTAACCGGACATGCCGCTACCCGAAAAAAACACCCACTACGGCAGGCCTGGTTCAGTGATTCTGGCCAATTTTCGGGAGCGGCCAGGAGGGGGGTGTCCAAGAGTGGGGGGTGCAAACCATGACCGGCGGCATGTGCGCGGCCCAGCGGGGGGGCCAGGGACGCAATGAAATAAGAAGAGGCGCCATGAAATCTGGGCACCCCCCCCTGGTCATCACCCCCATCTTTTCCGCCACCGAAGTTTAAATGCTCCAAGGCCCTACTACTAACCGGGTCCCCTTACCCGGGGTCCTGGCTACACCCTGCAAAATGCTTTAGAAATCATGGGTTAAGAAATTCATAGTCTCAGAATTAAAAAAAAAAAAAAAAAAACAGAATGTCTATTCAAATCTTAGGATTTACATGGAAACATTAAGAATAATCGAGACTCTGGCCGAAAACTTAGGTTTTCTTAAGCATCGCCTAAGGTGTACACCCGATTCAGACGCGGAAGCATTCCATGCAGAGTGCGCCGGCGCGGCCAGCAGCGGCGCAGCGGGGGCCCCGGCGGGCCAAGGCAGCAGCATGTCGAGCCTCGAACCTCCAGGGGTCTCCAGAGGTCGATGCCTGCGGGGGCTCCCGCGAGGCCTCCGCGGGCCTCAGAGAGGCCGAAGAGGGTCCCAAAAGGGCGCAGGGACCTCCTTTCTCCCTCCCTCGGCTCAAAGGGCCCAGGGACACACACACACACAACACACACACAACACACACACAACACACACACACACAACACACACACAACACATACACACAACACACACAACACACACACACAACACACAACACACAACACACAACACACAACACACAACACACAACACACAACACACAACACACAACACACATACAACACACACACACAGACACACAGACACACAGACACACAGACACACAGAGACACAGAGACACAGACACACAGACACACAGACACACAGACACACAGACACACAGAGACACAGAGACACAGAGACACAGAGACACAGAGACACAGAGACACAGAGACACAGAGACACAGAGACACAGAGACACAGAGACACAGAGACACAGAGACAGAGACACAGAGACACAGAGACACAGAGACACAGAGACACAGAGACACAGAGACACAGAGACACAGAGACACAGAGACACAGAGACACAGAGACACAGAGACACAGAGACACAGAGACACAGAGACACAGAGACACAGAGACACAGCGACACAGAGCCACAGAGACACAGAGACACAGAGCCACAGCGACACAGAGACACAGAGACACAGAGACGCAAAGACACAGAGACACAGAGACACAGAGACACAGAAACGCAGAGACACAGAGACACAGAGCCACAGAGGAGCCACAGAGACATAGAGACGCAGAGACACAGAGACACAGAGACACAGAGACACAGAGACACAGAGACACAGAGACACAGAGACACCGAGACACAAAGCCACAGAGACGCAGAGACACAGAGACACAGAGACGCAGAGACACAGAGACACAGAGACACAGAGACACAGAGACACAGAGACACAGAGACACAGCGACACAGAGACACAGACACACGGAGACGCAGAGACACAGAGACACAGAGACACAGAGACACAGAGCCACAGAGACACAGAGACACAGAGCCACAGAGACACAGAGACACAGAGACACAGAGACACAGAGACACAGAGACACAGAGACACAGAGACACAGAGAAACAGAGACACAGAGACACAGAGACACACAGACACAGAGACACAGAGACACAGAGAGACACAGAGACACAGAGACACAGAGACACAGAGACACAGAGACACAGAGACACAGAGACAGAGACACAGAGACACAGAGACACAGAGACACAGAGACACAGAGACACAGAGACACAGAGACACAGAGACACACAGAGACACAGAGACACAGAGACACAGAGACACAGACACACAGAGACACAGAGACACAGAGACACACAGAGAGACACAGAGACACAGAGACACAGAGACACAGAGACACAGAGACACAGAGACACAGAGACACAGAGACACAGAGACACAGAGACACAGAGACACAGAGACACAGAGACACAGACACAGAGACACAGAGACACAGAGACACAGAGACACAGAGACACAGAGACACAGAGACACAGAGACACAGAGACACAGAGACACAGAGACACAGAGACACAGAGACACAGAGACACAGAGACACAGAGACACAGAGACACAGAGACACAGAGACACAGAGACACAGAGACACACCACACACAGCACACAGGCACAGAGGCACACAGACACACAGACACACAGACACAACCCGAAGGGGCAAGTGCAGACGACACGTCTTACGCCGACGCATTCCGCCAAATTTCCGAGGACTGCTGAGAGCGCCCATATTTTCACACATTTTGCACACCCACAAGACACAGATTCACCCATCAGGTTCGAGGCACAGAGACACTTACACACACACACGTCTTTCACCCCTCTTGGTCGACGGGAGTCCCTTCTCTCGACACACACGACGCGCGCTAGTAGGCCCATGCGGAGGCGAGGCCACCAGACGGGGCCCCCGGACACATGCCGAAAGCGCCTCATCTGGCCATGAGCGGGCACCACCCCACACAACACATTGACGCAAGATTCGCAGGGCAGAGGCATGCGACGGGGGCTCTATACCCCCTATGGCGAGCAGTTTCAGCAGCGATCAGGTGGGCTCTCCGAACGGCGTTGGGCGTTTTCGGGGGCATCTTGTCGCTGTTTCGTTTCGCTCGCCTCTCCAGCCGCATGAGCGTCGGTGGTTTAGAAGAGTTCCTCCTCTTCCACCCCTCAATTCGTTCCCCTTCGGGTAGAGGGGTGCCCCCCCTGGAGGGGGGGGTGCCTGGACAGGGGGGTCCGCGAGGTGGGGTCGGAGCGTCCAAGAACGGCCTCGGCGCCCAGGAAGCCAAAATCGGGCATTGGTTCTACCTACGCGTAAGATTTGGCTATTCCTGCATTTTGGCCTCCTGTCAGGAGGGCTCGGCTGTAATGTGAATCGAGCCCCCCCTCCTGTGATCGATCTCACCCAAGATGACCCAAAGGAATGGCCCCCAAGGCTCCCAAGGGTGGCTCCCCTGCGAGAGGGCCCCAAG
>CAUYUJ010019678.1:147375-173947 GCA_963575745.1 Prorocentrum cordatum
CAAAATCTGAGAACGAATGCGTGCGGCGCTGAGGCAGGAACCACATTTTGAGAACCACCCGCCCGATCCGTGAAGCTCTTGCAGAATCTAGGAACGAATGCGTGCGGCGCTGAGGCAGGAGCCACACGTTGAAAACCACCCGCCCTCAATCCGTGAAACTCTTGCATGTTTGAAAAATGTGCGCGGCGCTAAGGCGAGAACCACATGTTGAAAACCACCCGCCCTCAAGCCGTGAAACTCTTGCAACATTTAAACAAGAATGCGCGCGTCGCTAAGGCGAGAGCCACATTTTGAAAACCACCCGCCCTCCATCTGCGGAACAACTGCCACTGTTTAAGCTTCAGGGTCAGAAATGGCGAGGAATTCTCAAGCGAAAAAGCCCAGCCCGCCCAGGGTGCGACAGGGAGAAGTTGCTTATAAGGAGAAGGAATGGAGGAAGAGGAGGACGAGGAGGAGGAGGAGGAAGAGGAGGAGAAGAAGAAGGGGGTGGAGAAGGAAGGGGAGGAGGAGGATGACGAGAAGAAGGAGGAGCAGGAGGAGGGGGAGAAGGAAGAGGGGGAGGAGGAGGAGGCGGAGAAGGTGGAGGAGGAGGAGGACGAGGAGGAGAGAAGGAGGACGAGGACGAGGGACGAGACGAGGGGGAGGGGGAGGAGGAGGAGGAGGAGGAGGAGAGGAGGAGGAGGAGGAGGAGGAGGAGGAGAGGAGGAGGAGGAAGGAGCAGCAGCAGCAAAAACAAAAGGGGAGAAGGGGAGGAGGGGGAGGAGGAGGAGAGGAGGAGGAGGAGGAGGACGAGCGAGGAAGGAGAAGCAGCAAGCAGCAACAAGCAGCAGCAGGGAGCGGGGGCAGGAGGAGGGGGAGGAGGAGGAGGAGGAGGAGGAGGAGGAGGAGGAGGAGGAGGAGGAGGAGGAGGAGGCCGAGGGGGAGGGGGAGGCGGCTGAGGAGGACGAGGAGGACGAGGAGGAAGACGAGGAGGAAAACGAGGAGGGAGCGAGGGAGGAGGAGGAGGAGGAGGAGGGGAGGAGGAGGAGGAGGAGGGAGGATGGGTAAGGGGGAGAGGGAGGACGGGACGAGGGGAGAGGAGGAGGAGGAGGAAGGAGGAGAGGAGGAGGAGGAGGAGGAGGATGGAGGAGGAGGAAGAGGAGGTGAAGAGGAGGGAGGAGGAGGAGGAGGAAAAGGAGGAGGACGACAAGGAGTGGAGGAGCAGGAGGAGGAGGAGAAGGAGGAGGAGCTAGGAGGAGGAGCGGGTTCCAATTATCCTGGCCGAAGGAACCAACCATAGCAATTGTGAAATAACGCCTTTGTGGGTTGCTCCGCTTTTCGGTTGGGTGGGGCTCCTCATGGGGCCACGAAAGCCGTGCCACGAAACGCTGTCCTGGGCGTACGGGACGCATGAGGGCGGTAGCACTGGGGCCTTCGGTGGAACTCCCTGTGGGGCCACGAAACGTGTGAGGGGTGTGCCGAAATGGGTGCGGCGCCGCCATGCCAACGCAGCCACTGGGGCATTCCGTGGAGCTCCCTGTTGTGCCACGAAACGTGTGAAAGGGGTGTGCTGACATGGGTGCGGCGCCGCCATGCCAACGCAGCCACTGGGACCTTCGGTGCCACGGAACGTGTGAGTGGTGTGCCGAAATGGGTGCGGCGCCGCCATGCCAACGCAGCCACTGGGGCCTTCCTTCGGTGGATGTGGAGAGCTCCCATATGGGGCCGGCCACGCGAAACTTTCGTGAGGGGTGTGCCGACCGAACGAAAAGTGGGTTGCGGCCACCGCCATCATGGCCAACGCAGCCACTGGGGCCTTCGGTGGAGCTCCCTATGGGGCCACGAAGCGTGTGAGGGGTGTGCCGAAATGGGTTCGGCGCCGCCATGCCAACGCAGCCACTGGGGCCTTCGGTGGAGCTCCCTATGGGGCCACGAAACGTGTGAGGGGTGTGCCGAAATGGGCGCGGCGCCGCAATGCCAACGCAGCCACTGGGGCCTTCGGTGGAGCTCCCTATGGGGCCACGAAACGTGTGAGGGGTGTGCCGAAATGGGTGCGGCGCCGCCATGTCAACGCAGCCACTGGGGCCGTCGGTGGAGCTCCCTATGGGGCCACGAAACGTGTGAGGGGTGTGCCGAAATTGGTGCGGCCGCCATGCCAACGAGCCAATCCTAGAATCAGGAAAAGGCTGGCTTCTATGGGGGGGCCCACCGAATCGTGTGATGGGGTGTGTCCCTCTCGTGTCGCGAAACGAAACAAAAGCACTGCGGCGCCGCCATGCCAACGCAGCCACTGGGGCCGTCGGTGGAGTTTTTCCCCATGCGGCCCACGAAGCGTCGAAACGTGTAGGGGTTGTGCCGAAATGGGGTTGCGGGGCCGCCATGCCAACGCAGCCCTGGGGCCATTCGGAGGAGCCTCCCTTTGGACCACGAAACGTGTGAGGGTGTTTTTGTGCCAACAAATTGGGTGCGGCGCCGCCGTGCCAACGCAGCCACTGGGGCCTTCGGTGGAGTTCCCTATGGGGCCACAAAACGTGTGAGGGGTGTGCCAAATTGGGCGCGGCGCCGCCATGCCAACGCAGCCACTGGGGCCTTCGGCCGGGCCCCCTATGAAGCCACGAAACGTGTGAGGGGTGTGCCGACATGGGTGCTGCGCCGCCATGCCAACGCAGTCACTGGGGCCTTCGGTGGAGCTCCCTATGGGGCCACGAAACGTGTGAGGGGTGTGCTGAAATGGGCGCGGCGCCGCCATGCCAACGCAGCCACTGGGGCCTTCGGTGGAGCTCCCTATGGGGCCACGAATCGTGTGAGGGGTGTGCCGTGATAGTGGGAGGAGGGACGAGGGAGGGGGGAGGAGGCAGAGGGAGGAAGGAAGGAAGAAATGAACGCGGGGCGCTCTCTCTTCAAAACGAAGACCCAACACCACAGGATGGTTGGGAAACCCACAAGCGAGTTGCCGCATTTCTGAAATTCGGCGGCACCCGTGACGTAGATCCGTAGGGTCAGGGTCGAATTATCCTGGCGAAGGACCCAACCATCTGCAATTGTGAATAACGCTCTGTGGGTGCCGCTTTCGGTGGGGCTCCTTATGGGGCCACGAAAGGCGTGCCACGAAACGCTGTCCTGGGCGTACGGGACGCATGAGGGCGGTAGCACTGGGGCCTTCGGTGGAGCTCCCTATGGGGCCACTAAACGTGTGAGGGGTGTGCCGAAATGGGTGCGGCGCCGCCATGCGAACGCAGCCACTGGGGCCTTCGGTGGAGCTCCCTATGGGGCCACGAAACGTGTGAGGGGTGTGCCGAAATGGGTGCGGCGCCGCCATGCCAACGCAGCCACTGGGGCATTCGGTGGAGCTCCCTTTGGGCCACGAAACGTGTGAGGGGTGTGCCGAAATGGGTGCGGCGCCGCCATGCGAACGCAGCCACTGGGGCCTTCGGTGGAGCTCCCTATGGGGCCACGAAACGTGTGAGAGGTGTGCCGCAATGGGTGCGGCGCCGCCATGCCAACGCAGCCACTGGGGCCTTCGGTGGAATTCCCTATGGGGCCACGAAACGTGTGAGGGGTGTGCCGAAATGGGTGCGGCGCCGCCATGCAAACGCAGCCACTGGGGCCTTCGGTGGAGCTCCCTATGGGGCCACGAACCGTGTGAGGGGTGGGGGGGCGTGTGCCGAAAATGGGTGCGCGACGCCATGCGAAACGCAGCATGGGGCTTCGGTGGGGATCCCTCCCCAGGGGCCACGATCCTCGCGAGGGGTGTGCCGAAATGGCCCGAGGCCGCCATGCGCACTTTGCTACTGGCGCCTTCGGTGGAGCTCCTATGGGGCCACGATCCTCGTGAGGGGTGTGCCGAATGATGCCGACATGGGTGCTGCGCCGCCATGCCAACGCAGCCCACTGGGGTCCTTCGGTGGAGCCCCTATGGGGCCACGAGACGTTGAGGGGTGTGCCGAAATGGGTGCGGGCGCCGCCATGCCAACGCAGCCACTGGTGCCCTCCGGTGGAGCTCCCTATGGGGCACGAACAGAACACGTGTGGCGGGTGTGCCGAAATGGGTGCGGCGCCGCCAGCGAAACGCAGCACTGGGGCTTCGGTGGAGTCCCTATGAGGCCCACGAAACGTGCGAGGGCCCGGTTTACCCTTATTCTCCTCCATCATAGTGCCGAAATGGGTGCTGACGCCGCCATGCCAACGCAAGCCACTGCGGCCTTCGGTGGAGATCCCTATGGGGCCACGAAACGTGTGAGGGGTTGCGAAAAATTGATTGCGGCGCCGCCATGTCAACGCAGCACTTGGGGCCTTCGGTGGAGCTCCCTATTGGGGCCACGAAAAACGTGTGAGGGGGTGTGCCGAAATGGGTTGGGGCCGCATGCGGGCGCAGCCACTGGGGCCTTCGGTGGAGCTCCCTATGGGGCCACGAAACGTGTGAGGGGTGTGCCGAAATGAGTGCGGCGCCGCCATGCCAACGCAGCCACTGGGGCCGTCGGTGGAGCTCCACCGAAGGCCCCAGTGGCTGCGGGAGGAAGCAAGGAAGGAGTGAACGCGGGGCTCTGTCTCTTCAAAACGAGGACCCAACACCACAGGATAGTTGGGAAAAACAAACAGGTCCCGACACTGCTTCACGGCGGCGCCCAGACCTCATGATTTAGCTTTTGCATCTCCCATTATCCGAGACAGGGGGCCGGCGGCATGGGGCGAAGCCCTTAGGGATAACAACAAACGGCAGAAGGCATGTCGATTATTGCAGTAGGAAGGCGCTTGACGTATACTGGGACCTGAGAATTCAAACATGCCTCATGTCAACGACCGACGGGTATAGGCACGGGCCCTGGGCCCAGAAGATGAGCCTGGCCGGGATCGGTGCAGGCGTGCAGATCAAGGGGCCCATGGGCACACAGATAAGAAGGCACAAATCCCAGAATTCCCCGATATTTGTCGCACCTTCTGCATGCGTGCGGCCGGTTGCGGCCCCGCCGCAGGGCGCCTTCCTCGAGGGCCCTGGGGCACACGGCGCCGGGAGGCGCCAGGAGAACCAGCCGCGCGAGCTGCTTCGCTAACCCCCCCTTGCTGCCGCCCCCGTTTCTGAAGGGGCCCGGAGGCACACAAACAAACAGACACAAGATCCCCCCTATGTGTCACACTTTCTGGATGTTCGTCTTCCCCTCCACTTCCCATATGTTCCATAGTTTCCTGGAGATCGACGATTCTGTGTCTGCGGTCGTGTGTGTATATGTTTTCCCTTCTGAGTGTAGCTGGCGTCCGCCGGGGGCGCCAATGTATCGAGGAAGGCGCCCGGAAGACCACGAAAGGCACCTGCATGTGTATGCGCCACGCTGGTCCCAGGCAGGCTGTGCTGCCCGGCGGAAGGGGACGAGGATGGGAGAAGCAGGCAGACGACGACGAACGCCCAGGAGGGAGGCCAGGGCCGGTGGGGCGGGCGGGCAGGCAGAAGAGGGGCCAGGCGGGGACATCAGACAGGGAGCAGGAGGAGACCAGCTGCAAGCAGCAATGTTCGTAGCCCCCCTTCCTCCCTATCACCCCCGTTCGTCCGACCCTGGCGATCGTCGTCGTCTGGCCTTCGGGCCGTAACTCGGGCCACCTTCGGCGGTGGACAAACCTCCCTTTAGTAAACCACCCTTTAAAGAAAACGGCATGGGACCGAAACCGACGGACCTGGACCCGCAAAAATGACGGCCGCAACGCCCTCTCGCGAACCGAAAACGGCCAATTCGCTAATCGACGTGTCAAGGCAGGAGGTCTATCAACCTCCGACACCTGCGGCCCTTCGGACGCTCCAGGCGCCCCCAGAACGCCCTCGGCGATGCGCAGCTGCTGGAGAGCATCCCGAGGCCGGTATACCGCCGAGAGCCGCCGCACACGCCCGAAAGCCTCGAGGCGCGACACTGAGGGGCAACGATAGGGGGGGATAGGCATAGGGGGGGAAGCATCGACCTGGAATCGGCGACACATGGCCGATAGATCGGCGATATGCCTGCGATAATGAATCCGCACCTTCCTGGGCAGGTTGGGGCTATCGGGCCCCCATCGGCGATCCATGGGCAATTGGGGGTCGATGCATCCCCCCCTCTGCCTATCCCCCCCTATCGTTGCCCCCGAGACCCCTTCCCCTACGATCTGACGCTGCAACAAAAGGCGGCACCGAGGCAGATCACGAGCAGAACCGCAGACCCCGCCCTTCTGCGCCAGTCTTCGGGCCGCATCGAGCTGTGAGGGTCCCCGGGCCCGAGACGGGGGCGAAGGCCTCCGCCGTCAGCAACTTTTTGTGTTTTGATCTGCGGGGCGAGAGCGAACCTCTTCCGCTGAAAGCTAAGCGGGACGCGCACAGCTTTGATTAGCAGAGAAGGGGCGAACGAAGGCGGGGCCTCACGGCGGCCGGGAGAGGGCGAAGCCCTGGGATCAGGTGGTGCCGCCGCTGTCAGAAACATGCAGCGCCAGGATCTCGGGGTTCGTCCGGCCCGACCCCCGGCGCTGGCAGCAGCGGGGCGTGCGCGACGGCGCCGGGGGAGGCGGCTGCTCCTAGTCGTCGTCCAGGTCATCCAGGTCGTCTTCGCCTCGGGAGCGGGGCGGCCCCCAGGGGGACGAGAGCGCAGGCGAGCCTCCATCCTCGGGAGCGGATGTCTCGGCGCGCCTCTGAACATGTCTGGGCCTCTGGTGGCCTCTGGCTGAAGTCCTCCCCCTCCTCCTCCCCCTCCCCTCCCTTTTCCTCCTCCTCCTCCTCGTCCTCCGCCTCCTCCTCCTGATTCCTGATTCCTGATTTCTGATTCCTGATGGCGTGAGAAATCGTCGATTGCCGACATCCCCTGCTCCTCCTCCTCCTCCTCCTCCTCCTCCTCCTCCTCCTAATCAGCATCATCATCATCATCATCATCATCATCATCATCATCATCATCATCATCATCAGCATCAGCATCAGCATCAGCATCAGCATCAGCATCATCATCATCATCATCATCATCATCATCATCATCAGCATGATCATCATCATCATCATCAGCATCAGCATCAGCATCATCATCATGATCATCATCATCATCGTCATCATCATCATCATCGTCATCATCGTCATCGTCGTCAGCATCAGCATCATCATCATCATCGTCATCATCGTCATCGTCGTCATCGTCATCAGCATCAGCATCAACATCATCATCATCATCAACATCATCATCATCTCATCATCATCATCAGCAGCAGCATCATCACCATCATCGTCATGATCATCAGCATCATGATCAGTAGCATCATCATCAGCACCAGCATCATCATCAGCATCATCATCATCATCTTCATCATCATCATCATCAACATCATCAGCATCATCATCATCACCATCACCATCACCATCATCATCATCATCATCATCATCATCATCATCATTACCATCATCATGATCGTCATCATCATCATCATCATCATTATCATCATCAGCATCATCATCATCAGAATCATCATTATCATCGTCGTCATCATCACCACCATTATCATCATCATCACAATCAGTATCCTCATCATCACCATCATCATCAGCATCATCATCAGCAGCAGCATCATCAGAATTATCAACATCATCATCATCAGCATCATCAGCAGCCTCCTCATCCTCCTCCTCATCCTCATCCTCGTCCTCATCCTCATCCTAATCCTCTTCGTCGTCGTCGTCCTCCTCCTCCTCCTCCTCCTCCATTAATTCCCTTATAGAGAACTTTTCCATGTCGCACCCCAAGGCCGGTCTTTAAGGCGGGTCAGGCGTTTCGCCTGACACTTCCTCACCATTCTGACCCTGAAGCTCCAAAATTGGCACGTTTCACAAATGGAGGGCGGGTCGTTGCAAATTCGTCTTAAAGATTGAAACAGTTTCACGGAAACCGTGGCTCTCGCCTTTAGCGCCGCGCACAGTCGTTTTGAACATCTGCCAGAGTTTCACAGATGGAGAACGGGTCGTTTTCAAAATGTGGCTCTCGCCCTTAGCGCCGCGCACATTCTTTTTGAACATGTGCAACATCTTCACTGATGCGCCGCGCGCATTCGTGGCAAAAATTTGCAACAGCTTCACGGATTAAGGGCGGGTCGTCTTCAAAAGGTGGCTCTCGCCTGACCGCCGCGCACATGCCTATTGCAGAAACTGCAATGGTTTCACGGATTCCCACGGTCGACTTACCAAAAAAGGTGCTTTGGAAAGAGTCCGGATTATGAGGGCGCAACGGTTACGTTGATTCGTGGTGTTAATTGTTCAGGGTCATCAAAAGGTTGTCTTCCAACAAGGCAGTTCCATCAGTGGAAATGAACCCTTGTATGGGCCTATCAAGAAGGAGCTTGGAGGGAGGATTTATTCAGACATCGGTGATGACTCTTGAATTTACAATGGTCCGCCTCCTCCTCCTCCTCCTCATCGTCCCCCTCCTTCTCCTCCTCCTCACCCTAATGAATAACTCCCCCCTGTCGCACCCCGAGGCAAGTTTTTAAAGCGGGCCGGGCGTTTCGCCTGGGATTTCCTCACCATTTAACACTCTGAAGCTTAAAAAGTGAGATCAGTTTCGCAGATGGAGGGCGGGTCGGTTTCAAAATGTGCCTCTCTCCTTAGTGCCGCGCACATTCGTCTTAAAGATTGAAACAGTTTCACGGATTGAGGGCGGGTGGTTTCAAACCGTGGCTCTCGCCTTTAGCGCCGCGCACAGTCGTTTTGAACATCTGCCAGAGTTTCACAGATGGAGAACGGGTCGTTTTCAAAATGTGGCTCTCGCCTTTAGCGCCGCGCACATTCTTTTTGAACATTTGCAACATCTTCACTGATGCGCCGCGCACATTCGTTGTACAAAATTGCAACAGCTTCACGGATTGAGGGCGGGTCGTCTTCAAAAGGTGGCTCTCGCCTGACCGCCGCGCACATTCCTCTTACATAAAATTGCAAGGGTTTCACGGATTCCCATGGTCGACCTACCAGAAACGGCGCTTTGGAAAGAGTCTGGATTATGAGGGCGCAACAGTTACGTTGATTCGTGGTGTTAATTGTTCAGGGTCATCAAAAGGTTGTCTTCCAACAAGGCAGTTCCATCAGTGGAAATAAACCCTTGTATGGGCCTATCAAGGGGGAGCTTGGAGGGAGGATTTATTCAGACATCGGTGATGACTCTTGAATTTAGAATGGTCCGCCTCCTCCTCCTCGTCCTCGTCCTCCTCCTCTTCCTCCTCCTCCTCCTCCTCCTCCTCCTCCTCCTCCTCCTCCTCCTCCTCCTCCTCCTCCTCCTCATGCCAATAAATAACTCCCCCTGTCGCACCCCGAGGCAAGTTTTTAAAGCGGGCCGGGCGTTTCGCCTGCGATTTCCTCACCACTTATGACTCTGAAGCTTAAAAGTAAGATCAGGTTCGCAGATGGGGGGCGGGTGTTTTTATGTGGCTTTCGTTTCAGCACCGAGCACATTAGTTTCAACATGTGCAAGAGTCTCACGGGTTGAAGGCGGGTCGTTTTCAAAATGTTTCTCTCGCCTCAGCGCCGCGCAGAATCGTTTTATAATTGTGCCCCGGGTTTCACGGATGGGGAGCGGGCCGATTTTGAAATGTGGCTCTCGCCTTAGCGCCGCGCACATTCGTTGCAAAAATCTGCAAGAGCTTCCTGGATTAAGGGCGGGCGGTTGCTCTAAAGTCGCCGTAGCGCCGCTCACACTCGTTTTTATCATCTGCACGAGGTTCACACATTGAGGGCGGGTGGTCTTCCACATGTGGCTTTCGCTTTGGCGGCGCGCACATTCGTTTGCAAAACTTGCAAGAGCTTCACGGATTGAGGGCGGGTCGTTCTCGAAATGTGGCTCTCGCCTTCGCGCCGCGAACACTCGTTTGCAAATTTTACAAGAGTTCGACGGATTGAGCGCGGGTGGCTTTCCAAATGTGGCTCTCGCCTTTGCGCCGCGCACATTCGTTGTCAAAAACTGCAAGAGCTTCAATGATTGAGGGCGGGTGGTGTTTACAATGTGGCTCTCGCCTTAGCGCCACGCACATTCGTTTTTGAAAATTGTAAGAGCTTCACGGATTGAGGGCGGTTCCTTTTCAAAATGTGGTTCTCGCTTTAGCGCCGCGCACATTCGTTTGCAAAAGGTGCAAGAGTTTCACGGATTCCCATGATCACCGTACCAGAAACGGTGTCCTGGAGGGATCCAGGACTATGCGGGTGCAACAGCTATGTTGACCTGCGGTGTTGAAATCCCAAAAAAACCGCGCTCTGACACGATTCCAGATCGTCAGGACGCGGCAGTCGGGTTGATCTGTGGCGTGGAAATCCCGAGAACCAGATTTTGGCATGCTTCAAGGTCTTCAGAAGGTTGTCTTCCAACGAGGCAGTTCCCTCAATGCGGATGAACCATTGTAGGTGCCTGTGAAGAGGGAGCTTGGAGGGAGGGTTAATTACAACATCGTTGACGACTCTTGCGTTTATACTGGTCCTCCTCCTCCTAATCATGATTCCTGGTTCCTGATCCCTGGTGGAGTAAGAAATCGTAGATTGCCGCCCTCCCCTCATCCTCTCCTTCCTCCTCCTTCTCCTCCTCCTCCTACTCATCATCCTCCTCATCCTGATTCATGATTCCTTATTCCTGATGACGTGAGAAATCGTCGATTGCCGCCCTTTCCTCCTCCTCCTCCTCCTTGTCCTCCTCCTCGTCCTACTCCTCGTCCTCCTCCTCCTCCTCCTTCTCCGACTCCTCCTCCTCCTCCTCTTCCTCCTCCTCCTCCTTCTCCTCATTCTCCTCGTTCTCCTCCGCCGCATCCGCCTCCGCCTCCTCCGCCTTCTCCTCCTCCTCCTCCTCAGCATCAGCATCATCGCCATCAGCAGCAGCAGCAGCATCATCACAATCATCAGCATATTCTTCATCATCAGCATCATCAGCAGCCTCCTCATCCTCCTCCTCCTCCTCCTCCTCCTCCTCCTCCTCCTCCTCCCCTACCTCACTCCCTCCCTCCCTCCCTCCCTCCCTCCCTGCAACTACTCAATATGAATAGCACTATCCTCTCTCCCCTGAAGTGGTCCGGGGCGTGGTCCCGCCACCTCTGCGTATTGCTTTCTGACATTCTCACATACACACACAAACACAAACACAATCACAAACACAAACACAAACACACACACACACTGGATTTCAAGCATTGATATTTCGTATGGCTTTCCCATCCAATTGTCTTCGGTGCCTCAAGATTGTGCTATCGCTGCAGCGTGGGTCGCATTTTCGGATCGGCGCTTTGCTCCCGTCGTTCAAAATCGCGCTTTCGCCACAGGTGTCGCAAGGTCTCGCAGGTCCCACAGGGCCCACAGATCCCACAGGTCCCACAGGTCCCACGGGTCCGAGAAATCCCGCAGATCCGACAGGTCCCACAAGTGTCGCAGGCCTCACAGGTCCCATGAAGCTCCCCAGGTCCCAGGTCCCACAGGTCCCGTCAACCCGACAAGTCCCCCAAGTCTCGCAGGTCACGGGTAACCCACAGTTCCCACAGGTACCCCAGGACCCACAGGCGTCACAGGCCTCACAGGCCCCATGGGCCAGAGGTCCCCCAGGTCGCACAGGTCGCACAAGTCCTGGAGGTCCCACAGGTTCACAGTTCCCACCTGCCCCACAAGTCCCACAGGTCTCACAGGTCCCACAGGTCCCACAGGTCCCACAGGCTCCACAGGTCCCACAGATAGCAGAGGTCCCACAGTTCCCACCTGCCCCACAGCTCCCACAGGTGACCGCTGCTGCTCTGGAAGTACTTTGCTGGGATAACGGAATTCCAAGTCGGCTATGGCACGCGTCCGCGGATGGAGAATAAGCAGCAAAATGGAAAGGGATGGGAGGGAGGGGTAGGATGTCCGATGTGGCGCGGTCGCACCTAGCTTGCCTCTCTCCTCTCCCCTCTCTCCTCTGTCCTCTCTACAAGTATACCACATGAATACTACTCTCCTCTCTCCCCTGACCCTGTCGGGAGGATCTCTGGCCACCTTCCAAGTCTCGTTTGTTACACACAGGATTGGGCCAAGGTGTTGTTTTTCCTATGTGGTTTTGCAATTCTGATTGTTTCGGTGTTTGGAACATGATGTTCCCGCTGCAGCGTGGGCCTCATGTTCGGATCGGCACTGTGCTCCCGTCTTTCAGATTGGCGCTCTCGCCCGGGCGCGGGCCTCTCTTCTGCATCCGAATCTTTTTTCATCCTTGTCGCCCCATTATTTTCCCCTCCTCCGCCTTCCACTGGTCCTCCTGTTCCTCCTACTTCTTCCACTCCAGTGCCTGCTGCTGCTCTTCGTCTTCGTCCTCCTCCTTCGTCCTCCGACTTTCCCTCCTTTTCATCCTTCCTGCTCACCCGCCACCCCCTCCTCATCCTCCTCCTCCTCCCCCTCCTCCTCCTCTTCCCCCTCCAACCCTCTTCCTTATGAATAACTCCTCCCTGTCGCACCCCGAGGCCAGTCGGAAGGGCGGGCCAGGCGTTTCGCCTGATACATCTCACCAGGTACGATCCTGAGGCTTCAAATGTGTAAGAGATTCGCGGATGGAGGGCGGGTGTGCTGTAACGTTGCTAGCCTTAGCGCCGCGCAGTTCGTTTTCAGAGCTTACAGCAATTTCAAAGATTATCATGGTTAACTCCCATAAACGGTGTTTTTGCAATATCTCGGGCTGTCAGGGCGAAACAGTTACGTTGATTCGTGGTGCTGAAGTCCCCAGGGTGGTGTTCAGGCGCGACTCAAGATCGTCAAGACACAACGGTAACGGTGAGTCGTGGCGTTGAAGTCCCAGAAATGGTGTTCTGGCACAGCTCAGGACTGTCAAACGGTTGTTTTCCAACAGTGCACATCTTTCAGTGGAAATGAATCATTGTGAGGGGCCTGCGAACAGGGAGCTTGGAGGGAGGATGTATTGCAACATCGTTGATGAATATTGGGCTTACACTGGTCCTCCTCCTCTGCCACCTCCTCCTCCTCCTCGTCCTCCTCCTCCTCCTCCTCGTCCTCGTCCTCCTCCTTCTCTTCTGCCTCCTTGCATGTACGAAGTTCCTTGTTTCGATTGCACATAGCAGGATGTGGTCTTGTTTGTGGAGTTCCAGGTCGGTTATGACACGCGCCCGCACTTAGAGGAAAAAACGCGCAATGGGAAGGGATGAGAGGGATAGGATGTCAGGTATGGTACGAGCGCATCAGCTTGCCTCTCTCCTCTCTCATATCTACAACTACATAGGATGAATCCGCCACTATGCCCCCTGGCACGTTGAGGCGTGGAAGAATGCCAAGGCCTGCCTGGTAGGATTTTCGTTTTCTAATAAATAAGGACACCCCCCTCTCTAGAAGGAGACTCCTGCATGCATCTCCCCTACTCACCGAGGCCACTTCCCTCGTGACCGTTCGAGGACGGTGCACATCCAGCATGGCAGCTAATGTCTGAACCCCCGTCCACGTGTGCCCGCTCGAGGATGGTGCACATCCAGCATGGCAGCCAATGTCTGAACCCCCCTTCCACGCGTGCCCGCTCGAGGATGGGGCACTTCCCGCATAATGCCCTAACCCTCGTTCCATGCGCGCCCGCTCGAAGATTGCGCGCTTCCCGCGTGGCAGTTACGCCCTAGACCATTCATGTCACGCACATCCGCTCGAGGATCGTGCACTTCCAGCATTCCTGGGGGCTGCTCCTAATGGCTCCAAGGCCTCTCAACCCACGATCCTTCGCTGAAAAGCATGAATTTGCGTCCCGAGCTTCACAGACGGCCCGTGCAGGCAACCAAGGACACCAAGATGGCCCAAGATGCCTCGAAGACGGCCAAAGATGGCCCCAAGGCGGCCGAGTATTGCTTCAAGACGGCCCAAGATGCCTCCAAGAGGGCCCTGAAGGGTCATTAAAGGACCTCCTACCAGGTCAGCAGAAACCAAAATCAATGATGTCCCTTGGGTGTTCGAATGATTGTCGCATTCCCGCCGTTTCGGGCTGCCGTCAGCTCAAGACGGCCCAAGAGGACTTCACGATGCCCCAAGAGGCATCCAGGACGGCCCCAAGACGGCCCCAAAAAGGCCCAAGAGGGCCTCCCGTGGCATCCAAGACGGCCCTTCAACGGCCCAAGATGGCGCCAAAACGGCACGACAACGCTCCTCAAACACCCACCATACGGCCAAGAGGGCCCCAAGACGGCCCAACAGAACCCCAAGCCAGCGTAAGAGGCCCCCGAAGCGGCCCCAGAAAGCCCAAAGGACCCACAAAGCCGGCCTCACAGGAGGCCAAGACAGCCCCAAGACGGCCAAAACGAGTTGCATCACCATCATCAGCATCATCATCATCATCATCATCATCACCCACCACCACCATCATCATCATCAGCAGCATCAGCTTCATCCTAATCAGCAGCATCATCATGACCACCAACACCGTCATCAGCATCATCCGCAACAGCAGTATCATCACAACCACCACCACCATCATCAGCAGCAGCAACACCAGCATCAGCAGCAGCATCATCATGTTCCGCATCAGTATCATCAGCAGCATCATCATGTCATCGTCAGCATCAGCATCATCAGCAGCATCGCCATCAGCGTCATTATCATGATCATGTGCATCATCATAATCGTCATCATCATAGCATCAGCATCGTCATTAGCATCACCATGATCATCGTCAGAGTAATCATCAGCCGCCTCATCATAACCATCATCATCTGCAGCATCATCATCAGCATCATTATGATTGTCATCAACATTGGCATACTTATTGGCAGAATCCTCCTACTCCGCCTGAAGATCACCATCGCCGGCATCATCATCGTCATCAGCATTATCATCACCATCATCAGCATCGTTATCGTTTTCATCATCACGGCCATCACCACCAGCACAGCCGTTATCATCATCAGCAGCATCATCATCAGCATCATCAGCAGCATAAGCAGCATCATCACCATCATCATAATCATCATCATCAGAATCAGCTTCATCATTGTCATCATCACCATCATCATCGTCTTCACCACCGCCAACAGCATCATCACAATCGATCAGCATCACGAACATGATCACCATCATCATCAGCATCATCACCATCAACACCATCATCGTCATCAGCATCGTCATCATCATCAGCAGCAACATCAGCATCATCACAAATCATCATCGTCGCCATCATGATAATCAGCAGCATCGTCGCCGTCATTCATCGTCGTCATCGCTATTGAAATCGTCATCAACATGATGATCATCGCAATCATCATAACCGATTATCGTTATCGTGATCATCGTCAACATCCCCGTCGTCATCGTCATCATCATCATCAACATCATCATCATCATCATCATCATCATCACCATCATGATCATCGTCATCATCATCGTCATCATCATCATCATCACCCTCACCATCATCATCACAGCTCTCCCAAGCCAGGATACACAAGGTCACAGGGTGTCACACGTGACGGCCTCCAGTGCCCCCTCGAACAGTCGCCACCCAGAATGCTGGGCTGGCCTGGTGGCGGGACTTGCCGCAGCCAGCTGGATACTACTCCCCTTTCTCCCTGGACCCTGTCCAGAAAATTCCGGGGCCTCTCCGCGTGCTGGCTTTACCCACGGGAGTTCCATAGTTTGTTGGTCTCTCTCTCTCTCTCATTCTCCCTCTATCCTCTCTCTCTCCTCTCTCCTCTCTACTCTCCTCTCTCCTCCCTCATCCCTCCTCCCTCCTCCTCCCTCCCTCCCCTTTCTTCTCTCCTCCCTCTCCTCCTCCTCCTCCTCCTCCTCCTCCTCCCTTCTCCTCCTCCTCCTCCTCCTCCTCCTCCTCTTCCTCCTCTCCCTCCTCCTGCTCCTTCTCCTCTTCCTCCCTCTCCTCCTACTCCTAATCCTCCTCTCCTCCTCCTCCTCCTCTCCTCCTCCTCCTGCTCCTCCTTCCTCCTCCCCTCCTCTCCTCCTCCTCCTCCTCCTCGTCCTCCTCCTCCTCCTCCTCCTCCTCCTGCGCCTCCTGCTGCTTCTCCCTCCTCCTCCCCCTGCTCCTCCCCCTCCTCATCACTCCCCGAGACAATGGAAGGGGGGTCCTTCGAACAGCCCCTCGTCGATTTCCAGGGCGCTCTCCTGGCGGGGGGGAAGGGGGGCGGCCTTCGCCCCGCGCGCGCACCGCGCGGACGACGGGCTCCCACCGCGTCGCCCCCTCCCAAGATGGGGGGGGGGAGAGGGAGGAGCGAGGAGCAAGGACGAGGAGAAAAAATGAGGAGGAGGAGGAGGAGGAGGAGGAGGAGGAGGGGGAGGAGGAGGAAGAGACAAGGAGGAGAAGGAGGAGGAGGAGGAGGAGGAGGAGGACGAGGGAGGACAAGGGAGAGAAGAGGAAGATAAAGGAGGACGAGGCGGAGGAGGAGGAGGAAGAGGAGGAGGGGGAGAAGGAGGAGAGAAGAGACGAGGAGGAGGAGGAGGAGAAGGAGGAGGAAGAGGAGGAGGGGGAGGAGAGAAGAGAGAAGGAGCAGGAAGAAGAGGAGGAGGAGGAGGAGGAGGAGGAGGAGGAGGAGGAGAAGAGGAGAAAGAGGAGGAGGAGGAGCAGCAGCAGCAGCACGCGGAGGATGGAGGAGGAGGAGGAGGAGGAGGAGGAGGAGGAGAAGATGTTTTTTCTTACATCGACAATGCCTGATGAAGGACAACGGCGGGTAGCTGTGAACCACACAAGGATCTACCACTTACGCCACCGCCATTGACCTCTCAGGATGTACCTCGAGGGTGACTCCCTTGAATTCTGGGATGTTAGCCCTTGTGAACTTTCGACTTCCCCCTCTCGGGATTCTTACGACTGGGGTGGACGCACTGCTTGTCCAGCAGAGTCAGCGGGCCAAGGGTCGAAGCAGCCCTGCGCCTGACGCAAGCATCAAGCGGGGAGTCGTCGCTGAACTTTGAACGAACCAGCCTCTGACCCTTGGCGGCAATGTCAATCAGGCTGGGAGGAACGATCCCAAATCGCCCCGGTCTGGTGTGCTGCAGCGCCAGCATAACCTGGATAGCCCCAAACATGCAATCCCTTACCCTCGGGGGTCTCGGGCCTAGGGGTGGGGGCCCGGGGAGCCTTGAGACAGCCTTTGGGGCTCAAGGCGGGCCCGAGAGCAAAAACGGGCAGTCAGGAGACAGACGGCTTTAGCAACTTGAATATGCAGACTCACCTCCCGCAGCTCCGCCGCAGAGCCTTTGGGTGGGCAAACACGCCTGACTTCTCAGCCAGGTCCGCTGCGTCATTCCAAGCTTTCAAATACCGTGGTTCCTCTGACAACTATGCAATCTCGGCCACATGAGCCTTGACCGTTTGAGGGTCCACGACGTGAAGGGAGGCCGCGAGGAACATCGTACCCGAATGCGCCCCTGTGTGGGAAGACATCTGCGCTCTGTGAGCCCAAAAGCTCGCCACGGCAGTAGCAAAGTGAGAGAGTCCCCCTGGCGGCACATGCGCAGTTGAAAGAAGCCCAAGGCCCCAGAACTCCCCCGCCTTGGGCGTCTGAGGCGACGGGGCCCAAGAAGAGGAGGGAGAGGGGAGGGAGTAGGAGGAAAGGGAAGAGGAGGAGGAGGAGGAGGAGGAGAAGGAGGGAGGAGGAGGAGGAGGAGCAGGAGGAAGAGGAGGAGGAGGAGGAGGAGGAGGAGGAGGAGGAGGAGGAGGAGGAGGAGGAGGAGGAGGAGGAGGAGAGGAGGAGGAGGAGGAGGAGGGGGGAGGGAGGCGGAGGAAGGAGGAGGAGGAGAGGAGGTGGATGAGGAGGAGGAGGGGAGGGAGGAGGGAGGGGGAGGGAGGGGGAGGAGGGGGAGGAGGGAGGAGGGAGGAGGAGGAGGGAGGAGGAGATAGGGAGGAGAAGGGAGAGAGGAGGAGGAGGGAGGAGGGAGGAGGGAGGAGGAAGGAGGAGGAGGAGAAGGAGGAGGAGGAGGAGGAGGAGGGACGAGAAGAAGAAGAAGAAGAAGAAGAAGAAGAAGAAGGATAACGAGGAGGAGAGGGAGGAGAGGGAGGGGGAGGGAACGGAGAAGGAGAAAAAGAGCGAGGAGGAGGAGGAGGAGGAGAGGAGGAGGAGGAGGCGAGCGAGGGAGGGTGCGACAAGGAGGCATAGGAGAGGGCGAAAAAGTGGACAGAGGCCCCCCTCCCTCCACCTCTCCTCGCTCCCCCTCCCCTTCCTGCCCGCACTCCCCTTCCCGCCTCTCCTCCCCCCTCCCCGCCCCCCCCCCTCCTCCCCTCTGCCCCTCCCCTCCGTCGCGTTCCCCGCCACTCCTCCAGGATGGTGCCTGGGCTCACGGTGAGGCGAGCGCGACGTCCGCCAGGGGCGCGCGGCCCTCTATGGTGTGGATCCTGTCAACGGTGCGGATCCTGTCAACAGACGTCACGGTCCTGACCCGCGAAAGAGCAGCCGCTGTCCTTGACAGGGCCTGCAAATTGCCCTGTTGTGGCCATACGCGCCATTCGGGTTCGCGCTGCGGGTTCCGGTGGTGCCCATTTCCAGGCTAGGGGGTGGCGGGTCCAGTGGTCGGCCGTCGCCCAGCCGCTTGGCAATCTGCGCCTGAGGATCCTCGCGGCACGACTCGGCGTGAAGATTCCCTCGGTATCCCCCCACGCCCCCGGCAGGGAGGCACGGCGATCTTGTGGCGGCCAGCCATGGGAAAAGGTACACGCGCCTTGAGCCCCAACGATTGGCGCCGGTGCCACCGCCGTTTCGATGGGTGGGCGGTGCAGTCTGCGTACGGGCCCGCTGGCCGCGAAGGTTCGGTTTGGTTTGCTGGGTCGTTAGACGCCTTGGCCAGCGTGTCCGGCCCTCTCCCTGGGGTGGTGGTGGGCGACCTGAACTAGAAAGTGGCGTACAGCGATATCGCCGAGGCTCCCCGGGCGGTTGCGGACGCCCCCCCGACTACGGCTGCCCTCACGTCCCCCTCGCGCCTCGTCGGCCTTGATTGCTCGGCGGAGGAGGTGGACTCGGCCACCCTGCCGGCCGTCCCCCACCATCTCGGGGTGGTGCACGACGTTGACCTCCCTCCAACCCGGCCGATGCAGGCGCTCCGCCCCAAGAGGTCGACCCGCTGCGAGTGGCTCCGCGCGCCCAAAGTGGGACGAAGCGGCGCTGCCTGCCGCGGCAGCCGACGATTGGGGGGGCCCCTCGCCTGGCTCCTCCTCCCACTCTGAAGGGGCCCCGGGACACACAAATGAATACACACAAATAAAGCGATTCCCTCATATTTTCCCATATTTTCCTGGTTTTTGTCTTCCCCCCCACTTCCCATATTTTCCCCTATTTTCCTGGGAATCGACGATTAATTGTGTCTGTGTGTTTTTCTCCCTCCTGACACTCTTCCGATTGGGCAGCCGAGGCGCTGGCGCGGCACCCGCGTGCTGGGCCAGCGGCGAAGACGACCGCCACCCTAATCTCAGGAGGAAAAGAAACACACAGACACAAATCTTCGATTCCCCAGAAATATAGGAAAATGTGGGAAGTCGGGGGAAGACAAAAACCCAGAAAATATTGGAAAATACGGGGAATCTGTTTATTTGTGTGTGTGTGTATTTATTTGTGTGTCCTGGGGCCCCTTCATAATCAGGCGTGGCCACCTTCTCGAGGGCGGCCGAGCAATCGAAGGGCGTTTCGACGGAGACGCGGCCCGCGGCTCCCCATGGCCCCTCGCGGCTCGAGGCCACGATCCGCGAACGGCGCCTGCTCCGGCTCCACAGGCTGGTCGTGGCAGCCGGGAGGGCGAGCCCCACGGGCACCGCGCCGCCGTCGCCGCCCCTGGTCGCTCGCAAACGGGCCCACCGCCTGCCAGAGTGGGCTTGTCCAGGGTTTCCCCCCTTCCGTTGGCGAGGCGGCCCAAGCTCTATTCGGGCTGGGCGAGAAGGGGGGGGGGGATAGGACACGTCGGTCGGAAGAAGTAGGTAGAAACATGAAGTAGGAAGGCGGATTCAGTGGATTGGGTCCAGGTCCTCCTCGAGAATAACAAACACGCAGCAAAAGCATGTCGATTCTTGAAGTAGGAAGGCGCTTGAAGTAGATTGGGATCTGGGAATCCAAAAATACCTACTTTCAACGACCGGCGTGTAAAGGCGGGGTTTGAGAATCCGCTCACGCAGTTGATTCTCCCGGCGCCTCCCGGCGCCAGAGGGGCGGCCATGCATCGAGGAGTGGGCCCCTCGGTGGGGCCCTTTACCAGCTGCCCGCATCAGATTTCGTGACCCCCCCTGGGTTTTTCCCCCCCCGCTCGTCCGGCCCGACCTGCCCCGGGCGCGCCCACTTGAAGCTCGGGCGACCCCGGAACGCGCCCTCGAGTCGCGGCCAACTCCGCGAGTGGGGCGCCCGGACGGCGGCCGCGGCCGCCCAGACGACGCGGGAGAGCCCGCGCCTGCCCCGGCCCTCGGCCGCGGCGGGAGCGGGAGCCTTGGTGGGTCCCCGACCCCAGTGCCTCTTTGGATCGCATCGCCGTCGCTCGTGAGTGGGGGTCTCCGAGGTCTCCACCGGCCCCGCCTGGCGCCCTCCCCCGTTCGAGGCTATCCAGAGAGAGCCCCTCAGGGCTCGCCCGGTGCGGCCGGGCCCGAAGGCTGGGAGGCGGCCGAACTGGATCTGAGCACTGCCCCAACCTCCGCGGCCTCCTCCTCCTCCTCCTCCTCCTCCTCCTCCTCCTCCTCCGCGAGCTCTGGGCCATTCTCGCTGCCACAGTGGAGGTGGCCGCCGGCTCGTGGTTCGACGAACGCCTGCTGGCGTTCGGGGCTCTGCGCGTGGTCGGCATTCCAGAGCGGGCCCGACAACGCCCGGCCGATCGCCATCGGACTAGTCTGGATGCGAGCCTGGGGCCGGTGTCTCATCAACGCGCTCCCCCCGCCCCCTGTCGAGGCGTTCGGGAAACGTGGCCTCCGTGGCCTCCGTGGCCGATTGGGCAGCCGCCCCCTGCGACGCGGGAGCTGAGGTCGACCTGAGCCAGGCTGACGACTCGGTGGACCACGGCGTGGTGGGCGCCGCCCTCAGCTACCAAGGTACGCCGCCGCCTGTGGTGGCCGCTCTCAGGGCAGTTCGGCGGGCCCCCAGGTATTGCTCGGTGGCTGGCGACCTCGCTGATGCTCTGAACCCCACGCGGGGCCTGCTGCCAGGTGACCCCTCGTCGGGCCTGGTCTTCGGTGTTGTGCTTCTCCCCTGGCACAGCGCGGTCCGCTCGGTACCAAGGACTCGTGGGTGGTCCTATGTGGACGACCAGTCTCCTAAGGCTGCTGCGGCGGTCGAACGGGACCAGGACCTGGCGACCACGGCGGAGATCGATCGTCGTCTCGGTTTTTTGGAGAATCTCGGGAAACGTCAGACCTGGTTGGGCACTCAGCGCGCTGAGCACTTAAGGGGTGCGAGCTGCTATCGGAAATACCGCGGCTTGGCCCCAGCTGCCAGAGCTGCGGGACGGGTGGGATCAGATCTGCTCGCAATTGGTTGCGCCGACTCCGCACGGTCCCCGGCGGGCAACGGACCGGCAACGGATCCGGGAGCTTGCGGCCTTGATGTGCGTTGCCTCTAGATGGTCGGCGCCAATCTGCGAGATCCCTGGAAATCCGGACCCTTTCCCTGGGACCGGCTTTTCATCCTGAGTCGTTTTTTGACGGTCCCGAGGCTCGGCGAAAGTCCCACGGGGCCGAAAACTGGCAAAAACCGGCCGTCCTGATTTTTTTGAGACGCGATCATGTCTGGGTCTGGCTTGTGCCGCTCCGCAGGCACCGCCTGACCCCCGGGCTTCGCCCGCCCCTGGCCGCGTGAGGCCCCGCCTTCTCCCGTCCTTCTCTGCCAATTACAGCTGTGCGGTCCCGCGTAGCTTTCAGCGGAAGAGGGTCGCTCCCGTCCTGCAGATCAAACAGCCGCTCCGCAGGCCGCTCGGGGGCCCCGCCGCGCGGCTGCTGTCGGTGGCTGGGCCTCGGAGCCTCCTGGGGTGTTCGGGCTGCGCCGGGCCTCGCCCTGGCCGCGCTCCCCGAGGGCGCGCGGCTGCGGCCAGGCTCCGCAGCCCGACTCGACCCTAGGGTTAGGTCTTTGGCGGGCCTGTCCCCCTACAGGGGGATGTTTCGACGAAAAATGAAAAATAGCAAAAAAATAATCAAAAGATAATCCAAAAATAGTCTGGGGGTGATTTGTTGCGTATTTTTGGCCTTCTTGGGGTATGCTTGGGTGTTTTTTTATCGTCGAAAATCCCCCTGTAGGGGGACAGGCCCGACTTATGGTTAGTTCGGGAATGTCCTCCTACAGGCGGATCTTGGGCGGAAAATCAAGCACAATCAAAAAATATGCTCCAAGTAATCGAAAAATCGTCCCCGGACTATGTTTCGACTGTTCTTGAACACTCCTCCTGTAAGGGGAAATGCCCGACTTACCCCGAGGGCGGCGGCGGCGGTCACGGCCGCTGCGGCCGACGACAGCCGCGAAGCGCGAGCCTGGACTTCTGGGTACCGACCCCGCCCCCCGGGAGGCTGTCGGCGCCTCGTCCGATCGCGGTCATCACGCTCTCTGGGAGTGCGCCCGGGCTGTGCTCCTTCCTCCTCTGGGACCTCCTGGGCCCACCCCCCCGCCACGACGAGGCGGGGATCGGGGAGATCGATCTAGCTGCCCAGAACGCGCCGCCTTGGGCCCAGTTCCGGCGGTCCTTGGGACGTTCCGACGCGACCTTGCTCTTTGCCTGGCGGGCTGGGGCCGTGTGCGCGCCTACCCGCAGGCGAGGCCCGGCTTCTCCTGGCGGCGCGTGGCTGGCTGCCCGTTGGGGTGCGGCCACACTCAGGCTTCGGCTCGGCACTTTCGGGGATGGACAGACCTCCCTTTAAAAACGTGGTTTAGTGAAAACGACCTGACGCACAAACCTGGCGGGCGCAAGCCTGGAAAACAACGGCCGCGGCGCCCTCTCGAGAGCCGAAAACGGACAATTCACTAATCGACGTGTCACTGTTGGGGGTTCTGTCCGCCCCCAACACTTCTGGGCCGAGTGCCCGCGTTTTGCGGGACGTCGGAACGAACTCGGCGAGCAGCTGCGGGTCGTGCCGGCCTGGTGGGGAGCCCAGCCCCGTGTCACTCCGAAGTCGAGGTGGATCACCAGGGCGGCCAAGGGCTCGTTCTGGCGCGGGGTTGAGCTGCAGGTAATGGCCTGCCGCCTCGGCACCACTCGGGGAACGACTGACCCGGATCAATCCAAGCCCGGGTCAGTCAGGCTTTGCAGGATCACGCAGGAGCGTGCAAGAGCCTGCAGGATCCTGCGACCTAACACGGGTTGATGCACCCCCGCTCTGCAGGATCCTGCAAGATCTGGCGCTCCGGCTGACCCCCGTTTGCACTGACTAGGGGGCCACATGCGAACCCTACCCCTACCCCCCACGATTTCTGAGGGGGAGGGTGGGGTTCACTCCGCTCGGGAGCTCCCGAACGAAGTGAACCCCACCCTCCCCCTCAGAAATCGTGGGGGGTAGGGGTAGGGTTCGCATGTGGCCCCCTACTGACCCCCGTTTGCACTCACCCCCGTCCCCTGAGCCCCGAATCACCATCATGCAAGCCCTGGCCGGCCTGTCCAGGGCCGGCCGCGGCGGCGGGTGGGCCTTTGGGGACGCGGCCCCTGCCCTTCCCCTCCCCCATCCCCCTCCCCTCCCTAGGAGGAGGGGGAGGAGGAGGAGGAGGAGGAGGAGGAGGAGGAGGAGGAGGAGGAGGAGGAGGAGGCCCACTTCTCCTTCTCCCGGGCCTGGGCTCCTTGAGCTCCTCCCCGGCCTCCTTCTGCGCGAGGAAGAACTTTCTGCCAGTCACTCCGGTCTGAGGGGGCCGAACAGCGGGAGGAAGGCGAGGACGGGGACAAGAAATGGCACGAGAAACGTCTGGGGCGGAGGAGAGAGCGGACATCGAAGGACGGACAGGACAGCGCAGAAGGGACAGGAGGGAGGGGGGAGAGGAGAGGTAGGCAGGCCAAGCGGGGGGCGCTGAGGCCAGATCTGACATCCAACTCCTCCCACCCATCCCTTCACTTCCCATTTCACCGAATCAATTGTTATCTGTTGGCCGGGATGTCCCGAAGGACCCTGATCCACAAATGCAGTTTCAGGAGTTGAGCCATCGTTTGCTGTGCATTCGCGAAGGGGAGCTTGTGCACACTGGAGGAAAAGAAGCAGCAGCAGGAGGAGGAGGAAGCAGAGGGTCAGCGTTATTTGTGTCGCGCTTCGCTAAGTCGGATCCCTTGTTTTGTGTAGTCACAATAAGAACGCAAAAGCCTCGACGCTGATGTCTGGCCAACGTAAGAAGGCGGATGGGGGTGGAGGAGGTGGAGGAGGTGGAGGGGGAAGGATGAGCAAGTTGGCTGGGAACCAATTTAACAAAGGTTCGCAACGAACGCAGGAAACATCACCCAATTTTGCGTACTCCCCATACCGAGCCCGCTGTCCTCGGAAGGCATGTACGTCCTGCCCCACGAAACGGACTGCCCAAGCCCCAGACACCACCCGGACAGAGACGAGGAAGAGAGAGTCGGCGGCGAACGAGGGGGAGAGGTGAGAAGGAGAGAGCCTTCTGAGAAGGCGGTGGGGCTTCTCAGAGGGCCTATGGCCTTCTGTGAACGATTCCTGCGTTTTCGGGGAAGGCTTAGATAACCTCTCAGAAGGCCAGGAGACTTCCGAGCCTCCTGAGGAGGCCCGCCCCTTCTCACATCCACCCCTCGCTCGCGGCCGAGAGAGTGAGGCAAATACAAGCGCGCTTTGTAGGATCCGCGACAACGGCAGTTACCGGGCATGCTCCCGCCCCCACCTGCTAACGTCACGATATTCGCGCCGACGCCGTTGGGGCACGGCTAGGGGCGGGGAATTCCCAGACGGCGCTGGCGCGAATCGTGACGTTGCCGCCGCCCCCTTGCCCCACGGCTCCCCCCCATCTGGTGACGCCCTTCATCGCCAGGGAATAGAAAAACTTGCTTAATCTGCGTGGCGAGAGCGAACCTCTTCCGCTGGAAGCTAGCGGGACGCGCACAGCTGTAATGGGAATAGAAAAACAGGCTCTCTATCGGTAGGCGATTCCGGGAGCAGCCATCCAGCGGACAACATGAGGGCAGGGCTTTTCTGTGGCGTCAGCGGGGCGCGTGCAAGGGGCCGTCCGCGCACCAGCGGTGGCGGCAGTCCGCGGACAAGTCGACTAGGGCTCCCAACTTCGCGCTTCGCGCTCCGCGAAGCGCGCAGCGCGAATAACTTCGCGCTCTCGCGCCGCCCCCCCACAGGGAGAAAAGGAGGACGAGGAGGAGATGGAGCAGGAACGAGGACCGCGAAGCGCGAAGCGCGACTGACTTCGCGCCCTCGTGGGAGCCCTAGGCCATGCGCGAGGGAGGAGGGGAGGCCGCAGCACTGGAACTGTGGCGGGCCGCGTCCGCGCAGTCGCGCAGGCAGCAGATCTCCCGTTTCCCAAGGGGCCCCCAGGAGGCCCCCCAAGAGGCCCCAGGAGGCCCCAAAAATTGCCCTCAGGAGGCCCCAAGACTGCCTCCGAGAGGCCCCCGAGGGGCCTCCCACGAGATTCCAACGAACATGCACTAGGAGTGAAATCCACAACCCAGGCTGGGTGGCGGGACTTGCCGTAGGCAGCTAGATAGATGTCCCCTTTCCTCTGATAGCGTTCTGCCCAGACGGTTCGAATCGTCGGTTCGCAGCGCTCCGGTACGCTGCCCAACGAGGCAGAACGAGACCTCGAGAAAAGAACACTGGCGCCTAGCGCGAAGAAGCACAACGGGGGAGCAACGACGATTCGAGAAGGCACCAATGCTCGGCTGTACTCCACGATGGACCTGCATCCACCAAAAATCAAGGTTCAAGGGTTCAAGGTTGGGCGCATCAGGATGGCTCTGGCTTTGGCGCGAGCCGCACAGCGCCACACTGCACCGCGCGGGCGCACGGCACACGTGGCGCTCATGGCAGGCACACGCCAGTCGACGCTTGGCAACGATGTGTGCTCGCCGATGTGTCCCGTCTCTGCACACGCGTTGCGTGAAGTCGGAACTGCGTGCATGTTTCCAGCGCGGCACGTGCAGGAGATTGGTGCGATGCACGTTTCCTGTGTCATTTTCTTACTGATGTCTCGCGGTCTCGCCCTTTTTGTTTCTGATCGGTGCTGGAGGCCTCAAGATGGCTCCGAGATCTCACAAGAGCACTCCAATGGCGCCCAGGGGGGTTCTGAGACGGCCCCAAGATCGCCCAAGAGCGCCTCAAGAGCGCCCCAATAGGGCCCCAGAAGGCTATTTTCAGCTTCTGGCGGGGGCGTTGGCATTAAGACCCCTCCCCCTTGTTATCGATGGCCTCCCAGGTGGCCGCTGAAGACCCTCAAGGCCCTCCAAAAGGGTCCCAAGAAAGCCCCAAGAGGGCCCCAAGAACGCCCCAAGAGAGCTCCAAAGACTTCCATGATCATCCCAGCACGGCTTCAGAAGCTCCCCGAAGTCTAGTTTCAGAATTGTCTGCCTCCGTGCATCAGTATATGCTCACCCAAGCCCCACCTCTAGACAACTCCCCTGGGCATCGTTTCTGGGCTATCTCCATCACTATGTCATCTTTCTCCTGCCCCCCCTCCTCCATCTACGCCTCCTACGTGGTTCACTGATGGACTCCATGCTGCCACACTTCCGTGATCAAGGCAACTCGCGTGG
>CAUYUJ010019679.1:0-2500 GCA_963575745.1 Prorocentrum cordatum
GAGGAGGAGGAGGAGGAGGAGGAGGACGAGAAGGAGGAGTAGTAGCAGGAGGAGGAGGAGGAGTTCTAGCCAGGTGCGCTCGCGCCATATTTGGCATCTGCACATCCACGCGAGTCCTTCCCAATGTTCTGTCGGTCGTCTGCCCGCCAGCGGGTGCCCTGGCGGACGTCGCTTGCCACGGTGACCTTATAGGTCACCGACCTGTCGTTCGGTGTGCGCTCCGGACGAAAGCTGCGAACATGTCAGGAGGGGGAGCAGAAGCAGGAGGAGGGGGAGAGGGAGGGGAAGGATGAGGAAGAGGCGAGGTGGAGGAGGAGGTGGGGCAGGAGGAGGAGGGGAGAGGAGGAGGAGGAGGTGGAGCAGGAGGGAGGAGGAGGAGGAGAAGGAAGGAGTGGAGGAGGAGGAGGAGGAGTAGGAGCAGGAGAGGAAGAGTGGGTGGAGGGGAGGAGGAGGAGGAGTAGGAGGAGAGGAGGAGGAGGAGGAGGAGGAGTAGGAGGAGGTGGTCCAGGAGGAGGAGCATCAGGAGGAGAACGGAGGGCGGAGGAGGAGGAGGAGGAGGAGGAGGAGGAGGAGGAGGAGGAGGTGGAGGAGGAGGAGGAGAGGAGAGGAGGAGGTAGGAGGAGGCAGGAGGAGGAGGAGGAGAGGAGGTGGAGCGAGGAGGAGGAGGAGGAGGAGGAGGAGGAGGGGAGGAGGAGGAGGAGTAGGAGGAGGAGGAGGAGAGGAGGAGGAGGAGGAGGAGGAGGAGGAGGGGGAGGAGAGGGAGGAGGGGAGGAGAGGAGGAGAAGGAGGAGGGAGGAGGAGGAGGAGGGAGGAGGAGGAGGAGGGAGGAGGAGGAGGAGGAGGAGGAGGGGAGGAGGAGGAGGAGGAGGAGGAGGAGGAAAAAGAGGAGGAATAATGGGGAGGAGGAGGAGGAGGAGGAGCCGGACCTGCAGCAAGAATTCGAGGAGCGGGAGACCAGGGGAAGCCGGAGGAGGAGAGAGGCTTTAGCGTGGCAAACACTGCATCGCGGCAGCGATTCTTGCACGGCCGAAGCCGTCCGGGCTTGAAAATCATGTCGAAGGTCAACTCGGAACAAGCCTGTGAACGAAAACATACGCGCGAAAAAAAACAGCGGAGGAAATTGAAGTCAGTACCGGGGAAGATAGAAGAGTAGTAACCTTGGAGTGGAGGGTGATTGCGAAGGGGGAGGACGAGGGGAAGAACGAGGAGGATGATGATGAGAAGGAGGAGGAGGAGGAGGAGGAAGAGGAGGAAGAGAAGGAGGAAAGAACATTGCTGAGGACTATGGTGACCCGGGCGCGCAGACATGCTGGATCCCCAAATCGACTTTGCCGATCCCCCCGCCCATCGTCTGCTCGACTCCGCTTGTGGCCGGCCTCTCCCCGCGTGGACCCCCGCTCTGCGCCGCCTCCTTCCGCGCGAGCCCCCCCGCGCCCAGGTGGGGGCGAGGCCCGCGGCTGGGCGGTGGACACGTAGCCCGCTGGTTCGGCAGCGCACGCGCTCGCTGGTTGCACCTGCCCCTCGGGAGCCAAGAGGACCTGGCGATCCACAGGAGAAGCCTGGCGCCGGGCCGGCCCCGCCGCGTCGCGGCGGCGAGGCTCGGCCCCGGTGAGGGCCCTGGCTGGGGCGATCCCCGGCGGGGCGAGACTTTGGCTTCCAGGGGCGGGCGCAGTGCCGACGGGAAGTGGATCGGGCTGGGGTGCGGTCGTCCCCCAGGAGGCCGTGCAGGTGCGCACTGGCAGCGGCACTCGTGCGCAGCAGCATGCACCTGGTGTGCATGGCCACGCTGCGCGGGATGCAGTTCAGGTTTTGGCCAGCAGCTCGCGGTAGACGTGGAGGTCCAGCTTCGCGAAAGCGCCTGCGATGGCGCCGTGGCCCCATGCCGCCAGCGGGTCCTCCGTGGGCCAGGGCACCGAGAAGAAGTCGAAACCTCGCAGGATGCGAACCTGGCGGTCGAAGCTGGCGCGCTTCTTCCATCCCAGGTCCATCTTACGGCTCCTGAGGGTCGCCGCCTTCCTGCGCGCTGGCTACGAAGCCAGCCAGCCCACTTGTGGCGCTCTGCGCTGGTGGTGGCCTTCGGTGTCGTGTCCCACTCGAGCACCGCTGGGACCGTCTTGACCTGTAGGCCATGGTCCCTGGCGCACGGGCTGCGCGTGGGCCTGTCGAGCTGGTGGGGCATGTCCAAGTAATCCTCGACCATGGCGAACCGAAGCTTGGAGGAGCCCCCCACGTCACCAGGCGACGCCCCGCGCTCCCACGGCCAGGGGTCCGCTTCCAGCTCCTGCGGGGCCGCCTGAGAGGGCGGCGGCAGGGCCAGCGGGTGGCGGCTGGGGTAGACCGCCTCCGTGATGGTGGCCCTTTTGCGCAGGCCCTTCACCCCGATGACGGTCGGCGAACGCGGGGCCAGCGGGGCTCCGCCAAGCGCGATAACCTCTCCAACCCTGCTGGCCATCGCCTCCGAGGCCATCCCGCAATCGCAGTCCCTCTTGCCGCGGGCGGC
>CAUYUJ010019679.1:7500-30000 GCA_963575745.1 Prorocentrum cordatum
ACCAATCGACAGAGGAGCCATGGTCTTCTCCTCATCATCATCATCGTCATCATCATCATCATCATCATCAGCAGCAGCAGCAGCAGCATCATCAGCATCCTCCTCTCGCGGCTGTCGCCGAATGCCCAACATTAGGCATGCAGGCTGAGGAGGAAAAGGAGGAGGAGGAACAAGAGGAATAAGAGGAGATGAAACGCGGCACGGGTTCCGTGTGCAGATCTCTGCAGCCCACTCTCCCCCCTCTCGCTTTCTCCCTCCATGCCTCTTTGCCTCCCTATCCGCACAGAGACAATACCCAGTCCATGGGAAGGAACGGAGTTTCCCAGCACCTGGACGTGACCCTCCAGCGTTCCACCTCGAAGAACTCCAGCACCTGCAGAAATCCGAAGCCACAGATGCCGCGATGTGCCAGCCTCTCTCTCTCTCTCTCTCTGGCTGGGCCGCGCCGAAGACGCCGCAAGAGGCTGCGAGCGCGGGGCGGACAACTGCTCTCAGACCCGATTCCCCCCCTGGGCTCTGCTAGGAGAGAAGCGGCAGACACCGAACGCTCTGAACAAAACCCTATTTTTCCTCTCGCCTCTGCAAATTCGTTTCCTAAAATGGACGCCAGCGAAAGTGCCTTCTCAGACCGCGGTTTTGCTTTTTTGCCTTGCGTCTGAGACTTCGGAGTGCGGGCCAAGCCAGAGGACTCGAGACATCGGCATCGCCCTTCCTCCAAAGTTCCTTTCCCTGGGGTCCCGTTCCCAGACCCCGACGTCATGATTTGTTCATAACGTCGACCCTCAAGGGTCACGACCCATTCCCCTGGACCGGTCGTTTCATCCCGAGTCGTTGTTTGACGGTCCCGAGAACCGGCAAGGGCCCCCAGAAGCCGAAAATACAAAAAACTCCTGTCATGATCTTTTCATTGCCCGAGGGGGTCTGGGTCTGGAACCAGATGGAATCTGCCTCCACCGCCCTCCTGTTTACCAACGCTACACCCTCTAAGTGTCACTCTGGATGTCTTGCGACGGGCCCAATCAAAACCTACCGATCTGCTGTTGTGTAGATCCTGCGGAGCCTCGGTGCAGCAGCCTGGTCAGTCGGTGGAGCTGGGCGGGCCGCGTCGAGGTCATGACTCTGCCGGGCTGCGGTCGCAGCGCTCACGCCTGGGAAGGGAACTCGCCGCTCGCCTGGGCACGGCGACGATCGCCGAGTGGACGCCTCGCTGCCCCTCCCTCGCTGCAGGCGCGGAGGCAGGAGGAATGCAAGCGGGAGCATCTGTCGGAAGCTGCTCGGGCCCAGGAAGCTCGTGCCACGGCCGTGCTCGAGCCTCGAGCTCCAGGACGGGGCCGTGGCCACTTTGCACGGTTTGTGATCCCCCTCGGACGTCTTGGTTTCCCCTGCTACCCTGAAGCCGAGGGGTGAGAAGTCTGACTTTCCTGAAGAGCCTGCCTGACTTCACGAGCTCACAATCTGCACTCGGGCAGAGGTGGTAGGAGCACAAGGGGCGGAGTCGAGCGGAGTGCTCTGCACGACGTGCCTACGCAGGAACGATGGCCGACTGCACCAACGCCATGCTACGAGCCCCCGTGATCTTGACAAGGAGACCCCGAACATCGCGGGCATGGGACGACCTCCTCCTGCTCCTCCTCCTCCTCCTCCTCCTCCTTCTCCTCCCTTCCACTCATTTCCCTTCCTCATGTCTGGTCTGAGTCTGACTGTTTGCCGTGCAATCCCCGCGCAGCTCCTCCCTGCCCCTCTTTGCTCCTCCACCACCTCCTCCTCCTCCTCCTCCTCACCCTCCTCTTCCTCCTCCATTTCCTCCTCCTCCTCCTCCTCCTCCTCCGTCTCCTCCTCCTCCTCCGTCTCCTCCTCCTCCTCTGTTCTGCCTCCTCCTCTCCCCCACTTCGACCAGCAACTTGGCCGAAATAAACAGCAAGACGAGCAGGCCCGTGGAATTCACCGTCCTGCTTCAAAATGAGGTCCGCGCCGAACGTCCACGCGCGCGCGCCCGCGGCCGCGGCCGCTGCGGGCCGGCGCCTTCTCGCCGGCGTCCTTCTCCAGAAGGTGCGCCTCTATCTCGGCGGCCTCCTCGCGCAGCGGGGCCGAGGGGCCAATGCCCACGAGGGATGGGCCGATTTTCCATTACCACCACCACTGGCAGCAGAGGGAGGAGGAGGAGGAGGAGGAGGAGGAGGAGGAGGAGAGGAGCAGGAGGAGGAGGAGGAGGAGGAGGAGGAGGACAGGAGGAGGAGAGCAGGAGGAGGAGGTCCCCCGTCCTGCCTGTGGCAGTGGTGGTTGAAGACCAGCCCCTCCACCAAGCTTCCCTGCCCGAGCGCTCGGGCTCTCGGCTGACCCGGCCGTCGAGAAGGCTCGGCCACGGGAGGGAGGAGGAGGAGGAGGAGGAGGAGGAGGCGGAGGAGGAGGAGGAGGAGGAGGTGAGAGGAGAGGGAGAGGGGGGGGAGGAGGAGAGGAGGAGGGGAGGAGGTGGAGGAGGAGGAGGAGGAGGAGGAGGAGGAGAGGAGGAGAGGGAGGAGGAGGGGAGGAGGAGGAGGAGGGAGGGAGGAGGAGGAGGAGGAGGAGGGGAGGAGGAGGAGAAGGAGGGAGAGGGAGGAGGAGGAGGAGGAGGAGGAGGAGGAGGAGGAGGAGGAGGAGGAATCGGAATCGGAACAGACTTTTTTTTTACAGCCGCAGGCGGAAGCGCCAGCGGCGGGCAGTCGCGGGCGGGCTGCGGCCGCGACTAGCGGCGGGCGCGCGCGGGGCCGCGGTCAGGCGGCAGGCAGCAGCGTCCTAAGGCGTCTGAGCCTACGTGCAGTCCAGGGAACCTGCGGGCCCCAGAACGGGCGTGCAAAGGGCATCCAGGGAGCCAGATGAGCACCGTGAAGCCGACATGCAATCCGGGGAGCTTGCTGAACAACCCCTGAGAACGTGCAAAGGTACATCCAGGGAGCCCAAGACAGGCCCGAGGAGACCAACGCAGCCAAGATGGCGCGAGCGTTCCCACCAAATCAAGCGGAAAGTAGGAACGATTACGAGGACGTCGACCAAATGTCAAGAGTACCCAATCAATGAGATCAAGTCCAGCGGAAAACCTGACGACGAGAAGGGACGCGGCGTCAGAGAACGCATCCAGGGTGGTACATGTGAACGGTGATCTTATAATGCCGAGCTCGCTACCTCCAGAACTGCCTCGCCCACTGCCTCCTTGGAAGGCCATATAGATCATGTTCCTCAGCACGGTTGCACCACCTGTAACACAATTGAGTGGCACTGATGGAACTCCCCACGACAACAACCCGAATAACACCAGCCTGTAAAAAGACCTCTCCGTGACACTCTGCACGGTGAACGGGGAAAAATGACCATTCGGCACAAGCACAAACAACCACGCTAGTCCACTCCAGCATGATAGTTGACAATGCCCGATGGGACCGCGTGGTGTAAGAAAGCCGCTCCCATTCCGACAAGAAAGCGTATTGAGAGCGACTTCCCGTCAACATTGTGAACAAAGACAATTCCACAAAATGCCCAGGAGTCAACTTGCGACATCACCAGATAGCAGAAGCAATAGCACCGCGCCACCAGAAACATTGTCATACCCTCCCCTGGCGGGATTGGGAGATACACGCAATAAAGCTGATGACGACAGGTGATACAGCAAAAGCAACTGCAGCGCACCTCCAGAAACTGCCATACCCTCCCCAAGCGGCACTGGGAGATAAACGCTTTGAAGCTGAAGATGCCTGTTGCGGATGTCGCACTGCTCCGAAAAACACTGTTGGAAGTCGTGCTGCTGGTAACTACCACGCTCACGCTGCTGCTCGGTGCACTCGAAAAGCCCGAAGATGACAGACAGCATGCTGCAACACCGCAGAAAGACTCCCTGCATGAATGCCCGAATTCGCTCTGCTTAGCCACCAGGATCGGCTGCGCGCGGCGCGGCGTGGCAGACCCGGTGCCCCTCAGGCGCCGACGTGGAGGCGCAGAACTAGGAGGAATATGACTCGTTGAGCCCAAACGGGTACGGAGCCTTGGCCCACCTGTGCTTGAGCGGAGGAGGAGGAGGACGAGGAGGAGGAGGAGGCGGAGGAGGAGGAGGAGGAGGAGAGGGAGGAGGAGGAGGAGGAGGAGGAGGAGGAGGAGGAGGAGGAGGAGGTCTCGCGCCGACTTCGGTCAGGTCTCCGTGTCCCAGAGTCTGCGCCCGGAGGCCTCGCGCTCCCCGCTCTCGCCCGGCGCGGTCGGCGTCTGGAGATGTGTCCCGCGCGCAGGTGCTCCAAGAGGCCCCCGAGAGGTCCCCCACGAGACCCCAACGCACATCCAAGAGGCTGTCTATCCACAGCCCAAGCACGGTGGCGGGATGGGCCGAAGGTCCCTCGATCCGCCGCCCCCTGTCGATTCATCGCACGGGTGCCTGGCGTGCCGAAGCCAATCGGTTTACTCCCCCTGGGGCGTCGGCCCGTCCCGCTGGCCACCCGGAAGATCACTACCCCGTCGATTTTTCGCTCCAGATGGCTGCAAGATGGCCTCCAAGACGACCAAGATGGCCCTCAAGATGCCTGCAAGATGGCCAAGATGACGGCTCAGGCGGTCCCAAGATGCCTCCAAGACGGCCCAAGATCCCCTGAAGATGGCCTCAGACGGCCCAAAAGGCCCGCAAGATGCCTCCAAGACGGCCCAAGAGGCCTCCAAGAGGGCCGCCAGGAAGGCCAGAAAAAAGCCAACAACATAGGTTGTCCTTTGGTTTTTGAAGGATTTTGACATTTGCTTCGTTTCCGCCTTCCGACGGCCCGATGCGGCCCAAAAGCCCTCAAAGATCGCCCAACGATCACCCAAGAGGCCTCCAAGATGGCCCCAGAACGGCCAAAGAGGCTCCCAAGACGGCCCCAAGAGGCCCCCCAAGACGGCCCAGGAGGCTTTTAAGACGCCCAAGATGGCCTCCAAGACGGCCCTGGAGCATTCCAAGAGGGCCCCGAGTCGGCCCAGAGAGGCCCCCCAAAGGGCTTCCGACGGCATCGGACGGGCCATGAGCCCACCAAGACGGCCGAAGATGGCTCCAAGATGGCCCAAGACGGCCCAAGAGGCCTCCAAGAGGGCCTCCAGGAAGGCCCGAAAAGGCCAAAAGCATTGCTTTCCCATGAGTTGTTGAAGGATTGTGGCATTTGCCCTTTGTTCGGCCTTCCGACGGCCCGAGACGGCCCAAGTGCCCCCAAAGATCGCCCAAGAGGCCCAAGACGGCCCCAAGAGGCCTCCAAGACGGCCCAAGAGGCCTCAAAGACGCTCAAGATGGCCTCCAAGACGGCCCAAGAGCCCCCCAAGACGTCCTCCGAGAAGTCCCGAAAGGGTCAAAATGGCCTCCAGACGGCCAAGATGACCTTCAAGATGCCCACGTGTTCCCCGAAGGTTTTCCAACCCGATCCGGGGAACACTCCGATAGCTTGGCAGGTCTGGTTTCAACGTTCGGCCACATAGGCGCTTCCAGAAAGGCAGGGGGCGGCGGTGATTCGCCGTAGGCGTCTTCGATAGAACACGACAGAAAACGTTCGAAGGTGAACCACGTACCATCAGGGACTATGAAGGGGGCACATACATAATACGATGCCATACTATAATCTACAACCTGACATGGGAACGAGGGGAGGCAACAAGAGACGGGAGGCAACGGGAAGTCAGCAGTAGCATAGCCTGTAGCTTGCCTGCGCTTGTATAGCTTTACGTGGGTGCGATGCGAGGCAACAGGCAACGGAAGGCAACAAGGGGCAACGGGAGACGACGACGGGACGCATCGGCGGGCGACCAATTCCAGATCCCGCACTCCACGTGCGTACTCGCTTCTGAAGCCGTATACGCGACCCATGCAGGCAAGCTGCCTACGGAATGTTTGAACAAGGGGAGCGCCGTCACGTGTTACACCTCTCGACTTCACTTCTGGCAGCTCAGTTGGGCTGTTCTCTTGGGGTTGGCCTGCGGCGCCCCTTTGGAGCAGCCTCGGGGGACGCCTCGAGACCTCTCTGCCGTCTGAAGGGCATCGCCAGGCTGTCGCCAGGCCGCCTTGGGCAGACGACGGACCCTCTATCTGATGGGCCGTGTTGGGCCGACGGATGCAGGAGAAGGCGGAATCGCCACAACCTTCCCAAACTTCAAAGCAACACTAAGTGCGGGCCGCCACTTCGGGTCCTCCTGCGAAGCTGCGGCTACAGGGAGGCTAGTCCACAAGAAACCTCCCACAAGCAGCCCAACCCTGATACCCCAGGACGCCCATTGATCTTTGGCGCGTGAAGGTCACACGCTTTCCTTAGCATAACCATCGAAACCCAAGACACCAAGGGCACCCCGGAGGCAAGCAACGTGTTTCTTGGCATGGATCCCCACTGTACCAACCAAACTTCTGGACCATCTTACTGATTGGGGTTCTTCTCTGGTGAATGCCGTTTGATCTTCCTCCACGACAACTCGCCATCGCTCGGGCGTCCATTCCGTATTTTTTTGTTCGGTTTCGTGCGTGGTTTTCTCGCCAAATGATCAAGGATGCTCCTCGATGGTCCTCGCCGAAGGAAAAATGCACGCGTCCGAGCGATGACAAGACAAATGTACCTAACAGGTGACCCTGCGGTGGCAGCGACGTCTGCGTCCCCCATGGGTCCTCCCCAGCCTCGTTCTCGAGCCGCTTGCTGCTCCGCAGCTCTTCGCGCTGCGCGGCCCGCAGCTTGGCCCTCCCCGGATCCCCGGCGGGGGACGCGCGCGGGCGGGGTGGGGAGGGGCGAGGCGGGGGGGGGCGGGAGCAGAGGGGAGGGGAAAGGGAAAAGGAGTGAAGCGGCGAGGGCGAGGGGAGGCGAGGGGAGGGGAGCAGAGGGCGACGGCGAAGAAGAGGGCGAGGGCGAGGAGAGGACGACGGCGAGGGGAGGAGGTGGGGTGCAGTGGCCAGGGCGAGGGCGAAGGGAAGAGAGGGGAGGAGAATGGAGGGGAAGAGAGATCCGGCCAAGCCAGGCGCGCTCGCGCCGTGTCTGACATCCTGCCCCTTCCACCCACCCTTCCCCGTGTTGCGGATTTCCTTGTGCTTCCCCACATCCCAAGTGCGGGCCCTCTCTCCTACTCGCCTCGTTTCGCACCCAACGTCACCATCATTCCGCCATCCCCATCACTCTCACCATCCCATGAATATCATGGACCACCCTCATCACTAGTCAACACCATCACCATCACCATCGACATCATTCGAATCAGTTTCATCATCATCAGCATCACCACATCATCATCCTCGTCCTCAGCATCATCATCGTCAACATATTCATCTTCATATTCATCGTCATCATCCTCATCCTCAACATCATCATCGTCAACATATTCATCAGCCCTCGCCGCCGCCGCTGGGCTCGCCTCGAGGTCCCGGTCACAACACGCGCCCCGGGAGAGCGGTCCGGGGGGCCGCGTCGCCGGCACTCTTTTTGTTTGGCTTCCCCCGAGGAGGGGCCCCGTGGGAGCGGGGAGCCGTGCTGCGAAAGCCACTCGCGCATCGAGGATCTCTCCAAGGATGAAGTCGGGCGTGTCCCCTTCTGCAGGGGGAGTTTTGACGAAACAAAAAAAATACCCAAAGGATATTCCAGAATGGACAAAAATACTCAAACATATGTTTGAATCTTTTCCCAGTAGTGGGACAGGCCCGACTTATCCCAGGATGGAGCGTCTGAAGGCCCACTGGAACGAACCACCGCGGCTCCCCCGCCCAGCCCGGGTCCGCCCAAGGATCGGTCCGGCCAGGCTCGGTGGGGCGGACCGTGGACGCGTCCCGAAGAGGCACCCGGTGGTGTCGGGGAGCCGAGATGCGAGAACCGGGGGCGGCCAAGAGAGGGGCGTCCAAGGGGGGGGGGGAGGGGCGCAAATCATGGCTGGCGGCATGTGCGCGGCCGAAAGGGGAGGTCCAGGAACATAACGAAATAAGAATCGGGGACGCACAAACATGGATTAGCGATCCATAGATTTGGCGCGCGGTCGCCAAATCCATGGATCGGGGGAAGTGCCCTCCCCCAAATGAAGCGGAAATCCGCGATTTTCTATAGAAACGGGACCCGTCGCTAATCCACGCCCCCTTGATCCATGTTTGTGATCGCCTGAAAGAAGATGCGCCGTGAAATCTGGGGGAATAGCATGGCCCACGCCAGGATATCCACCTCCCCCCTAGTCATCACCCCCCTCTTTGCTGCCCCCGAGAGAACCAATCGCGCATCGAAGACCTCTCCCGGGGGGGGGGGGTCTGAAGGTCCACTGGAGCCACGGCGGCGGCTCCCCCGCCCGTGCCGACTCCGCTCGAGGATCGGTCTCCTGACCCGCACACAGCCCCTCCGGGGATCTCATGGGAGTCCGTCCTGTGCGCCGCTCTCTTGAGGAGGAGGAGGAGGAGGGGGAGGAGGAGGAGGAAGGGGGAGGTAGGAGGAGGAGGGGAGGAGGAGGAGGGGGAGGAGGGAGGAGGAGAAGGAGGGGGAGGAGGAGGAGGAGGAGGAGGAGGAGGAGGAGGAGGAGGCCTCCGCCCTGGACTCCTCCCAGGATCTCCTGGGAGTCCGGCCCGTCGGCCGCCCTCTTCGAGGCGGAGAGCTGGCCGTGCGGCTGCGAGCAGGCGCCCCCCCCTGGAAGGCCCTGAGACGAGAGAGGACGAGCAGACGCGCCAGAGGGAAGGCCGCCAGAGGTTTGCGCTGGCAGAAGGTTAGGAGGCAACTACTGGGAGGTTTTCGTCGGAAGGATGAAGGAGGATTAAGCCCCATGTGGGAGCTGCTACGACGGAGTGGGCCTCGGATGAAGCGGGATTAAGCCGGATTAAGCGGGATGAAGTGGGATTAAGCGGGATGAACCGGGATTAACCGGATTCCGGACCAGGGCAAAATCAGAATTTGGCCTCCCAGGAGTTGCATCCGAAAGAAGGGGCCCCGGAGAATCGAGGACAAGTCGGATCGGCGATCGGAACAGAGGGCCAAACATCCGCCTCCATAGCAACCGCCCCGACAAGCATGGCCGTTTCGCAAACGCACCCAAAGAAGGGAATCGGACAGAGTAGGGCCATTCAATACACGCCCAGGGCCGTTTAGCAAACGCCAAGTATCGAGTCCGGGTGGTTCTTCTGCCCTTGACGGAATGAACCCGATTGGCGGAACTTGGCAGCCGAGTCGGTAGAAGTCGAATCGGCGGAGATCGGCAGGCCAGTATAGGCCTCCATGCCAGGAGTCGGAGACCCCAGTCGGAAGTCGCGGTCGGAATCCGAAGTCGGGTGGAATCGCAGTCGGAGGCCATCGGAGTCGAATCGGACCGAGAACGGAGGAATCGAAACGAGCACTGCGTTGGCCCTCCCCCAGAAGGATCGAGGCCGCAGGGCCCGTGGGGCGCCCGTGAAAGAGGCGGGTCCTGAGGGAACTGGGCACTGGACCCGGTGGGGCCTTCCCAAGGGCTCCCAACTTCGCGCTTCACGCTGCGCGGAGCGCGAGGTGCGAATAACTTCGCGCTCTCGCGCCGCCTCCCAGGGGAGAAGAGGAGGATGAGGAGGAATCGGAGCCGAACCGCGAAGCGAGAAGCGCGAATAATGTCGCGCCCTCGAGGGCGCCCTTGCCTTCCGCTGGGACCACCTCTTCGGCCCGAGTCGGCTTTCGACGACGCGGGGGCCCCGGGGAGGGCCCCGGGGAGGGCCCCAGCAGGAGGCCGAAAAGGGGCGAAGACCCTCGCGGGACCCGTCTCGTCCCGAACCCCGTCTTGGGACGTCCAACGTCTCGTTTTTCCCAACCATCCTATGGTGTTGGGTCCTCGTTTTGAAGAGACGGTCCACGCGTTCCTCTTCTCCTCTTCTCCTCCTCCTCCTCCTCCTCCTCCTCCTCCTCCTCCTCCTCCTCTTTTTTTTGTTGGAAAGCAAAAAAATTGTTCACGATGGGGCCCCTGGAAACCCAGACCCTTTCCCCAGGGCCGGCTCTGCGTCTTGAGTAGGCGTTCCACGGTCTTGGGACCTGACGAGGGCTCCCCAAGAGCGCCGACGTCAGCGGCACACGCTCCGCCCCGACTCCTTCAGAACGCTGGACGCCTGGGCTGCTTCGTGCTTCGTGGCCATCGGGCTGGCGATCGCGAGCGGCGAACAACTCCGTATCGCATCCGCGCCCTCCCGCGTCCTCCTGGCCTGGACTTCCGGAGCGCGATCCCGCGGAAGCGCAGTCGCACACGGATACGTTCCGCGCGGGGCATCTGCGACCAAACACGCCCCGCATTCGCGGGGCCGCGGCCCATGGGTCCCACCCACCCGCGGGGCCGCGGCAACGGACGTGTTTGTCTAGAGGCCTCCCAGGGGCCGGAGCAGATGGGGTCGCAGGGCCGCACCGCATCGCCGATGCATCGGAGACGCATCAGCGACGTCGGCGACGCATCGGCGACGCCAGCGTGGAGAAGATCGGGCTCCACATCGAGCCGCACCGCCGATGTGTCGGCGATGCGGCGCTGTCCTCCGACCTCGTGGAGCAGCGGTGCGGCGCTGTCCTCCGAACTCCGCCCCCCACCTCCTCCTCCTCCTCCTCCTCCTCCTCCTCCTCCTCCTCCTCCTCCTCCTCCTCCTCCTCCTCCTCCTCCTCCTCCTCCTCCTCCTCCCCCTCCCCCTCCCCCTCCTCCTCCTGGGAGGCCCAGATGTTCGCCCACGGGCTGTGGCTGGTCTCCCCCCCCCACGGCGGGGCGCTGCCAGTTCGCGGCGCTGTCCGGGTGCGCCACCGCCGAGCGGAAGCCCGCGACCAGGCCTCGGCTCGTGTCTCCGCGCGGAGGGACTACGGTCGGGAACTCTGGCTTAGCGCTAGGTGTAAGTCGGGCCTGTCCCCCTACAGGGGGATTTTTTCGACGAAAACTAAGAAATAATCAAACAATACCCCCGAATGGCCAAAAAAATACTGAAAGAAGAGTCCCCAGGCTATGTTTTACTATTTTTGAAATATTCCCCCTGTGGAGGGACGGGCCCGACTGAACGCTAGGTCGGGCATGTCCTCCTACCGCCGGACCTTGGAAGAACACGGATAAGACAAAAACATCTGACACACTCAGACATAGAATTAAAAAGTCAGGTAGGGAAGCGAACTCTACACACCGACGCGTTTCCCGACCCTGCGCCGAAATTCGCACAAGAACGCGGATTCTGGTGCGTACGGGATCCTGGTGTATACATTGTTCGTTGCTTCCCTTGGGAAACGGGGGAAAGGTATACGCCACACCACCCCGACGCCGCCCCCGACCCTCAAAAAGTCGCGGGATTGAAAAAACAACTCGCCACTGGTAATGTATATGTTCCTATTTCCGATCATGAGAGCGTCGTCCGTGTACTGTTTTGTTCTTTATAAAAAAGTCAGACACGCTCAAACATAGAATTAAACAATCATGGGAATGTCGTGTGGGGGACATGTCGTGTGGGAATGTTCCTGTTCTTGAATCTTCCTCCTGTGGGGGACATGCCCGACTGAAGCTTAGCATTAGGTCGGGCCTGTCCCCCTACAGGAGGATTTTGGACGAGAAATTAAACATACCCCAAACATACTCCAAATATGCTCAAACATAGTTAAAAAATGGTCCGCATATTATTTTTGACTATTTTCGAATCTTCCCCCTGTGGGGGGACATGCCAACGACTGAAGCTCCTAGCAGGTCGTGGCGGCGGCCCCGCCGACGCCCTGTAACCCCTGCGCAAGCGGACAGCGCGCCGCTCTGCCCCCGCAGGGCGGGGGGCTGGGATGAAGCTCTGCGCGCTGGCGCGTGGGATTTTGATCAGAGGAAAAAGAACTATGCACATACACCGATTCTGGCCAGGCCCATCCTGTGCTCAGGATCGGTGCATACGCCCTCCTACCTTGGCCGGGAAGGCATATGCACCGATCCTGGGTCAAGGATGGGCCTGGCCAGGATCGGTGCGTGTGCATAGTTCTCTTCGCCCGAACCTGCTTCAGCCTTGACCACCACAAAGGATGGGTCAAGGATGGGCCTGATCCTGGGTCAAGGATGGGCCTGGCCAGGATCGGTGCATGTGCATAGCTCCCTTCGCCCGAACCTGCTTCAGCCTTGACCACCAGAAAAGAACTTTGACTACCTACCAGACCACCCCAACCCAACCCGAAGACCCGAATTTCGGGGTGGGGGGGGGGAGGGTTTCATCTGCGTTTTTTCAATGCTCCCCGAACCCCCCCCCACTGGAAGTGGAGGGCAAATTGAGGCCTTCGGGTTGGGTTGGGGTGGTTTGGTAGGTGGTGGAGGAGGGGGAGGAGGAGGAGGAGGAGGAGGAGGAGGAGGGGGAGGAGGAGGGGGAGGAGGAGGAGGAGGAGGAGGAGGAGGAGGAGGAGGAGGAGGAGGAGGAGGAGGGGGAGGAGAAGTAGGAGGAGGAGGAGGAGGAGGAGCACCCCAAAAAATAGCGGAACTCGAGGGTGTTCGCGCGTCGGGCCCGGAGGGGCCCTCGCCCGACACTGCTTCGACACCCCTTTTCGACACGCCTCCGCGTGCTCGAAAGGATGTCTGGGATGCCGGTCCTCAAGCGCGATGGGAGCAGCAGAAGCGTGGGGAGGGAGACGCGGACCCAGACCCCCTCGGGCAATGAAGACACATGGCAGGAAGCTGTTCCGTGTTTTCGGCCTCGGGAGGCCCTTCCCGGGCCTCGGGACCCTCAAAAACGACTCAGGACGAGAAACTGGTCCCGGGGAATGGGTCGAGATCCCTGAGGGTCGACGTAAGGTTGAGTCGGGCGGGTCCCCCTACAGGGGGAGTTTCGACGAACAATAAAGCATATTCAAAACATGCTTTAAAAGGGTTTGAAAAAATAGTCCACCGACTGTGCTTGACTATTTTTGAGTATTCCTCCTGCAGAGGGACAGGCCCGACGTGGTGGGCCAGGGCCAGCGGAGCGACGCGCCAAGCCAGAGCTCCCGGCCGCAGGCGCGGGGGAGGGAGGCGGGAGGGCAAGCGAGAGGAGCTGGCGGGCCCCCAGACGTCCTCGCATCGTGAAACCCATTTGGACGCCCGAAACGGGTACGGAGAAGATGGGTACAATGCCGACCAACAAAGTTTGTCCCAGACCAACAGCGGCCGCTGTTGGGCAGGCGGCCTTCTGTCTCGAATGGACACAGGCCGCGGCGGCGTGGACAGCGAATCCGGTTCAAACTGAACAGGAACTGCTGTTGGGCATTGCACCCATTTTTTCCGTACCCGTTTCGGGCGTCCAGAACCAACGCGGCGGGAGGTTCTTGGCCGGCTTGGGCGTCGGGGAACCGCCATCGGGCCCCATGGCAAGCAACAAAACTACGTACTCCTACAGAAACGCAGGTCCCAGGGAAGGGGTCTGGACCTCTAGGGGTCCACTCTATACAAATAGTTATACAATCCGACCAACAAATTGACGTCGTTCTGAGTTGGCGGGCCCGACTGTACAAGGACGTAGTGGCTGGGTATAGAAGAGGATGTATAAGGCGAATGTGGAACGGATGCGAGAGAGCAGGGAGGGGACCTGTCAGGGGACGCAGCAGGAACCGTGTCTGAGAACGCGCCCGAGGGCCTCTGAGGGCATCTCGAAGCAGTCTTGGAGCCCTTGTGTGTCACCCGTCGGCCATCACGTGCCGACGGGTGACACACAAGTGCCGAACAAAAGAAACCTGGTTCGGTCCTTGCCGAACTCTCTGGGTTCGGGGCAGGCCGCCCTCTTCCTCCCCGCTGCCCGAGGCCTTCGGCCTTCGGCCTCGGCCCGGGAGGACAATCTAAGCCAAGCAAGCCCGTGCACGAGGTCGTGCTCCCAACAAAACCGTGCTGGGAGTGGGTCCACACGATAAGAGCCCTTGTGGTGGCCCCCTGGGACCTATATTGGAGATGTATATTAGGTATTAGGCCCACCTTGGAGCTGTGACGGGCCCATCTCGGGCCGTCTTGGAACCCTCTCGGGGCGCCTCGCCGAGGGAGGAGGAGGAGAGGGAGGAGGAGGAGCAGGGGGAGGGAGGAGGAGGGAGGAGGAGGAGGAGGAGGCGGAGGACGAGCATGAGGAGGAGGAGGGAGGAGGAGGAGGGAGGAGCATGAGGAGGAGGAGAAAGGAGGAGGAGGGAGGAGGAGGAGGAGGAGGAGAAGGAGGAGGGGGCCCTCCTGGGGTCCCTCTTGGAGCCCGCTGGGGCCCGATACCTGCAGGTATCGGGCCCCGTCTCGGAGCGGCCTCGGGCCGCCGTGGGCACTCGGGCAGCGAGGAGGGCGCGCACGGGGAAAGGGAGGGAAAGGAGGAGGGGGCGAGGCCGGCGGGCAGGTGAGACGCTGAGTTGGGACGAGTGTCCGTACACCCTGCGAAATGCTTAAGAAATCATGTGTTAAGAAATTCATAGTCTCAGAACTTGAATAAAAAACAACAGTTCTATTAAAATCTTAGGATTTACATTGAAACCTTAATAATAATCGAGACTCTGGCCGAAAACTTAGGTTCTCTTAAGCATCGCCTAAGGTGTATTCTGGGAGTGGGCCAGCCTGCGCCTACTACTCAGTCTTGCGCCGCGGCGCGTGGACGCCTGCAGTGCCTGCCTACGGAAAGTGCCCGATCAGACTTGCTGCGGACGCCAGCGCGAGTGCCCATCTGGGCGGCCTCTCTCTCTGCAACACCGTCGTCCATTCACTCCGGGGCCCCCCCCACTGCTCGTGCACATCGCTGCACTGCTGGTCTGCAAGAGGTGGGAAAAAGAGGGGCGAGGCCGGAGGGAGGAGCGAGGGCGGGGGGCCACGTCCCCAGGACACACAAACACAGACACGGACACGGACACGGACACGGACACGGACACGGACACGGACACGGACACGGACACGGACACGGACACGGACACGGACACGGACACACACACACACACATACATACACGCGCACTTTTTGCGTCGGCGGCGAGGCAGGGGGACTGCGCTGGCGAGTAAGGCAAAGCGGGGTGCGCTGGGCGAACTCACCCGCCATGCAACGGGAGGGAGGGGAACGACAAGGCGCCGGCCTAGGAGAGCGGCTAGGAGGTGCCCGGCCCGCTCAGAGCAGCCCAGGGTTGTGGCGGGGACGGCGCCGGGGAGCCAGCGGCGGCGGCCCGGGGGCTGGACACACACACACGCACATACACACACACACACACACGCACGCACGCACGCACACGCACACGCACACGCACACGCACACGCACACGCACACGCACACGCACACGCACACGCACACACACACACACACGCGGAACACCCGCACACAACACACAAACAAAGAAACCGAACACGTCGTCGGAGATGTGGGGCCCTCCGAAGGCCTCCGCACCGCCACCCGAATGTCAACACAACAACATAATCAACAGCAACAACAACAGCAGCATCAACAACAACAATCATTATAATATTGTTCGCTCTTACTTGCCCGTGTGTCATTCAAAACGAGTTCCCGACACACTCGATCCCCGCCCTTTTTGTCTTCGATCACACCCCCTTTGGGGGGATTAGTTCTCTTTGCGGGGGGCGGCGGGCTTCGACAGGCGGACAAACCTGAACGGGTGGACAATCCTTCGTGGGCGTACATGTGCCCGCCATTGGAATTGGTGTGGGCCCTGCCAAAAAAGGAGGGGGAGAACGAGGGAGAGTGGGAAGAAGGGAGAGGGTGAGACGAAGAGAGGGAAAACGCCAGGAGCGAAAGAGCGAAAAGGGGGGCGGTTGATTTGAGGCAAAGAGAGGAAAGAGAGAGAGAGCGAGAGCGAGAGCGAGAGAGATAGAAAGAGAGAGAGAGAGAGAAAAATAAATAAAGGAAGACATATAAAATAGGTAGAGAAGGACAGAGAGAGAGAGAGAGAGCGAAAGGGGGAGAGAGAGAGAGAGAGAGAGAGCAAGAACGAAAGAGGGAGGGAGGAGGCAGGAGAGGGGAGGGAGAAGGGAGGAGGGAGAGGAGGGAAAGGGGATAGGGCAGAGAGGTATAAGGATGAGGGAAGAGAGGAGGGAGAGAGAAGGGAGGAAAGGAGGGAGGAGGGAGAGGGAGGAGGAGCAGGAAGGTAAGAGCGTGAACGTTCGAGGAAATCCTAGGCAAAAGCGCCGTTCCTGGAGGAAGTCTCGGGCGGGAGCCCACGACAGGCGAGCGATCCCCTGACAGGCGGGTCGGGCGGGTGGGACATTCAAGCGGGAAGCCTGAGTATGGCGAGAGCGCGATTCCTAAGTAAATTGTGACGGCGTCTTTGGCGCAGCGTGTTTCCTGAGCGTCGAAAGCACGATTTTTGAATAAACTGCATCGAGGTCACAGGCGAGAGCGCAATCCCTGAATAAAATGTGAAGGTTTCTCTGGCGGGAGCGGGGGTCTTGATAATTTAATTGCAAGGAAATTGTGATTCAATTGCGAGGAAGTCTCAAGCGGGAATGCCGCTCCTGAGTAAATTGTGAGAGCGTCTCAGATGGGAGCGGGGGTCCTGACTAAATTGCAAGGGAATCGCAAGCGGGAACACCGATCCTGAGTAAATTGTGAGGAGGTCTCAGGCGGGAGCGGGGGTCCTGAGCAAATTTGGAGGAAGTCTCAGGTGGGAGCCGTTGTTGTTGTAATCCGGGGGGCCAGGGGCACAGTTTGAGTACCAAGACTTTCCCTGTCAAAAAAAACAGGGTGCGAGCGTCGAGGGCCACACTTCGATTGAGAAAAACAGTATGCACCGGTAACGGGGGACTAACAGTAATAATTCTTCAGAAGTGAAAGTTCAACAGCAACAACAGCAGCATCAACAACAACATCACCAATAACCAGAACACCGCCACCAACAACAACAACAACGACCACCACAACTACAACAATTGCAACAACAATAACAACAACAAAACAACAACACGAATCATTTTGAGACTGTTTGCTCTTATCTGCTCGAATGTCCTTCCACGTGTATTTCCCAAACTCTTCGGTCGTGCCCCTGTTGGGGGGTATATCTTTCTTCCTTGCAGGACGGGCCCCGGCAAGCGGCGGGGCGGCCGCGGACCGTCGGCATGGCCAGCGACAGCGCTGATCGGCGGCAGCCCCAAGAGGGACGGACAGGGGACCGACCACGACGACGACGACGAGCGAAAGCGAGAGCGAGAGCGACAGCGGGGCCACGAAGGGTAGGAAGGGGACCACAGAGGGCGACAGCGGGGCCACGAAGGGCATGCGTATGGGGCCACGAAGGGCGCAAACGAGCGGGGGCCACGAAGGGCACATAATGCGGGGCCACAGACGGCAACGACGGGGACATTGAGGGTAGCAACGGGGCCACGTATGGCAGAAAAAGGGGCCACAAAGGGCCACAGCCGGGCCAGGAAGGGCATTCATATGGGGCCACGGCGGGCACGAACGAGCGGGGGCCACGAAGGGCATACGAATATTGGGCGGCAGAGGGCAAGGACGGGGCCACTGAGGGCTGCAACGGGGCCACGAAGGGCAGCGAGGGGGCTACGAAGGGCGACGTCGGGGCCACGGCCACGAAACGCATGCATATGGGGCCACGACGGGCGCGAACGAGCGGGGGCCACGAAGGGCATACATATATGGGACCACGGAGGGCAGCGAGGTGGCCACGAAGGGCTGCAACGGGGCCACGAGAGACAGCGAGGGGGTCACGCATGGGTGCAACGGGGCCACGAAGGGCAGCTAGGGGGCCACGAAGGGCTGCAACAGGTCCACGAAGGGCAGCGAGGGGGCCACAAAGGGCTGCAACGGGGCCACGAAGGGCAGAGAGGGGGCCACGAATGGCTGCAACGGGGCCACGAAGGGCAGCGAGGGGGCCACGAAGACGGCAACAGGGCCACGAAGGGCAGCTAGGGGGCCACGAAGGGCTGCAACGGGGCCACGCAGGGCAGCGAGGGAGCCACGAAGGGCTGCAACGAGGCCACGAAGGGCAGCGAGGGGGCCACGAAGGGCTGCAACGGGGCCACGAAGGGCAGCGAGATGCCGATTCCTGAAGGCGCGACTCCTGGGCGCCTGAGTGTCGGGAGCGCGGCGCTTGAGTAATTTTGGGAATTCTAACGCAACTGCGCGATCCTTGAAAAACTTGAATGCAAGTATCCAGCGAGAGCGTGACTCCAGAGCGCCGAGTGAGCGACTCCTGTATCAAGAGTCAGGAAGTCCTAAGCGAGAGCGCGACTACTGGTTAAAATGCGAGGAAGTTTCAGGCCAGAGCGGGGGTCCTGGCTAGATTGTGAGGACGTCTCAAGCGGGAGCCGTTTTTGTTGTTGTTGTCGTAGTCCGGGGGCCAACAGCGCAGTATAAGACACAAACATCAAGAACAAAACAAAGTGCGAGTCCCGGGGGGAGCTCCTCAATTGAAAAACATGATGGCTACCGGAGGGGAAATCAACAATAATGATTATTCAGTAATGAGAGTTCGACAACAACAACACCAACAACACCAACAACAACACAACAAGCCACAACAACAACACTACCAACAACACCAACAACACCAGCAACAACAAGAGCAACAACTACACCGACAGCGACGACCACAACAACAACAAACAACAACAAAACATCTACTACAACAACAACAACAACAGCAACAATAGGTTTAAGACCGTTAGCCCTTATATGCTCGAGTGTCCAATAACGCGTATTTCCCAAACCCTCGATACCAGTCCTCTTCGTCTTCGATCGAACCCCTCTTGGGGGGTATACCTTTCTTTCCTGCAGGCCGGGCCCCGGCAACCGGCGGGGCGGCCGCGGACCGTCGGCCTGGCCAGCGGCAGCGCTGATCGGCGGGGCGGCCGCGGACCGTCGACCCGACCCCAAGAGGGACGGACAAGGGACCGACCACGACGACGACGACGTCGAAGACGACGGCGACGACGACGACGACGGCGACGACGAGCGAAAGCGAGAGCGAGAGAGAACGACAGCAGGGCCACGAAGGGCACGAGGTAGGCCACGAAGGGCGACAGCGGGGACACGAAGGGAATCCGTATGGGGCCACGAAGAGCGCGAACGAGCGGGGGCCACGAAGTGCAGATAATGCGGGGCCACAGAAGGCAACTATGGGGCCACTGAAGATAGCAACTGGGCCACGCAGGACAGTGAGGGGGACACAAATGGCAGCAGCGGGGCCACGAAGGGCATGCACATGGGGCCACAACGGGCGCGACTCCTGGGTGCCTGGGTGTCGGGAGCGCGGCGCTTGGGTAAATCGCAGGAAATTCCAACGCAAGGCCATTCTTCAGCAAGTTGCAAGCAAGTGTCCAGCGAGAGCGCGACTCCAGAGCGCCGGGAGAGCGATTCCTTCATAAATTGTAAGGAGGTCCCAAGCGAGAGCGCGACTCCTGAATAATATGCGAGGAAGTCTCGGGCGGGAGTTGTAAGGAAGTCTCAGGCGGGAGCCGTTGTTGTTGTAACCCGGGGGCCAGGGGCCCTGTTTGAGCAGGACGACTTTCCCTGTCAAAAAACAGGGTGCGAGCGTCGAGAGGCACACTTTGATCGAGAAAAAACAGTATGCACCGGTGGGGGGATCAACAGTAATTATCTTTCAGAAATGAGAATTCAACAACAGCAGCAACAACAACAGCACCAACAACAACAGCAACAACAAGAGACGGGCAGCATCACAGAGTACGAGCGCGAGGGGGGGGGGGGCCGAGGCGGGTGCCGTCCAGCACGGCAGGCGTGATCGGGGCCTGCGGCCCCCGGCGGTTCGGAGGACGGACGGCGGGGAGGGAACGCGGAGCAGAGAGCAGAACATCCACCCTCACAGTGATCACTCCGAGACGCGAAGGCGTTTAGCAAACGCGCCCAAAAGAGGAGTCGAGCACGGCAAGGCTGTGATTCGTAACCGCCTGGGACCGTCTCATAGACGCCAATTATCGGATCCGGGTGGTTCTTCCTCCCGGGTGACGGACGGGAGGGGCGAAGGAGGAGCCTGGAGGCGGAGGGCTCCTCCTCGTTTTGCCTTCCGCCCTCCTGTGGTCGGGGCTTCCACACTCGCTGCCCTGAGGCTGCGAACGGACGGACGAGCGGGGCAGAGGAGGACAACAACTCGGGGGTACGATTGGACTGTGCCCCTAGGTTGGGCCGTAGGTCAGACAAGGTGAAGGCAGGGGTGGCGATGAGGAGAAGGCGGCACAGGAGAGAGACGGGGGGAGGGAGGAGGTGGAGGAGGAGGAGGAGGAGGAGGAGGAGGAGGAGGAGGAGGAGGAGAAGGAGGAGGAGGAGGAGGAGGAGGAGGAGGAGGAGGAGGAGGAGAGGGAGGAGGAGAAAGATGCGCAGATCAGGAGGAGGATGCGGTCTGCTGCGCGTGTCACGTGTCATTCTGCGGACCTCTGAGCAGCAAGGAGGGGGTGATCAGGGATGGTGAGGAGGGAGTGGGACGGAGAGGGGAGAGAGACAGGGAGTGAGGCAGAATGGGACAGCGGGGAAGGAGAGCGGGGGGGGAGGCGGAGGAGGGCGACGACGAGGCGGGCGAGCGCGGCGCTGGTGGTTGGGCTTCTGGATGGGAGTCGCGGGTGGCTCATGCTGCGAGTCGCGGGCCCGCAATGCTGCCGGGGGAGGACGAAGGGCCAGGACCACCTTGCTGGACACTGCGGACCACAGCATGGAGCGGGAACTCAACGAAGGAGGAGGATTGGCGGTGCGCACAAGGGGGTGGAGGGAGGGGGGAAGGCTTCTTAGAAGGAGGCTGCTTCTTCGATGGCGCCAGCCTTACATCTATAGATAATGCCCGCGTCTTCTAAGAAGCAAGGGTGCTTCTAAGAAGCCCTCCCCCCTCCCCCCCCCCCTCGGCGCGTGGCTGAGAGGAGCGAGCGAGCGAGCGACCTCGGCAGCAATTCGGCGTCAGCGCAAGAGAGCACGCGCCTGAAAAATGGTGAGCCCTGTCAGCGTCCTGGGCTGCTGTTGGTTCTGTTCAAGGCGAGGCGGCAGGGGCGCCTGAGGGAGCTCATAGTGGCGGGAGGAGGAGGAGCAGGAGGAGGAGGAGGAGCAGGAAATGAAGCGTGAACAGTGGGAGGATGGATGTGAGCAGCGGGCGCTGAACGGCTGTCGTGGCCGAGCCCGAGGGAACCGGGAGCGGACCAAAGAGAATCATGCGCCAACCGGGCAGCATCAACAGACCTGCCGGCCCCACAAGCCGAACCCACAGAAGGAGGGGGGGGAGGAGGAGGGAGGAGGAGGCGGAAGAAAGAGAAAGGAAGGGGAGTGAGCGTGGTGGGAGGACGGGAGGAGTGCGCGCGCCACCGCAGGCGCTCGACCCCACCAAGGTCTCAGTCTGGGACCTTTCTGGGAGATGGCGCCCGGCCCCACCCAGGGCTCAGCCTGGGACCTCTCTGGGAGATGCGCAATGCGTTGCGCAGCTAGGCGTGCACATGCCGACGCGCTGCCCCCCCAACGCCGGGCAAAGCAGCGCCGCCTGGCACCAGGCCGGCAGACGCTCACGCCACCTCGAGGACACGTCAAAAAACCGGTCCAGGGGAATGGGTCGAGACGACGTTATTTGGGCCTGGGGGTCGGGGGACTGGGGATAGGGCTGAGGGAAGGGAGGGTACTCTTACTCGTTGGCGGCCGCAGGTATCGTTCATTGCCTCTGGATGCTATTGCTCATACTATTCGTCCTCCCAACCCCTTCCTCCCAACACGATAGTTGCTCTCCTCAAAGACGGTTGATGGACAAAATCCTACACCACCTGCGCGACCAGGGCGCTCGGCGCAAACTTCAAGGCGCCCTCCTGCCCCCCATTCAGTGTTGGTTGGCATCGGCCGCGGGGCGCAGGCTTTCGGCCAGTCCACGGATCGGCACATCGCGGCGCAGCCCACCAATATGAATTTTGGGGCGCGGGGGGTGGTCACACAGATCAGCATCTCTTCCCTTTAACACCAACGACCACGCACCTCAAGCAACAAGCAAGCGTGAGGTCCCACAGATTGCTTCGCAAACAAATGCAGCAGGTGAGCGTGTGAAACCGACGAGGCGAAGCAGGAGGCAGACAGCAGCGGTGGGAAGAGCGGGTGCGAAAGATGACGAGCAAGAAACACACACACACACACCCATAGCTCGTACCCGCACAGGCCGCGGGTATGGGTGCGGGTTGCCGGACCCCCAGGGAGGCTCCCTGCTCGAGCCGGGGCCCCCACCCGACAACACGAACCACAAGCCCCCCGTCCGTCACCCCTGTGGGCATGGGTGCGTGTGCCGAGGGAGTGGACAGCATCGACATACCGCAGGGGGGAGGCCCCCGCGGCCGCGGGCGGGCGGGCAGACTGCGCCAGCCCGCTGCGACGCGGCGGCGGCCACCAGTGCAAGGCGGGGCAGGGCACACCGCGCGAGGGCGTGGGTGGGGGTGCACGTCGGGCTCGCCGGGGCCACGCAGAGGGTGCTCGCTGGGGAGCCTTCCAGCGGCACGTCGCGCGGGTCTGGCAAGCGAGCGTGCGTGGAGTGCTCCCCCCCCCCGCCGTCCCCTCACTTCCCCAAGTTCCTCGCCCCGCTGCTCCCCTCGCCCTCTCGCCTAGTCCTTCCCCTGGTCGTGGTCGTAGTGGTGCTTGTAATCGTCGTCGTCTTGGTCTCCGTCATCGTCGTTATCGTCG
>CAUYUJ010019679.1:35000-40000 GCA_963575745.1 Prorocentrum cordatum
ACACGGTTTAAAAACGCGAAGGAAGCCCTGCGGCACAGAGGGGGGACAGAAGGAGGGGGGCGGGGGGGGGGCGCGCGCCCGAGCGCGACGCCGCGAATCCACTGATCAACCGGGCGCCCCAGGCCGCTCAGCCAGGCACCCCTGCAGGGCGACCCGCCACTCGGCGTCGGCGCCCCCTGCGCGCGCCGCTGGGGGCAGCAGGGGCGCGGCTGCCCGCGGCGGGAGGGCCGGGGCCCGCCCGCCGCGCGGCCGGCTGGCGAGGCGGCCCCGGGCCCAGCAGACGCAGCGCAGGCAGGCGACCCGGCCGGGCCCCTGCGAGGCCACGTGCGCGCGCCACGCGCCGCTGGCGAACAACGCCTGAGCTTATGCGGCCCCGCCGCGGCGCGGGGGCCGCGGTGCCGCCCCGGCCGCGGGGGCCCGCGGCTGCGGCAACGGCGGCGGCCGCGGCCGCGCCGCCCGCAGCCCGGGGATTCCGCCTCCCTGGCCGCCGGCGGGGGCGCGGCACCGCCCAGCGCCGCCGCGCCCAGGGTGCGCCGCGACCGTCGCTGCCGCGGTCGGCTTCCACCTCGGCCAGCATCTTCTGCAGCACCTGCAGCGCGCGCAGCTGGGCCGCGCGCGGCCGCAGGAGGCCCGTCGGCGGCAGGCGGGCCTCGGCCGCCTCCATTGCCAAGCGGTCCGGCTCGGCGTTCCAGTGCCGGCCCTCTTCCGAGACCCCTCGCTCGGCCGCTGCCGCCGTGTCGAGGCGGCCGTTGACCCAGCGCGCGACGGCGAAGCCTGTCTGGCAGTCGGGCTCCAAGGGCGACCGCGGGTCAGCGCGCGCACAGTCGCGTGGCGAGGCGCCGCCGGTGAAGGGAACCATGCCGTTCCGGAAATATTACCGAGAATCCGCGATGACTTCCACGGGGGAGCCTGGCAGACTGACGGCGCTCTGAGCTGCCCGCATGCGGTCAACTCTGCCCGCTGCGCCGTCTGCGCGCCATCGACTGGCCCGCGCGCCGCGCCGCGGGCGCCCCGGGCCGCTCCTGCTGCAAGCCCCAGCCGGCGCGCGCCAGGAGCGGGTCTACCAGGTGCGCGCAGGCCCCTCCCGTCCAAGCCTGGCAGCGACCCTGCGCAACTGCTGGTGGCAGCGCGGGCGCGGGCAGCGCGGGGCCCGGCAATGGCGCGCTATAGCCGCGGCCGCCAGCGCCGCCAGCCGGGCGTCTTGTGGGAGGCGCCAGAGTTGGGCACCCCAGCCGGCAAGCGCGCCCGAAGGGCGGTGGCCGTGAAATCCCTGGCGGCCAGCGCAGAGTTCCAGGGCCCAGACCACCGGGGGCTGTCCTCCCGCGCGGCGCCACAACGCGGGCAGCGCTCGGGCTTGCCCCGCTTGGCGGCCACCGACTCGGCGATCACATTCCCCGTCGGCACGGCCCGGAGCGCACCGGCGGCATCGGGGGCGAGCTCGCCGCTCTCCATTGCAAGAGGCGGCGCGTGGCACACCGGTCCACCCCAGCACCGACGCGCGCGAAGTCGGCGCGCCGGGCCGCGAACGCGCGGGCCTCGCTGCGAGCCCAGGCCGCGATGGGGCCCGTCTCGCGCGTCCTGCGGCGGGCGGGCGGCAGGCCGCCACCCTGCCGGCGCTGAGGGGGCGCCGCGCCAGCACGCCACGTCGGAACCGAGCTGCAACACCAATGTGCTCCGCGCCGCAGCCGCAAGCGGGCCCTGGGCGCGGCCGCGCCCAGCAGCGATGGCCCCCTCCACTGCCCGCCAGAGACCGCGAGGGAACCGCCCCCGCCGCTGCGCCTTGGCGAGCTGCCAGAAATGCGCGCGGCCGCGGCCGCCGGGTCGAGGCGCCAGCTCGGGCTGAGCACGCCGAAGACCACTTCTGCGGCAGCGCGAAGGCCCCCTCTGTGCACCGCGAGCCGGGCAGCGGCGCGGAGGCCGGCGAGCTCGCGCGCTGGGGGCCGCCCGCAGGCGGCGCCGTGCATGCTGGCGGCCGTGCCAGCGGCTGCGCCCATCAGGCAGCGTTGCCGGAAGCTCGCTGGCAGGCGGCCGATGCGACCGAACCGGCCCGCAGCGTCGAAGACGCGCGCGGGCGAAACCGCGCTGCGGCGCGCGCGGCTGGCGGCTGCGACGGCCCCTAGGTTCTTGAAGCTGGCGCTGGCGGCCATCGGCGACTGAGCGGCCAACCATCGCCCCAGCGCCGCAGTGTTTGCGAACTGCGCGCTCTTGTCCCGGTTCAACCGCCGCCCCAAGGCGAGCTCGAACTCGGCGGACACGCGCGACGCGTCGCGGACCGCCTCCGCCGCCTCGCCAGCCTCGGCCGCGGGCCGCCGTGACCGCGGCGCGAAGTCGTCCACGTACCGGCGTCTGAGGCCGTCGTCGAGCTCCCCACTGCGCCGGTGCCATCGCGCTAAGGAAGAAGACGGCCAGCGCGCAACCGGGTAGGACACCGCTGGTGTGGGCCCACGCGCTGCATGCCGATCGCACGGCCGGCCCGGGTCCTCCGATTCGCCGCGCGCGCGTGCGTGGCAGGCCCCGCGATCCACGGCGGCACCCCCGCGCGCGCGCGAGCATGCCGGGCAGCGAGGCGAGCTGGAGATGGTCGCGCGCCTTTCGCCAGTCGATCGCCGCGCCGACCGTGCTCTCGCCGAGGGCCTCGGCCGCCTCAAGCTCTAGCGCTAGCTTCCACGCGGATCCTCGGCACCTCGCTGCGCATCCTCGCTGGCCCACTGCAGGCGCCAGCGTGCGAAGAGGCGGGCGCGGCCAGCGGCCCGCAGATGATGTAGGATCGGCAGCGGCCAAGTGGGCCGCCTGTCCAGCGCTCCGCCCTCCCCACCGGGCTTCGGGAGGAGCAGCCCTTCGGCCTCGGCCAGCCCGCGGGGCCAGCGGCCGAGCGCCTCCGCCTCTTCAAAGAATGACGCAATCCAGCCATGGAGCTCCTCTGGGAGCAAGCGCAAATCGCTCGCCGTCCATCCGTCTAGCCCGGCCTTCTTGCGTTTCGGCATCTTCCGCAAGAGCGAGGCCACCAATTCCGCCGTCCAGGGGGCGCGGTCGGGGAAGGGCGGCAAACCGTCAAGCGCTTGAAGCCATTCCTCGCCAAGGGGCGGCACCGCGTCCCGCTGCCAAATCGCCTTCCAGAAGCCATCGAAGAATCGCAACTGCGCGGCAGAACCCCCGCGCTTGGCAAGCAACCAGGTTCTGCCGCGCGGGGGCGGGCTGCCAGCGACGCCGGGGGCCGTCGCGGGGTCTGGGGCGGGCTCGGCGTCGAAGCGACCGCCGCCCCAGATCTAGCCTAGCGGTACAGCCGGCCTTGGCTGTTCGCCAAGCAGTCCTGCACCCATCGACGCCACTCCTCCCGCCAGCGGCATCGCGCCACTGCGCGGGCCTCCGCCCAGGCAGCCTCCGCACGCTGCAGCACGTGCGCGGGCAGCGGCACGTCCGCCAGCAAGGCGGCCAGCTCCGCGGCCCTTTCTGCGCTGCCGCCGTCAGCCACACGGAGCGCCTCCAAGGTGGACTCTGCGATCGGACGCGCGGCCCTGCAGGCGGCGGCCGCGCGCCGTTGGGCGTGCAGCAGCCCTCGGGGACGCTCAAGCCGCAGCAAGGCCGCGTGTGCGATCCGGTCTGCAGCCTCCCCGCCTCCACCACCCGCAGGGGGCCGGTCAGTCTGCCATGAGGCCGCCGCGTGCGGCCGCGCTGGCACCTCGGAGAGCCTCAATCGAAAGGACAGCCACGTCCGCATCGCCGAGTGGAGCTCCAGCAAGGCCGCGTCCACGTCGTGCTGCTCCGCGCGATGAAACGCGGCGCCGTGCGATGATTGGGCGGTTGCGGTGAAGGCGTGCGCCACTCCTGGGTTCCATCCGGCAGCAGCGGCGCCGGAGAGGGGCAGCACCGGCTGCCGAATGAACGCCTGCTCCAGTGCTGCGGCACGGAACTCCACCTGCAGCGCCGCGTGGGTGGCGAAACCCTCAACATTCTACTATACCAGCCATCCGCCTACCCGCTTGAAATTACACCTGGAGCATCCAAGGGTTCACACTCTCACAGTAATCCGTTGTTCCAGACTTAGCAAATCCCACATGTAAATGTGTAGCCTTCGCAACCCTACTACAGTTTCCCCTCTGTCCCTCATGGGAAGTCGCACGGGGAAAAGGGGGGCATGCGGCAATAGCGGTATATGATTACACTGTTATGAGCAAGGTCTACTCGGGCCATTCCATCTCAACATAACGCATTTCCACCCTCATCACAATCATCAACATCGTCATCATAAAACATCAGCTAATTAGCATCATCAACATCATCCCCATGACATCATCAAATCGATCGTCCTTCCGTCATCCCGCCATCGCCATCACCCCTATCACCATCACCAAACACGACGCGCCAAAAACGCCCCAGGCGTTCGCTGCCATCGTTTCGGATCCCATCATCGGGGCCAATACACAGCCACAAACCATGTGAAAGACACTGACAGACAAATTGCGTATTCAAATGCAACAGACAGTCTTTCAAGATGGTGCAAATATGGGGCAACAGAGCACTAGCACGAACTAAAATAATTACTGCCTCACACTACTACGTGCCTGGAGCCCCCAGCGTTACCTACTACTACTACTACTACTACTACTGCTACTACTACTACTACTACTACTACTACTACCACTACTACTACGACTACTACTACTACCACTACTACTACTACTACTACTACTACTACTACTACTGCTACTTCTACTGCGATTACTACTACGACGACTACTACTACTACTACGACGACGACTACTACTACTACTACTACTGCTACTACTACTACTACTACTACTACTACGACTACGACTACGACTCGCTACGACTACGGCGACTACTACTACTACTACTGCTGCTACTACTACTACTACTACTACCACTACTACTACTACTACTACAACAACTACTACTGCTACTGCTGCTACTACTACTGCTACTCCTACGACTAATACTACTGCTTCTATTACAACTACGACTACGACTACAACTACTAC
>CAUYUJ010019679.1:42500-45000 GCA_963575745.1 Prorocentrum cordatum
ACGGCGTGTCGCTCCGCTCCGCGGGGCAGGAGGCGGGGAAGAGCTCGGGACGTGGATGCTCGCGGACTGGGAAGTGGACGGCGCCTCGGGCCCGGGCGCGGTGGGCCAGAACCGGCGCAACGACACGCTGAGCCAGAATTCCTGACCGTATGCCCAAAGCTCGGGGGCGACGATTGGGGCGAATAGCCAAGGGTGGAGCACTACATGTATCCAGGGGCGACGATGGTCCATGCCTTCAGCGTGGCTGCCAAGCGGATGCGCTTAATGCCTGCCGCTGGGCTATTCGCCTCTATCGCCGCCTCCGGAACAAACGTCAACCCCGCTCCCAAACCCCCGCCGTGACGACTTTTGCAGTGAACCCTCAGGGGTCTCGACCCATTCCCCTGGACCAGCTTTTCGTCCTCAATGAATTCTTGACACTCCCGAGGGCCGGCAAAGGCTTCTATAGAGCCGAAGATACGGAAACACCTCCCGTCTTGCTTTTTTTCCTTGCCCGAGGGGGTCTCGGCTCCAATGCCCGCCGCCTCCCTGTTTTCAACGCTCCTCCCGAAGACTAGAAAGTTGAACGCGGGCCACAAATCGGCAGTCGGACTCGATTGGACAGGACACGCGAGAGGACACAAGACCCTTCCGAGGGCCATATCGCCATAGGAGAGTAAGAATGCACGTGTCGCGAGGCACAGGACACAACGGTACCCTTGAGCTGGCAAGGTCGACCTACTATCCGGGCCGACTGTACCGTGCGCGCGCGGCGACCTGTCGGTGCCCCGAGGGGGGGGCGCGGGCTGCGAGGACGGCGAGACAGCTGGTGGGGGCACGCCCACCTCTGCGGGGGTGGCTCTGTCTTGGTCGCCCGAAGTGGGCACATACGGAAAAAAGACGGGTACGTTGCCAAACAGCACAGGCTGGTCAAAACCGACCGCGGCGTCTGGCGGGCAGGCGGCTTTTTTTCTGCCTTGAGTGACCCACGACCGCGGCGGCGCGGACAGCGGGTCCTGCTCAGACAGAACAAGGAGCTGCTGCTGGGCATCGTGCCCACTCTCTCCGTGCCCCCCGTTTCGACCGTGCCGATCTGTGCGGGGGCGGCCCTCCCCCCCGCCCCTCTGGCGAGGAGAGGCGCGAGGAGGAGGAGGACGGGGAGGAGGAGGAGGCGGACCGATGGGGGATCGAGGAGGACCGAGGAGGATTGAGGAGGACCGAGGAGGATTGAGGATCGAGGGTTGGGGCCCCGAACAGTGAGTCAGTTCTCGCACCCTGGATGTGCAGGCTACGCCGTGCAGGCTGCGCGGTGTGCAGGCTAGGTAGTGCGAGGAGGAGGGGGAGGAGGATCGAGGAGGGTCGAGGAGGATCGAGGAGGATCGAGGTTGGGGGTGGCCGGATGGGGGGTCGAGGAGGAGTGGTGGGACGCTGCCATGGGACCTGGTTTCGTGTTCATCCACTGGCCTCCGAGCTTACTCCTCCTGGTCTGTATAAGGAGGGCAGCAAGAGGGATGAGGTTGCGGGAGGGAAGGAGCTGAAAGATCGAACCGGGAGGAGTGAGGAGAAGGATCGAGGAGGAGGAGGAGGAGGAGGAGGAGGAGGAGGAGGAGGAGGCAGAGGAGGACGGGATCGAGGAGGAGGAGGAGGAGGAGGAGGAGGAGGAGGAGGAGGGGGAGGAGGAGGAGGAGGAGGAGGAGGAGGAGGAGGATCGAGGGGGGGAGGAGGAGGAGGAGGAGGAGGAGGAGGAGGAGGAGGAGGAGGAGGAGGAGGGAGGAGGAGGGGGAGGATCGAGGAGGAGGAGGAGGAGGAGGAGGATGAGGAGGAGGAGGAGGAGGACCGAGGAGGACCGAGGAGGGGCGTGGCGGCGTGGAGGACCCCCGCGGAGGCTCCCCGTCGGGCAGCGCCACGCAGCGGATGCTCGCGAGGTCGGCGAAGGCCAGCTCGGCGGCGGCGTCCGGGCCGGGGCCGTCGGCGGGCCCGCCCTCCTGCGGGGTCGTCGGGGACAGCCCTCCTCCTCCTCCTCCTCTTCCTCGATCCTCGATCCTCCTCCTCCTCCTCCTCTCCTCCTCCTCCTCCCTCTCCTCTCTCCTCTCCTCCTCCTCCTCGATCCTCCTCCTCCTCCTCGAACCTCTCCTCATCCTCCTCGATCATCCTCCTCGACCCTCCTCCTCCTCTCCTCCTCCTCCTCCTCCTCCTCCTCCTCTTCCTCGATCCTCGATCCTCGATCCTCCTCCTCCTCTTCCTCGATCCTCCCCCTCCTCCTCCTCCTCGATCCTCCTCGATCCTCCTCGATCCTCCTCCTCTTCCTCGAATCGGATCCCCAAATCTCCGACGATACGCTTGTTCCCATCCCGGCGTCTCCCCTACATCTCTGCTTTTCTGGGGCCTGAGTCACTGGGCCAGGGGCTCTCAGACACGGTTCTGGGACGATGCACTACCCCAGGGAGGGTGGTCGGAATCTCTGGGGCCGCGGAGGAGGAGGAGGACGAGGAGGAGGAGGAGGAGGAGGAGGTGGAGGAGG
>CAUYUJ010019679.1:55000-60000 GCA_963575745.1 Prorocentrum cordatum
CGGCGAGCCTGGGCCAGCCACGAAGAGGCTCCCCGACTTCAGATCTTGGGAGCATCCCGGAAGCCAGAACTCGCCCTGGGCCAAAAGCGGCCCTTGCTCCAGCGCCTTGGCTGTGACTGCCCAGTCCTCCGGCATGGCTAGTCGGGTGGCCGCTCTCTGCGACGAGCCCAGCCCGCCCAGAGGTGGGGCCCCCTGCTGGCGCGGACGAGCAGCCCGCTGCAGCATCGCGAACTGGATGCGCATCCCAGGAGTAAGGACTCTCTCGCATCCCAGGAGTAAGGACTCTCCTTGTCCTCCTCCTCCACCTCCACCTCCACCTCCTCCTCTTCCTCCTCCTCCCCTCCTCCACCACCCTCTCACATTCCTCCTGCTGCTCCTCCTCCATAATTTCCTTCGTTCCTTCCGTCCTTACCCTCCCCAACCTTTCAGCCCACTCACCCCCCTTGCCTCCTCTGCCTCCTCCTCCTCCTCATCGTTCTCCCCCCCTTCCTCTTCCTCCTCTTCGTCCTCCTTCTCTTCCACCTCCACCTGTTCCTTCCCTTCCTCCTGCTCCTCCTTCCTTTCCCCCGCTGATTATTCTTCCTCCTCCGATATCGCTAAGTTTTACCAGACCACCATCGCGCACGAGCAGCTACGCGTTTCAGCTACACACTACTCGTTCGACATAGGCCTGCTTCGTGCGCTCTGTGTGTGTGTGCCCTACAGGTGTCCTGGGCACGCTCGTTGGGGGGCCTCCCTCAGTGGCCCCACGGAGGCCAATGATAACATCGTGGCAGGATGCAGCTATGCGACGGGTTCTGCCAAGTTGATAATGCTGGCGCTGCTCAGGGACATTGCCACCTCCATCCCCCCCTGCCGCAGCATCAACCTCATAGATGACCTCACCTCGCACGTCGCAGGCGGGCCTTCCACCCCTGTCAGGCACTCCATCCAGGCTCACAGGAAGGTCACTCAGTACATGGCCCAGGTCCACCTCCCCATCAACAGGAGCAAGACCAGGTTCATGACCTCCAGCCCTGAGGCCCTGCAGGCGCTCCTCGAGGACCCCAGCTGGGACCTGAGCTTGGACCTGAGCTTGGACCAGCATGTGGATGCTCATAGGGAGCTTGGAGGTGAATCAAGTCGTGGGAAACATCGAAGGCTCCCCACGATACTCCAGAGGACCTCGGAGGCCAAGAAGATGACCAGCAACTAGCACTTCTGGGCACGGGGCCGCGGTGTCAAGGGTATTCAGAACGGGGCCTCTGGCTAAGGCCATCTGGGGATCGTCGGTCAGCGGGCTCGCGGACACGGCCATCAGGAAGCTGAGGGTTCAAGCAGCCAAAGCAGCGGGGCCCCTACATCCAGGAAGTGCTCTAGGTTTCCGTTTCCTGTTCGACCCCTTCTTGGCCAGGAAGGGCCCACTCGAGGTAACCACAGTCCAAATGACCAAGGACTTCGTGAGTGCGATCTGGAATCATCCGATGTCTTGGGATGTGATCCAGGCAGGCTGCCAGGACGGCCTGGAGGTGCTCCGCTCTCGCAGTCGCTGGCTTGAGGTGAAGCGCCCCACATCAGCCTTGATGGCCAGCCTCGACAGGACAGGCTGGGGGCTTTGACTTCCACAGCAGGGCGTTGGCCGATGTCTTTTGGGTCGCCGTTGGTCGATCCCGAGATTCTCGCCACGGTGTGCTGCAGGGCAGGCCCGCGAAGGAGTCAGGAGCTGCACGGCCACGGCCGAGCAGAGCAGGCAGACTGACTCTCAAGCGTGGAGGGGAGACATGTCTTGGTGGCCGGTCGAGCAGCTGCGGGGCCAAACCTCCGCAGACACGTGGCATGGGCACCACTAGTAGACCTCGAAAGGGGTGCCTTCCAACATCTACTGGACACAGGCCAGAATGGCTCCAACATCTACTGGACACAGACCAGCATGGCCTTTTCCAGTGCAGGAGACATCGACACGACATGCAGATTATGCCAAGGAGCTCGAGGGACGTTACACCGCAGGAGATTAGGCTGCCCAGCGTGCGAAGCTTGGAGGCGCGATCATCTTGGACATAACCTTCGACAAGCTGCCAGGCACATGAGAGGGATGCCTGTGGAGGCTGGAGAGCTCTTCTCGCGCGGGATATTTCCTGATCCCAGTGCATGGTTCGGCCGACCCCACCGAGACCCCAAGGGGTCCTACATGCAGTCGATCAACTGGTCCAAGGACGGGATCATGATTGCGATTGTCAAGCGATGCTGGACGGTGTTCACGGGCGGGCCCTGCTACGAGATGAACCACCCAAGGCTGCGAGTGGCAGGCTGGTCGGCCAGCACCGTCAATGAGAATGGCGACCTGCTCTACGCCATATACGTGGTGGCCCCACTGGCGGAGGCCCCCGACCAGAGCTCCAGGGACGGCGAGGACTCCGCGGTCAGGCAGTTGGGGATCCATGCAGTGTTGGAGGCAGGGGTTGAAGCGCATGTGTGTTGCAAGGCTACTGTGACAGTGGCAAACAAGCCCCCCGTCTCAGCTAACGGGAACCTGATGAGGTGCCACTGGTGATCGGAGGTTTCGCAGGGGCTGGAAACTGTTCGGCTCGTCAAGGTCGACGCCCACCAGTCCCAGAAGGCGGTCCAGGAGGACCCCATCACCCACCAGCAAAGACAGGGACCTGCCCATGCTGACCGCCTAGCTAATTTAGGCGCTGAGCCCCTTAGAGCCTCGCAAGCCCACCTGTTGGTGGTCGAAGGATGTGCCTCTCTCGCTCGCGAGGTTGCTAGGTTCGCGTGCCCCCAGCAAGCGATGACCAGTGCGGGCCAAGTGGCCGATCATGACGGGCTAGAGTGGCTCACCACAGTTCCCCTCGAGGCCATCCCTGGGCTCCCCATCCCTGGTGCCAGCCAGCGTTCTGGAGGTGCCCATGGGCCCAGGTCTGGGGAAGGGGCGTCTGCGGAAGGTCCACCTCCCGCTCCTGGGGACACTGTGGGGGAGTCCTTGGAGGCTTGGGCTTTCAGGGGGCACAGGCTGTGGTGGGCTGAAATTCGCGACGGTCGGGAGCACACGCTCACCGCCACTCGTTTGATTTTGCTCGTCGTGCGGGGCCCATGCCAGGGGCTCGCACAAGAAGCCGCCCAGAGGGGGGGCATGCTCCTTGTGGCGGTAGGCCCAGCGTGGGCCACTGCAAACGTGTTGATATTTATTGTTGGCAGGGTAAGTTTCCGAGATGTGGGGGTCGCCGGGTCAGTCGTAACGCCCCTGCCCCTCGCTCAACGTCCGCCAGCAGCGGTCCAGGGCCCTGGCCTCCCCGTCGGACGTCCCTGCCCCGCCCTCGGTCCAGGCTCCTCGGGACGCCCAGGGCCTGGACGCGGAGCGAGGGCTAAGGTTGTTTCGGGCTCTCGCGGGGCGGGACGCGAATGCGGCAGCAGCGGTTGCCAAGGGCAGAAGTCTTCAGAACCCCTGCCCACGCCCCCCTCCTTGATTTCTGATGCCTGGTCTGACTTCATGGAGTTGGGGCCGCCCCCTTACCGTGTATGTAACGGGGTCGCCCCCCGTAACAACGTAAGTCTGGACCTCCACCTCCTCCTCCTCCTCCTCCTCCTCCTCCTCCTCCTCCTCCTCCTCCTCCTCCTATTCATCCTCCTCCTCCCCCTCATCCTGCTCCTGCTCCTCCTTCCTGTTTTCCTTCCTTACTCCCTTCCGTTCTTCCTTCCTTCCGTCCTTCTCCTCCCCCCCCCCCCCCCCCGAGAACCCCCCCCTTGCCCTCGCATGCTGTCCCTCCTGGCCCTGCCTCTGCTCACTCACCACTTCCCGCCCGCCCTCCCCCTCCCTTCTCCCAATTCTTCTCTCTCCATTTCTCCGTACGTGCTCTCCCTGTATCCTCCCCCGCTTCCACTTCCCCCTCCTCCACATCCTGTTCCTTCTCCTCCTCCTCCTCCTCCTCCTCCACATCCTCCTCCTCCTCCTATTCCTCCTCCTCCTCGGCAGTTCCAACTTATTATCCTCTTGTTCGCCTGTGTCCTCTATGTCCTCCTCTTCCTCCTCATCCTCCTCCTTCTCCTCCTCATCATCATTCGTCTCCGCCTCCTCCTCCCCCTCCCGCTCCTCCTCATCCTCCTCTTTCCCATCCTCCTCCTTCCTCCTCTCCTCCTTCTCTCCTCCTCCTCCTCCTCGTCCTCCTCCTCCTCCTCGTCCTCCTCCTCGTCCCTCCTTCCCCTGCCTCGTCCCTGGCCCCTCTTCCGTTGTGCCGCGTCCGTTCTGCTTATCCTACCTCCTCTTCCTCCGTTCCTCCTCCAACAGTCTCCACCTCCCCCTTCACCTGCCCCCCCCACTCCCTCAGCATGCGCCCCCGCGCGATCCCGCTCGCGCGCGGAACCACGCGAGGGGAAGAAAGAGGAGGGAGGCGGAGATGAAGGAGGAGAAAAGAAAGAGTAGGCGGCAAGAGGGAGTGGAGCGAGGAGGGCGGGAGGGAGGGGCACGATCAGATTCCTTCTGCCCTGTCTCTCCCTCCTCCTCCTACTCATCCTCCTACTCGCCACTCCTCCTCTTCATAATCATCAGCATCATCATCAGCAGCATCATCGTCATCACCAGCATCATCAGCATCTTCATCATCAGCATCACCATCATCATCCTCACTCCTCCTCCCCCCCCCGTCCAAGACCTGCGCCAGAACAAGGCGGTAGCTGTAGAGCAGGAGGACGTTCTGGTACTGGCCCTCGGGCGCCAACGGCACGATCTCCTGCGAGAGGACGAGGAGGAGGAGACCCAAGAGGAGGGAGGAGGAAGGAGGGCCCAGGGGCAGAAGCAAGGAGTAAGATGTGCAAGGTGGGGGAAGGACGAAGACGGGGAGGGCGAGGATGGGGATGTGAAGGGAGGAAGGCCAGAAGGACTCGGTGGCCTGCGCGTGTGCGGGTTTGCTCGTGCCGTGCGGTGCATGTGCGGTGAACATGCTCGTGCCGGGCGCATGCAGGGAGGAACTCCTCCCTCAGATGCTGCAGCCGCAGAGGCTCTGAACATGAAGGTTTGTACGACG
>CAUYUJ010019679.1:70000-85844 GCA_963575745.1 Prorocentrum cordatum
GCACCGCAGGCGTGACACAGGCGCAGAAAAGCTGCATGCGATCTGCCGGAGGAAGCCGGCGGCCGCAGAGCACTGACTTCAACTTTGTGAAAGAAGCCCATCCAGCAGAGATTATGTTAGTCAGCTCCGTCTCGTGGTATGCATCGAACGTCAGTTTCCTTCCCAAATATTTCTCTGCTTCCCCGCGTTGTAATACTCGAACATCGTGTCCCCCGCATTGGACGTGCAGCGGCCGCTTTTCTGCGCTCGCGAGCACAACCGTCTTCCCCATGTGCAACTTCAGGCCATGCTTTCTTGCCTCTGTTTCTAAATCAACGACCATTCGCGAAACATCTCTCTTGCAAGTACACGCTAACAGGACGTCGTCGGCGAAGCGAACGTTACTAAGGGGCTGGGACGGGTCATCAATCACAATACCATAATACGGACCACTCCTTCTTGCGTTCAAACTCGCCCACCTGCGCTTCAAGGTTCTGAATATTGCCTCCATTACCACAATGAAAATAAAAGAACTAATGAGGTCTCCCTGCTTGACCCCTCGCGTAATGTCGAACAAGCGGCTCTTCTCTCCTGCTGAAGCTCAAGCCCCTTGCTTTGCGTATAACCTCTTCAACAAATCGATGTACCCGTCCGGCACGCGCTGTTCTCGCAGCGCCTTCCACAAAGTATCGTGCTCGACGGTGTCGAAAGCCTTTTCAAAGTCTACAAGCCCCATCCACAGTTCAGCATTGTACGTGTTGCTGGCCTCGGCAAGCATGGTGACGGTCAGCAGATGATCTATTGTGCTGAATCCTTTGCGATATGCCGCCTGGTCGACCGATTGGCCTTCTGAAATGGTACCGCGTAGCCTGCCGCGCAAGAGCTTGCTGAAGAGCTTGTGCAAGATGGCTAGGATGGCGACCGGTCTGTAGTTGATGGCAAAGACGCGTCCCCTTTTTTGAACAGCACTGTGATGCGGCTCTCCATCCAGTCAGAAGGCAGACGTTGGCTCGGATCCAATATTGCGTTGAAGGTGCCCGGGATTAGCTCGCGCAGGAAGGGGCAATCCACCTTGACCATCTCAGCTGTGATCCCCTTGTCGTCGCCGGACCTGCAATTCCGCATCTCCTGGATTGCGTCTCTCAGCTCATCTTCCGTGAAATCGGGCAGCCGGTCTCCGCCGCGCATCTCGTAGGAAGATGCCCTGTTGCCTTGTCTTGGAGTAGAATGCAAATCCTCGTAGAACTGCGCGAAGACTTCCGCTATAGATGCTCTGTCGTGCTCCAGGTCCCCGCTCTTGTTTCTCACCTCCGCGATGTGCGTCTTTTTGCTCTTCCCCGCGATGTAGACCACGGAATTCACCGAGGATTTCTGCGATGTCGTCCACGCGCTGTTGGCTGAGCCTGCGACGAATCAACTTCTGGATGGCTTTCCCCCACTCCACGCGCAATCGTTTCTTCTCCTCTGGCGTCCGGTCTGATGCAGGAAGCTGCCTCCGCAGGTGAATGAGCGCGCGGATTTTGACATCCAAGGTCGATGCAAGCGTCTCTGGGCGATTCGTTTTCGAACGCGACCTTGTCTTGTCTCGGCCCGCCGCTTCTTTCATGCACCGGTTAATCTCGTCCATCTTCTCTGCTGCTGAGAGCGCGCCCCACCGAGTTTCCCAGAGCATAGAGTCGAGCTCTTGGGTGCGCGATTGTCCAGGCACCCACTTGTCGCACCTCCGTTTCTTTAGCTTGGGCCGCCTATCCACGGCGACGCGCAGATCAAGGCGCGCTGGTCTATGATCAGAGCCAACATCGACGCTTCCGTCCACAATGCACTGCCGAATGATTTTTTTTTCTCAAACTGATGTCAACTAGTACGTAATCGAATTGAGACTGGCGATCTGCGCTCCGGAAGGCCCACGCCTCTTCGGAGGCCGCTGCGAAAAAACGAGTTTACAATAACCATGTCGTGCATCAAACTCCACTGTGAAAGCAGATCCCCCCTTTCGTTCCGGACCGGCATCGGATTGCCGCCCATGAGACGAGGATCATCGTGTTCAGAACGAGGGCCAATCTCTGCATTGAAACCCCTGCGATTAAAGACTGCTAGCCTCGCATCTGAGCGTCATGATAAAGACTCGCCACTTCACAGTAGAGTGTTTCAACAAGTTCCTCTTCTTGTTCAGCGCGCAGCACATAGACCGCAGCAACCCTGATTACACCGAAGCTGTTTATATTTATGTCTAGCGTTGCCGCCCTGTCAAACAAAGGCTTGAAACTCTCATGAACCCAACGCTGATGAAGTAGAAAACCCACTCCTCGTGAGCGTCTGGTGCCGCCGCTGCCGAACCATCTGTGTCCGCTTTTCGTGTCCCACGATTCCACTTTCTGCTCACGCCATGTCTCCGCAAATACTAATACGTCCCAGTGTTGATTACCCAACTCTTCCAAGCAACGCTCAACACGATCATCAAAATTCATCAACGATTGCACGTTGTACTCATAAACGGTGGAACTTGCGGAATACTTTGCCTCCGAACTGTTCTCGCTTTCTGGTGATGGTGTACTCCCCCGGGCACTCCTCGCTCTCCCTGGAAGGAATGCTGCGTCCTAAAGCTTCATCGCATCCGCGACGGCATCCTTCAGCGTCTTCGCGTCCGTCCCGATACCGGCTTCGGCAAACTTCCCTTCGTGCAACTCTACATCGCCGTCGCCGACTCGAATGCGACCTGCGAGAAGTACCCCTCGCCGGTAGTCGACCCGAACTTTCTCAGGAGCCATGCTGCCTAGCTCAATCACCATTTTCTTGTATTTCCCGAGTGTCTTTCCGCGGATCCGCTTTTCACGGCTTTTTGAAGAAGATGCCCACAAAGCCTTCCCCTCAAACTCTGGCTTGGGTTTGCTGTTGAATTTGCGAACAAAATCGTATGATAATTTCGGCGCCTGGAACCTTATGAAGCCGACGCTGCCGAAGCTGTAGGCGTAGATCTCCTCGACACCCTCCACGTTGGTCAGCATCGAGTCTTTGATGAAGTCAGTCACCAGGGATGTTTCGGAATTTTGAGGGAAACCTCCAATGACAGCGGTGCGTGTGAACTTGTCCGTATCCTCCACGTTGGCCGAGTCCACGTTCGACTGCTTACCTGGGATCCCCTTCGTTGTGTCTGCGACGATCGTCTCAACATCAATCCGGGTTAGCATGTTTCCGCTCATCTCGTTCATCTGATCCTCCACCATGGTCACTTTCTCCATGGTTTCCTCCGCCCCCGCATGCGCCAGTCCTGCCTGCATCCTTACTTGTGCGAGCTCGTCCCGGACCTCATGAAAGTCTGCCTTCATTTCCTTGAGGTTCGTCTGCAGGCCTTCCGCCAAACCGACGAGCTGGTTAAGCACCCGGTCCTGGGAGACAGCCCACCCTGGCACCTTCTCGTCCTCACTCCCCTTGCTTCCCTTACTCCCCTTGCTCCCCTCCTCCACGATCGAACTGTTCGCATCATCAACACACGCCAACTCTTCCCCCTCGGAGTCCACGTCGATCACGTCTTTGATGGCCCTGGACTTCCTCTCCGGAGTGAGCCCCGTGGATGTCCCAGACCCTGAACGCTTGGATGCTGTTTGTGCCGGCGTCGCTCAAGACAGTACAGCGGCTGTTACTGATGGCGAGAAGAGATGTAAGTACAGGGTAGGATGGTGTAAGATGTGGTGTAAGAGCGAGATAGCACTTGAGCGAGATAGCACTTGAGCGAGATAGCATTTGAGCCAAAATGGCTACTTGAGCGAGATAGCACTTGAGCGAGATAGGACATGGAGGGCGGGTGGTTTTCAAAATGTGGCTCTCGCCTAAGCGCGGCGCGCATTCGTTAAAAAAGAAAGCAAGGGTTTCGAATACTGAGGGCGGGTCGTTTTCAAAATGTGGCTGTCGCGTAAGCGCGGCGCACATTCGTTATTTAACATTGCAAGGGTTTCACGGATTCAGGGCGGGTGGTTTCCACCATGTATCTCTGCCTCAGCGCGGCGCAGAGTCATTATAAATTGTAAGAGTTGCACGGGTTGAAGGCAGGTCGTTTTCAAAATGTGTCTCGCCTTCGCGCCGCGCACATCCGTTTTTTTGTTTTTTTTATATTTCTTTTTCTCTCCCATTTAAATTGCAAGAACTTCGCGGACTTAGGGCGGGACGTTTTCAGAATGAGCCCCTCGCCTTAGCACGCCGCACAAGCGTTTTCAAACATTCGCAAAAGCTTCACGGATCGAGGGGGGTCCTTTTCAAAATGCGTCCCTCGCCTAAGCGCCGCGCACATTCGTTTGAACAGTTTGCAAGAGTTTATCGGATTCCCCTCATCAGCGTACCAGAACTTGTGTTTTGAACGGATTCAGGAACATGCGGCTGCAACAGTTACGTTGATTCTCTGTGTTGAACTCCTAGGAATGCAGTTCTGGCACGATTCAGGATCGTCAAAACGCAGCAGTCAGGTTGATCCGTGGCGTTGGAATCCCGAGAACCATGTTTTGGCATGCGTCAGGGTCTTCAAACGGGTGTCTTCCAAAGAGGCAGTTCCATCAATGGAAATGAACCGTTGTAGGGGCCTATGAAGAGGGAGCTTGGAGGGAGGGTTTACTCCAACATCGCTGATGATTCTAAGTTTTACAGTGGTCCTCCTCCTCGTCCTTCTTTTCTTCCTTCTTCTCCTCCTCCTCCTCGTTCCCCTGCCCCTCCATACCCCCCCTCTCCTCCCCTCCTCCTCCTCCTCCTCCTCCTCCTCCTCCTCCTCCTCCTCCTCCTCCTCCTCCTCGAGGCGTGGCACCAATTCCCCCACGCCGAGCCAGAGCCTGCAGCGAGAAGTCTCGGGGGCAGACCCGGCGTGGAGCCCGGCGCCTCCAGCCGTGCCCCAGGGCTCTCGTGGGTCCGTGGGGCCGTCGAGGGGCCCAGTCGGGAACTGTCGGACGGCGCGCCGCGGCGGCGGCCCTGACGACACGCTGGGCCGAGCGAGCGGATGGCTTGTCTCGCTGGGCTGCGCGGGGCGGGAGGCTCGGAAAGGCTCGAGGCGATGATGCCAAGGGCGCGCGAGGTGGAATCGCGTGCCGCGCCGCAGCGTGGAAGGCTAGGACCTGCGCAGGGACACGCTATCCAAAAAGCTCCCGACCGTCAGACATGTCAGCGGGGCACCTGCTCACAGGCCGCCTTGCGGCCTGATGCGCCCGCAGCACGGGCGCCTCCGTCGATTCCAGCCCCTCGAGGCCCGTTTTGGGAATGTGGGACCACCGGAACACGAGCCGAGCCGAGAGACCGGACTCTCTGGGAGGGCTCGAGGGGTCCAGGCATCGCGCATGGACCAGAACTCACGACGTCGCAAGTCGGGGGGTTGGCGGCGGAAGCACAGCGCAGAGCCGGAAGCGGAGGAGAGGCTCCAGGGCAGGGGATCACACGGTTTTGGAACGCTTCTCGCTGTCTGAGGGCCAGCTGGGACAGCGGGGGTAGGGAATCAACACTCACGCAGCTGGTCGTCACGGCGCATCTTGGCGCCAGAGATGCCAATAACAGGGGATATGCCGACCCCTACAGTCAACCAGTATAGCAAGGATGCGCGATAAGGATGTAAGGGCCTTGGGGAGCCATTTCGAAGCTTCACGAACACAACGCGGCCATCGAAACTGGCCAAGGATAGACCGAGGAGGCAAGGATGCAAGGATACCATTGGGAAGGTTGCACATCCTTACTATGCGGGTTGACCGTATCCCAGATTTCGTCAGGCGATTGAATGTACTTGAAATTTGGAGCCCAATCCTGGGACATACGATGGGGGGGGCCTCCATCCTCCGTAGGGCGCGTCCGAATAGCTCCCTTGGGGTTTACCCCAGCGTTTCCCTCCTTTTCTGAACGGCTTCACTTGTCGTCAAACAAATCGGGGGCTGGGGGGGTGGGAAACCGCCTGCGAGCCAATGTATGATGGGCCGATTTCCCACCACAACTACCATAGACAGGAGGAGAAGGAGGAGGAGGAGGACCCCCCAATCCGCACTTCTCCCCCGTCCTACCTATGGCAGTGGTGGTGGAACAAGTTTGCCCATCAGTGGAGGAACGCGCCCCGCGGCGGGCCGAAAAAACAGCGGCATGCAGCAGCTGCAGCAGCTGCAGCACCCGCGCGCTCCTCTTGCCCTAGCCCTCCCCCCCCTCGCCCAAGAGGCCCCCAAGACGGCCCCCAGAAGGGCCCCGAGAGGGGGATCCCGAACCGACGTCCAGAGCCCCTCCCCTCCTCTGAAGTGAATTCCGAAACCGCGAGCTGTCCCCCAAGAGGCCCCCAGGAGGCCCCCCAGGAGGCCCCCCGGAGGCCCTCATAAGAGGCCCCCACAAGAGGCCCCCTAGAGGCCCCCCCCCTCAGTCGTCCGACACCCCGAGCCTCGAGGGTCCGGCCAGATCGTGCCCCGACGTGTCCGGGGGCGTCAGCTTTGTGCTGGGCGTCGTGTCAAAGACGGGGGGGGGGGGGCGATAAGTGGGGGGAGCGATTCATGGGGGGGGCGATAAATGGGGAGGGGAGGGAGAAGGGTGCCCTGAAGGGCCCCTTGAGGGGCCCTCAAAGGCCCCCTTTGGGACCCGAAAGGGCCCCTTTGGGGGCCTACTACAGGGCCCCTTTTTGGCCCTTTTCGGGGTGTACTGCTCGGGCGCCTTCGGCCCTACAGGGCCCATGTTCTGCAGCCCTCGCTGCCCCCCCCCCCATGCATCCCCCCACTGCGCGACGCCGAATGACGCCAGGGCCCCCCCGGCGTCGCGCGACAGGCTCGACGTCTTGGGAGTTTTGTCACGTGTGAGCACGGGGGACACCATCAGCGCACAGAGTCAGAGCTTCGAGCGCAGATGCACGGCCTCGGAGTCAGTACGAGGGCGTACCTCCAAATCGCGCAGCAGATCTAGCAGAATCCGCCTCCTTTCGGAACCAGGCCCAGATGCGCCAGGGCCTTCAGACTTGGGCCCCTCGCTGGTGTTGCGCCAATGCTTGCCCATCTGGAGCAAGTCACTGATGCTCGTGTCAGCTGCCGCATGTGCTTTTTTCCCTAGGTATGCAACAGTACTCTTGCCCGTCCAGAGCAGGTCTCTGATGCTCCAGGTCGGTGCGTTCTTTCCCAACTGTGCAGCTGCCGACATGGCTTGATCTCAAAGATCCTTTGCCGCCGACGCAGACTGGCGACCTCTTACATAACGCCGTGCTGCAGTGCGAACCTCCATCACCCTGGTGCAAAACCTGGTCTTCTTCCACCCAGCATTGAGCAATATCTCATCCAACTCCGAGCTGGACGGAAGTAGCGATGCGTTGACGAGAACACGGGCCACATCCTCAGCGTCAACCCAATCCTGGTAGGACTCTGCCACCGCGCTGGCTACACCTGCCACCACCGTCGCAACAGGAATCACACCGCCCAAGCCCTTCATCCCGAGCTTCTGAAGAGTCGCGACGAGCCCTCCCTTCACGATGCCCGTCCTGTTGACGCCGATAAACTGTTGCATGTTGCATGAGAACGCCTTTGACTACAGTGGTGCTGAGATGTTTGGCGAAATCTGCAGCATAATCCTGCCCAACTTCTTGTAGTGCGAGTAGACTGGCGTACAAAAGGAAAAGATCTTCCTCAGAGAAGCGGCGTTCCATCATCACATAGTCCATCGCTGGGCGACTTGCTAGATGCCTGTGGCCCTCAACTTGCCGATTATATAACACGTGTATGTTGAGAATGCGGCTGTGCGAACTCCCGCGCAGCAACAATGGACCAACATGGTTTGAGCCTTGAGCCAAAGCGGCTACGATTCGACGTCTGGTCTTTTGGGCGGCGGTTATTGGCCTACCTACTTACGGCATGCGCTATTAAGGCCCAGATAAGTAGCTCGCTGCACTGCCCTGAGTTGGGAACGTATCCATGGAATTCGCCGCCTTCTCGCCTGTTCCGGGATCCATAACTCTCCGCCTCCCCCCCTCATGTACCACCACCCTCCCTCCCCCACATTTTCGTCCTCGCCCTACACCACCACTACGACCACCTCCTCCTCCTCCTCCTCCTACCTCTCCTGGCGGAAGACCTCCCGACGCATCCGACTGGAAACACCGCAAGCCTGCGAGAGCGCCCGGCACTTCTGAAAACCTGTGCCGCCCAGACACTCCCAGCAGGCCGGAGCCCGAATGGCCAGGAGGGTTCCCCAGGGTCGCCAGCCGAGGCCCCCGAGGAGGCCAGGGAGCACCGGAGGAAGGTCTGGACGAGCGGGCAGCAACAGCAACTGTCTGGAGCATGCGCAGTGGCCTCTGCGGAGAACGTGTGGGCAGGCCCCGTGCTCGGTGCTCGAGGCATCTCGAGGCCCGCCTGGAGTGTCGCCCAACGCCCTTCAGCGCGGGCCCCCGAGGAGGAGCAGCAGCAGCAGCAGCAGCACAGCCCAGAACACGCCAGGCGGGGACAGGCCATGTCTTCGATGCTGGCGCTCGGTGGGGAGCCGTCGATGGGAGGGGAGAAACCGACGCAGGCAGAAACTGTCAGAGGGGTCTGCGCAGATTTCTTTGCTCGGCGCTGGGCCCGCTTCCCCTGCGCGCGGAGCGCGGCAGGGGCTGTGCCCGAGGCTCCGCCAGGGGTGTCTCCAGCGCCATGCAAGACATCCGCGCGGACATCCGAAGACTCAACCATACTCAGGATCACCGCGATGCGCCGCGGTGTAGCAGGCATGGCACTTGGACTACCCAAGGCGGGGCCGCCAGGGGGTATTGCATGGGCCCGTTCGCGTGCAGATCGTGGGGATGCATCGAGCGAAACGCCCGTTTGCATTTCCAGACGCTTCTCGGTTCAGAGCCCTCCGATCACCGCGATGTAGCAGGCATTGCATTTGGACCGCCCCCTGGGGAGCTGCTAAGGGGTATTGCACAGACCCGTTCGCGTCAAGTGTGTGTGTGTGTGTGTGGAGCCTCGAGAGAAAAGCCCGTTTGTGCTTCTGGACGCGTTTCTTTTCAGAGCCCTATGGTCGGCGCGATGGAGCATGCATTGCATTTGGACCCCCCAAGGGGGGGGAGTCACCAGGTGGTCTGGCGCGTCGACGTTCCCTCACCCGACTCCCCTCTGTTGATAGCCCCGTTATCATCGCGACGTAGTAAGCATAGTCGTATGCTGGTTTGATGCATTGTTGTTCTCTGCCCGGGCTCAAGCTCGGTCCCATCCTCTGCCCGAGCTCGAATTTGGTTACATCCAGCGTGGAGCGTGGCAGTCGGACATAGAAACAATGTCTCCAACCATGGTGGAATGCCCCACAGATCGGCGACTCCTGGAGCTGACAAAGAGGAGAGGCGAAGCGTCAGTGCGCCCATGCACTGCTCAAGAAACTTCCACTGGCAGTGGTCCCCCCGGCCGCCAGCGATTCGCACTTTGCGCTTCTGGGCTCACTTGGAGCATGCATTCAGGGGGTGGTAGTGCCTCTGGGCGAAATCGTCGGTCTTCCCAGCGGCGCCACTCTCCGATGTTCTTGGACTCTGGGCTGAGCGCCTAACACCCTGAACGTCGGCCAGCCCCCCCATCATCTCCAGGACGAGCGACCCTACCAACGGATCTAGGCTACTCTCTCGCACCCTGAATCTTGAAGCTTCAAGCCCCGAGAACACAGAAAAACCTCCAAGAGGACCCCTAGACATCTCAAAGGAGCCCCAGGAGGGCTCCAAGAGGCGAGTTTGAAGGCTCTGTCCTCGTCCTCTATGTCCTCCTCCTCCTTCTCCTCCTCCTCCTCCTCCTCCTCCTCCTCCTGGTCCTCGTCCTCGTCCATGCCCTCATCGTCTTCCCTTTCATCTTCCTCCTCTTCGTCGCCGTCATCTTATTCCTCCTTCTTCTTCTTCTTCTTCTCCTCCTCCTCCTCCTCCTCCTCCTCCTCCTCCTCCTCCTCCTCCTTCTCTTCCTCCTTCGCTCGCCCCCACGGAGGCCCCAGGGATGGCCCGAAGAGGCCCTCCAAGGCCACCCATTTGCTCCAAATATCTCTTTGTTCATTTCGGTTGCCCGCGTTCTTTCACTATGTATGTCCCTTCGTCCCTTTTCCTGTCAGCTCTAATAGGCGTGGTTTCTGAATAGGCTGGTGGGGGTACGGAGGAGAGACTACGAGGAGGAAGAGGAGGAGCAGGAGGAGGAGGAGGAGGGGGAAGAGGAGGAGGGGGAGAAGGAGGAGGGACTACGAGGAGGAGGAGAAGGAAGAGGGGGGAGGGGGAGGAAGGGGGGAGGAGGAGGGGGAGGAGGGGGAGGAGGGGAGGAGGGAGGGGGAGGAGGGGGAGGAGGAGGGGGAGGAGGAGGAGGAGGAGGAGGAGGAGGAGGAGGAGCAGGAGGCGCCCTGCCCCCCTCTACGCGAGGCCGAGGAGGCGAGGCTCGGGCCGAGCCTTCGGGCGGAGCCGCCGCGGGGGGCGCCCTCGGCTCTCGAGATGGGCGGCGAGGCTGCCCCGCAGAAGACGAAGGGCAACATTGCCCAGACATGCAACGTCCAGATTTTTTCATTACTCGGGGATGGACAGACCCCCCTTTAGCACAACGTGATTTAGTGAAAACGACCTGAGGCCCAAACCTGGCGGGCGCAAACCTGGAAAATAACGGCCGCGGCGCCCTCTCGGGAACCGAAAACGGACAATTCACTAATCGACGTGTCACTGTTGGGGGTTCTGTCCGTCCCCGAATTACGGGGTCCCTGAAGTCCCGACCCTTTCCCTGGGACCGGTTTTTCGTCCCGAGTCGTCTGTGGACGGTCCCGAGGCCCAGCGAGGGCCCCCCGAGGCCGAAATTGGCCAAAAGCCTCTCGTTTTGACTTTTTAGCGGCGCGATCATGTCTGGGTGGAGAGGGCGTCGGCCAGGGAGAACCTTGTACCCTGTGAGGCCCCGAGGGTCTGGAGGACGTGACCCGCGCCGTGGGCGCCCTGGAGCGCTCCGAGGGCGCTCCGAGAATAGCGCTCCTGAGCGCTCCGAGGCGACCCATCCCTGGCCATCTCTCGGACGCCCATTCCCCGGCATTCCCCGTACACCTGTCGACTTCGTGCGTGCATCTTTGTCCGCGAGATGATCCAGCATGCTCCCCGATGGCCCTCGCCAAGAAGAGTCGATCATGCTGTATCCTCGGGGGACCTTGTCTGTCCCGTGGCGGCCCTATCCGCGTCGGATCCGTGCCGAATCCATGTCGGACTCGTCGGATCCGTGTCGAATCCGTGTCGAATCCGTGTCGAGTCCTCGTCGAATCCACGCCAACTCCGCGTCGAGTCAGCATCGAGCCCGCGCCGGGCATGAGAAAAGACACCAATCCGGGGGGCAGGAGAGGCTCCCCGAAGACGCAACGTAAGGAGCGATGCCAAGATCCCTGGCCTCAGACCCGCCGGGCCGCGGCCTGCTTTCTTCAGCGCCACGGCTGGAGATGCCGGTCGACGTGGCGGGGCCGCCCCCCGCCCGCGGGGTCACGGAAATAGAAGGAGCTGGACGACGTCCGCGACCTCCGCGCGCGCGTGCGGAGGACGCGCAGCACGCCCTGGAACGCGTCCTGCCCGGAGCTCTCGGGGCACACCCCGTGCTGCCGCTGCATGGAGGAAAGGAAAATGGGGGCCATGACCAAGGGGTCGCGGGATCTTGTCGATGCCGATCGTGGTCATGGTCTATGTCAGCCGTCGCCGAGTCGCGAAAATCATCCACGAGGTGGCGCGGACCGAGATCGACGGTGACCAAGACCCGCACGACGCTTCCGCGTCCAGTCTTGGTCATGGTCCCCGCTTTCTTCCCCTCCAGCTGCAGGTTCACCTTGACGTCGAGCCGCTTGGGGGGGTAGAAGTACCAGCAGCGGACCTTCGCGGCCTCGTGCATGTACTGCTGCACGACCTCGTCGGGCAGAGCCCGCAGGTAGGCCAGCAGCTCTGCGCCCCCGCCGGGAGCCCCCAGCCGCGTGGAGGGCCACTTGATCACAAACTTCGTGACGTCGATGAAATCCTCGAACGGCAGCTCCCACCGGTCGGATATCATCACTGGCACGCAGCCGGCGAACACCGACTCGAAGAAGCGGAGCGACCAGCCCGACTTGCCCCGGGGGACGAAGCAGAAGCGCGCATCGCCGAGCGCCGCGTGCATGATGTCGTGCGTGGCGCCGCCCCCGAAGTCCAGGTCGCCTGCGCCGGCTAAGTCCAGCATCTTCCCGAGCTCCTTGCGCACGTCTACGCCGCCGACCCACGGGTGCGGCCCGCGCGTGGCCGTATCCGTCCTCCCGTAGAAGGTCGCCAGGTGCCGCCGTTCCTGAAGGGGCTTGGAGGCCGATAGGAGGCCGATCACCTCGGCCAGGTCCAGGTTGCCTGGTATGACGACGTCCTTCCACGTCTGGAACGGTGGTTCGGTGATCCATGCAAAATCATTGAACAACTCGGTCTCAGGCGTCAGCACGATTGCCTGGGCCATGTGCTGCCGCCACGACTGGAAGACGCTATGAGCCATCCCTGACCCGAATACGAAGACGTGATCCTTTCCGGCGGAAGCGTTGAAGTAAGGCAGCGCCTGTATCAGCCGCGTGTACAGCACGTCGATCTCATCCAAGGTGTGGATGTTGCTCTCCAGCATGCAGATCGCATACCCTGGAACGAAAAAAAAATCAGCTTGCGCTGGGTCGTCAGTATAGGAGGGCGATGTGAGGAAGAAGTCATGCACTTGCACGTCAGTGCCCCACTGGCCCCTGCCGCAGTAAATCTGGCTTTGCACGAGAGGGGTCAGCTCGGGAACCTCGTCCTCGTCGTAGACGTACACGCGCAGCCGCTGAGGGGCGGCATACTCTGCGGGGCTAGGGCCACTGGTCTCGAGTTGGCGATAAGCGCGAAGTATCCGCCGCCTCAGGGTCATGACCTCTTCGTTCGTGAAGGACCAGTTTGCCCGGTTGATGAGACCTGGGTCCAGGCAAGAGATGTAATTCTCGAGCACCGAGTACTGCAATATGGCCCTGCGCAACCCCTCGGGATCCCACTGCTGGTCCTCCTCGCTGAAGGCGCTGTCTAACGAGTACCTGGTGAGGATGTAGAAGATCGCCGGAATGCCCATCATGCAGAGTCGCGCTTCCTCGTCGTACTCCGCGCTCAGCCCGCTCATGCTCTCGAGCACCTCATAGACGACCTTCGGCGGCGCTGCGAGGGGGGATGTGAGAGAGGACAGGCCCTCTCAGAAGGCGCCGGGGCTTCCCAGAAGCCCTCCGGCCCTCTGAGAAGCCCTCTGCGACCAGGGAGAAGGCTTATAGACCGCTTGTCAGAAGGCCGGAGGCCCTCCGAGCCTTCGGAGACCCACAGACCCCCGACGTCATGATTTTTTCATTGCGTAAACCCCCGAGGTCTCGACCCATTCCCCGGGACCGGTTTTTCGTCCTGAGTCGTTTGTTGACGGTCCCGGGGCCCGGCAAGGGCCTCCCGAGGCCGAAAATAGCGAAAACCTCCCGTCATGATTTTTTCATTGCCCGAGGGGGTCTGGGGAAGGCCCGCCCGGTCTTCCTCGCCCCCCCCGGGCGCGCCGCCGAGGCCTTGATGCTGGAGGGGTACGGAGTCTCCACGAGCCGCAGCCGCACCGAGGGCCAATCGACGCGGCGGTGGCCCTGGTCCACCAGGTGGTCGCAGCCCGGGTACTTCCAGGCCAGCCGCTTCTCCTCGCCGCAGGGGGCCAGCATGCCTGGCCACGGGGCCACTCTGGGCCCCCGGACCCCCTCGGGCAATGAAAGAATCGTGACGGGAGGCTTTTCCGTTTTTGTCAGCCTCTGGGGGCCCTTACCGGGCCTCGGGACCGTCCAAAATCGACCCAGGATGACGAACCGGTCCAGGGGAATGGGTCGAGATACCTCTGAGGGCCGACGTCATGAAAAAAGCATGACATCAGGGGTCTGAGCCCCAGGACCCCAGAGATCCAGGCGATGTGCAGCTTTTCCACACCGGGGGCGTTTTCGCACGGTGTCGGGCCCAGGGACCGGCACGGACCGAGCTTGCTCGAGAGGTGCGGCAGGGGCATGAGCGGTCCAGGGCGCTCCTCGTGATCTGTCGCAATGCTTGCGGGAAGGACATCGCGCGTTCGAACCTTTGGGGCGGAGGATGGGCATGGGGAAGGGCAAGGCGATGAAGGCGCGAGAAGTATGGGTGCGAGGTCTCTAGCCTTAGGTCGGGCCTGTCCCCCTATAGGGGGACTTCGGGCGAAAGAATTCAAAAAATACCCCAAAACTACCCCCCAAAATGGAGCAAGTGGTCAAAACATCGCCCCCTGACTATTTTTTGCTATTTCTGATCATTTCTCCCTGTGGAGGGACAGGCCCGACTCTAAGCCTAGCCTACCCCCCCACACAACGCTGCCCCAGCATGCACCACGCCTGGGCCCAGGCTGGGCGCTGCCCCTGGCCAAGCACGCGACGTTTTTTTTTGTTTGGTTTTGAAACCCACGCGGTGGGATCCGGAAGCCCAGAAGCAAAAAACCTTGGCATCTCTTGCGAGGGGGGGGGATTCCGCCTGCTTCCGCCGGCCGTCGGCCGGCTTCTCTCCGGCGGAGCCGCCCTCGGCTCACTTCCGCCGCCTTCCGCCTGTCTTGAAGCTTCCGACGGGCCTTCCGCCAGCTTCCGGCGAAGAAAGGAAGCCAACTCCCCTGACTCTCGAAGGCGAAGCCCTTTTGCAACGCCTCATTTGTTACAATAGCATGGGGGAAACGGGCCCTGAGGGAAAGGGGTCCTGGACCCCAGGGGCCTTCCACCATAGGACGGGATCTTCCTCCTCAGTCGTCTCCTGGCGGTCCTGGGGCCCGTGGAGGGCCCCGAGACCCGAGATCGGCGAAAAACCATGGCCCGCTTCCCTCAGGACCCGCCCCAGAAATCCAGCCGCTCCAATTTTGTACGATGCGGGGGCCCCGGAGGTCCGGACCACTTCCCTCGGGCCAGCTTTTCGTCCTACGTCGTTTCCTGACGCTTCCGAGGCCCGGCGAGGGCCCCCAGAGGCCGCCCCAAGTCTTGCTGGAGCGGCGGATCTCTGGGGCTTCCCCCCCATGGCGAGCGTGTGTCCCCTGCGGGGTCCTCGCCGCTGGGCTCCATGATGCCGCCCGCGGGGCAGAGGGCGAGCAGCAGGGCCGCGGCCAGGGCGGCCCCCCGGGGGCCCGCGGAGGGCCCTGGCCGCCGCATGCCCGCCGCGTGTCACACGATGGGGGCGCAAGGCGCCGCCGAACTCTCAGGGCGCGGGGCGCATGGGGGGGCCCAGCGCGCCCGAGAGGAGGAGGAGGAGGAGGAGGAGGAGGAGGAGGAGGAGGAGGAGGAGGAGGAGGAGGAGGAGGGGGAGGAGGAGAAGGAGGAGGAGGAGGAGGAGGAGGAGGAGGAGGAGGAGGAGGAAGAGGAGGAGGAGAAGAGGGCCGAGGCCGAGGGGCGAGGAGCCTGCGCCACGACAATAGGCGCTCAGCCCGTATCGTAACCGTGCACGGTAAGGATGCAAAGTGCCTTGGAGAGGGCCAGGTGGATGTTTTCCGAACAAGCTTGGCCAGTGACAGTCGCTCAGGATGGGCCGAAGGGACAAGTGCGCAAGAGTACCCTCGAAAAGGTTGCCCATCCTTACCATGCGGGTCGACAGTATGCACAGACGCCCTCCGACGAACTTTGCATGTACTTTCAGGTAGTAGGTAGGGCGGCGGTGTGTCAAGCCGCTGCCTCCCAGGTGGTGATTGATACACCGCCACCATTCCCTGAGACCCAGGGACAGTGCATTGGAGAGCGTCTTTGGCGGAGATCCACGCAACGAGGCGAGCTAAATAGAGAGCAGAAACACCACTCTCGTGAGCGGAGAGGATGATGATGATGATGAGGAGGAGGAGGAGGAGGAGGAGGACGACGAGGAGGAAGAGGAGGAGGAGAAGGAGGAGGAGGAGGCGGGGGA
>CAUYUJ010019679.1:85944-95944 GCA_963575745.1 Prorocentrum cordatum
CTCCTCCTCCTCCTCCTCCTCCTGCTCCTCCTTATCCTCCTACTCCTCCTCTTCCAATCCCTTTCCTTACTATCCGCCGATCCCGCGTGTGAGTTTCTGAGAGCTGAGCTTGGACTTGAGCTCGCTCAAACTTCGCTCTTCAGGGGGGGGGGCGCCATTCCCGACACCATTCAGTGCTCGGGTGCCAGGGGGGGGTCGCTCTGCAAGGGTGGTCGGGGGGTGGGGGCGCCATTCCCGACGCCATTCAGTCCTCGAGAGCCGGGGGTGGGGGGGAAGGGTTCGCTCCGCCAAGGGGGGCAGGAGACGCCATTCCGGATTCCCGACGACATGCAGTGCTCGGGAGCCAGGGGAGGTTCGCTCTGCAAAGGGGGGGGGGACACCATTCCCGACGCCATTCCATGCTGGGGAGCCAGGGGGGCTCTACAAGGGGGGAGGGGGGACGCCATTCCCGGCGCCATGCAGTGCTCGGGGGCGGGGGGGCTTCGCTTCCGACGGTCCCACAAACTCCCGGGACCGCGTCAAGACGGCTCAAAAGGCTCCCAAGACGACCCCACAACGGCGCAAGGGAACGCCAAGACGGCCCAAGAAGCGCCCAAGCCAGCCCAAGAGGGCTCCACCAGGGCCCCTGGAGAGGCCCAATAGGGAGAGCCCGAACCGAAAATCGAAGCCTTTCCTTTCACGACGTTCTCCAGAGGCTCCAAGACGCCCCCAGGAGGCCCCAACAGGGCTCCAAGACAGCTCCAGGAGAGGCCCAAGAGGGGGAGACTGAACCGACAATCCCAGCCTTTCCCCTCGCGAGGTTCTCAAGAGGCTCCAAGAAGCCCCCAAAAGGCCCCAACAAGCCCCCAAGAAGTTCCCAGGTGGCCCCAGAAGGCCCCCAAGAGGCCCGAAACCCAAGAGGCCCCAAAACGACCCCCAAGAGGCTTCCCCAGGTCCCTTGCGCAATCCCCTGAGCCTCAGTTCTCTAGCCTGAGGATTCTTAATGGGCCCGGACCCCAAGCTCCCAAATCTCTTGGGGCTCCCCACGCGCCCTCTGGGGCCCCCAGAATGTTACCGCATGATTTTTTCGAGCCCAAGAGAGGCCCAAGACGGGCCAACAGGGCCGAGGCCATCAAGACGGCTCAAGAAAGCCCCCAATCACCGAACGACCGGTCCAAGACGCCCAAGTTGCCCCAAGACGGCCCGAGAAGCTTGGAGACGCCCCAGCCCCACGAGCCTTCCCAAGAGGGCACGAGAGGCAAAAACCACTCATTTTCTCTGAATTGTTAAGGATGTGTGTGGTGGGGGGGAGGGAGGGTTCTCTCCTTGTCAAGCTTCCGACGTTACCTACTCTCCCTCGTCCTCCCGTCCACACCGCTGATACTTCACATCATCAACATCAACACCACCGTCATCATTATCAGCATCATTGCGGGCACACCGCTATCATCATAACAACCACCATCACCATCACCAGCATCACAATCCTGATTCTCGTCGTCGTGATCACAGTCTTCATGCTCTTCACCATGGCTATCACCATGACAAACATCCTCTGAATCATCATCAGAATCATCGACATCACCATCATCATCAGCATCATCATCGTCATCATCATTATCTGGAGCGCCAAAGATCGGCGGCACTGGCCAGAGGCCAGCACAAGAAGTAAATCTCCCTGTCGCACCCGAAACCAGTTTATAGAGCGGGCCGGGCGTGTCGCCTGACGCTTCCTCACCACTCATGACCCTGAAGCTGCAACATTGGCAACAGCTCACAACATGAGGGCGGCACGTTTTCAAAATGTGGCTCTCGCCTTAGCGCCGCGCACATTTGCTTCAAACTTTTGCAAGAGCTTCAAGGATTGAGGGCGGCACGTTTTCGGAATGTGGCTCTCGGCTTTTAGCTCCGCGCACGTTGGTTTTCCAAATTTGCAAGGGTTTCACAGATTGAGGGCAGGCCATTTTCAAAATGTGGCTCTCGGCTTAGCGCCGCGTGCACTCTAAAAAAGCTGCAAGAGCTTTTTGTTTAAAAATGTAGAAGTTTCACTGGTTCCCCAGAAGCAACGTACCAGAAATGGTTTTGTTGAACGGCTCAGGGTTATGAGGGTGCAACAGTTAAGTTGATTCGCGGTGTTGAAGTGCCAGGAGTGGCTGTCCGCCGGCACGACTCAGGATCGCCAAGACGGAACAGTCAATCCGATCCTTGGCGGTGGAATCCCGAGAACAATGTTTTGGCATGCTCTTCAAGCGGTTGTCTTCCAACTGGGCAGTTCCCTCAGTGGAAGTGAACTGTTGTAAGGGCGTATGAAGAGGGAGCTTAGAGAGAGGGTGCATTCCAACATCGTTGATGGCTATTGGGTTTACACTGGTCCTCCTCCTCTTCCTCCTACTCCTCCTGCGCCGTCCCTCGTCTTCATGACCGGCAACCACGTAGCCCGAACTTGCAGTCAACGTTTCCATTCCGATCTGTGCCGCAGTGACCGAATAAATTGTGCCCGATCGGACCCTGACTGACTGAGCGCGCGCCTTGGCAAAACAGCCAAAAGGGAAACGACGGGCGCTTCCGGTCAGCCTCAGGCCCAGGGCAGCCTCGTGAACGTGCCCAGCCAACGAGAAGCGGAAAGACGGCGCCGAGGACCCCTGGCCGCGATGCTCCGCGACGCCTGCTCGGACGATGGCTGGTCTGCTGTCCCCGCGTGCAGGGGCAGCACCAAGAGACAGGTCGGGGATCTACTGGCCCGGGGCAATGCAGACCCAGGTCAGTCAGGCTTTGCAGGAATCTGCTCCCAAGCCCTGTGGGATCCACTGAAGGATCCGCCTCGGTGGGAGACAACCGTTTGAAAACCGAAAACCCTGAAGCGTGCCAAAATATCATTGTGGATCAACATGACCTTTCGCGTTTTGGCGATCCCGAGCCGTGCCAGGACACCATTGCTGTGACTCCAGCCCCGCGATTCTACATGACTGTTGCGCCCTCACAATCCTGAGTCCTTGCAACACACAACTTCTGGCACGCTGACCATGGGAACCCGCGGCACGCGTGCAAGTTTGGATGTGCGCGGCGCTCAGGCGAGAACCACATTTTGAAAACGGGCCGCCCTCCGTCCGTGAAGCTCCTGCAACACTTGTAAAAAACGAGTGTGCGCGGCGCTCAGGCGAGAACCACATTTTGACAACGGGCCGCCCTCAGTCCGTGAAGCTCTGCAACACCCGTAAAACGAGTGTGCGCGGCGCTCAGGCGAGAACCACATGTTGAAGATCCAGCTTTCAACACGGATGTGCGCGGCGCAAAAACAAAAGCGAGAACCACCTGTTGAAAACCACCCGCCCTTCACCCGGGCAGCTCAGATGTAGATTCAAGACGAACCACCCTCTGAAAACGACCCGCCCTCCACCCGTGAAACGCGTGCACACTACTAAACCGAATGTGCGCGGCGCTACGAGCGGGAGCCACATCTTCAAAACCACCCGCCCTGCGTCTGTGGACATGACGCCAAGTGTTACGCTTCATGGTCATAAATGGTGAGGAGGTCTCAGGCGACACGCCCGGTCCGCTCTCTCGACCGGCCTCGGGGTGCGACAGGGAGGAGTTAATTGGAAGGGAAACGAATAGACTAGGAGGAGGAGGAGGAGGAGGAGGAGGAGGAGGAGGAGGAGGAGTCGACGCAGCCTTAGGGCGAAGAGGAGGAGGAAGGGGAAATCGAGAAGCGGGCCCAATAACCCCCCCTTGGGTACGGGCCCCGCTGCGACGCGAGCCAGGCCGCCGACGTGGGCCTGCCGCACACCAGGGCACTCTCGGATCCCCGCTGTTGCCTCCTCCCCCTCCTTCCTCCTGCTCGTCTGAAGTCGGGCCTGTCCCCCGACATGGGGATTTTCGACAAAAAATACCCCCAAAATGCTCCAAAAATGGTCTGGGGACTATGTTTTGAATATGTTTTGACCTTTTGGGGGTATTTTTGGGGTATCTTTATTTTTTCGTCGAAGATCCCCCTGTAGGGGGACACGCCCGACATACTGCTTGTCTGAGCTGTGCACTGGCACCTGCGTTTCCCTCTCGCCCTTTCTGGGCCCGCCCTCGTGCAAGCGGGGTGCATGCAGTGACTGAATCCGTTCTCTCGCTCGGTCCTCAAGCCTGGGGCCTCGCCGATCGGACAGGGGGGGGCGCGCGGGAGTGGACGATGAGCTGCCTCCACCGAGAGCCCAGAGCTCCGTCGTGGTTCCTGCGCCGCGTGGGCCCCCCCCCTTGGCCTCGACCCCTTCCCCAGCACCGGCCTGGCATCCCGGGTGCTTCCTGGACGATACCGCGCGGGCCGGCCTTGCCCCCTTGGCTGCCCGGCGCGCCGGAGGCACAGGCAGAGAACACACAGGAGGAGCCCGAGGCCCGGCGCGGGCCTCCGCGAGGCAGAGCGCGCTGGCCCAAAAGCCTTCCGCCGGCCGTGCTCTGCTCCCCACGCCGGGAGGCGCGGCGGCGGGAGCAGCTTCGGCGAACCGCGCGGGGCGCGCGCGGGCGCACGAGGGGGGTCGGGCCCGCCCCGGGCCGGCAGCGCGGGGCCTCACGGCCGCGCCCTCCGTGAAGAGCAGCCGGGGCTGCCGGAACCGCCGCCGCGCCATGTGCCTGCGGCTCTTCACGGAGAGGGGGTTCACCTCGGCCGCGGGGCGCGCGTCCCTCCCGGCCGTCTCTCCGGCGGCTCTGGAAGATGTCTCGGGCGCCGCGGCCTTCTCAGAGCGTTCCGGAAGGCTCTGGAACGGATTTACCCTCGTCCCAGCCCCGTCCGACCGGCCCCTTCCGTCTGACCCGAGGGCCTGGCATAGACAGAACTTCCAGAGGTCTGCGCGGTGAGAGGAGCGAGGATCAGGAGGAGGAGGGGGAGGAGGAGAATAGCTGACGCAAGATGCGTCAACGAGGCTTCGATGCACCGTAGGTGCCTGGGCGGAGATGCCGTCGCCCACGTCCGCCACGGAGTGGACGATATTCGCCACCGGCTTGACGATGCCCCCCGCGACGCCTCGGCCGCGGAGACGCCCATCCCCCCACCTTCTGCCTGCGGGTGCGGCGGCAGGACCGCCCCCGTGCCCCCCTGCAAGACTGCAGCGCGACGGGATCGCACCTGCGGTCAACGAACTGCTGCTCGACGTGCCGCGGCGGCGGCCCCTGCGGCACGCAGTGCCCTGCAGGCGGGTAGCGTGTCGCTCCGCTCCCCGCGTGGCGGGAAGCTGGGGGAGGCTCAAGACGTGGACGCCTGGGGACTGAGACGCGGCTCGCGTGTCGCGCCGAAGCGCGGTGGGCCAGAGTGGGGCAGCGCGACCCGCCCAAGCGGAAGCTCCTCCCCGTGCAGCACGACAGAATCATGCACATGGGGTGCGCGGCAGGGATACAAAGACCTCGGGCGCCAAAGCTCGGGCCTCTGGAACGGAAATGCTCGTCCAGATGATCCTCTTTGACTGCGCACCTTACATACAGTAGGGGCCCGACCACAAGAAACCTTCCACAGGAAACCCAACCCTGAGACCCCAGGATCTCCTATGTGGGAACGTCACGGTTTCCATCGCAAAAAATCGAAACCCAAGAAACCGAGGGCACCCTGGAGGCAAGCAGGTTGTTTCTTGGCATGGGCCCCGACTGTAGAACCTCGTGGGTACAAGGCGAGCTCCGACCAAAGCAGCCCGCAGACCCACGCGGCAGGGCTCGGGGTCGGCTTCCTGGCCCTCGCGCACTCACGGCCCTGGGCAAACTCACTCTACCATGAGACGGGAAACTCCCAGCCAGGGGCAACTCGCGTGGACGAGGAGTCGGAGGCGGAGGCATCGGGCGGGAGAAGAAGGTGACTGGGGAGGAGGAGGAGCAAAAGAAAACCAGAGCAGAACGGAGGCTGCACCCAGCACCCCGGCATTGACGCGCATGGCGGGATCCAAAAACCCTGAAGCCACAAATGTTGCCATCTCTTGGTGGCTCATTCTCTGCTTCCGCCACATTCCGCCGCCATTTCGCCGGCTTCCGCCGGCGGAGCCGCCCCCGTTTTTTTCCCGCCGCCTTCCGCCAGCCTTCTATCACCTCCGCAGAGGAAGAAATGCCAACTCCACCGGTCCTCGAAGCCAAGCCTCTTTTTGGAACGCCTCACATATTGACAAGACGTGTAATGGTCAATGTCTGGCGGCATCGCGCATGGCGAGCCCAGCGACGTGAAACGGAGAAGCACCGGGCCAACAGGTAAGACCGCACAGGCCAGACCGGGATGGGCGAGCCTAGGCACTGGAACGCGGCCTGCGAGACGACATGCAAGGAGCGACGAAAGATGAACGGGTCTTACGCGAGATGGCATGGCGACCTTACGCCGCTGCTTACGTGGGCCGCTGGCGCGGCACGCTCCATTAGAGACGGAGGAGCTTACGCGCAGCCTTACACGTCAACGTCGGCGCAGACGACCCCGTTATTTTGCGTCGCTCAGGCTGCGATAAGGCGCATGCGGGTCACACGGTCCGCTGGTTCCCGGGGCAGGCACCGTGCCGACAACGCTGGCGCGCCTGGGGGATCGAGGCTTTTGACGATCGAGGATCAAGATCGAGCTTCGAGGTTTGAGGATCGAGGAAGGATCGAAGTACTCTAGAGGACGAGGGGGAGGAGGAACCTCAACCTCGACACGCTGTGGCGGCGCCAACGCGATCGCGAACGCCAGAAGCCTCAGCCACCCGATCTCACCTGCTCATCCTCCATGGCAGCTTCTTCTGCTTCTTGGCAATCTTTAGCTCCGCCACGGCCTGCTTCAAGGGGGCCACCTGCTTCTTGTGCGCCACCTTCTTCGCGTGGATCTGCTCGAGGAGCGGTGCCACGTCCTTCTTGTACGACTCCTTCTCCTTCTCAATCTTCTGCCTGATCACCTCCATGCGGTTGTCGATGTCCTCCTCGCTCATCTCTTCTATCGCCACCTCCTGCCGCCGGAACGTGAAGGCCCACTGCACCACGCACGGCCCCGCTGCCTGGCCAGGATCGGCCGAAACGCCCGGGCCGGGAGACCGGAACGACTCGGAGTGCGCCTCGGCCCGGGCCAGATGGGCACGGAGCCAGGAAGTGCGCCGTGCAAGGCAGGGACATGCCTATTCCTATAATTTTATCACCCGGACCACCCCCACCCACCCACCCTAAACGGGGGACCCCCCCCCCAGGACGCCCCAGACGCTCTTTCGGACGTCTGACGTCCTTGGAGAAAGGTCCGCTGGCCTTTCCGGGCCTCCCAGGGCGCCTTGCCGAGCCTTGCGAGCAGACTCAAGGCGATCAGAGGGGTCATCGGAGAGGCGCAAGAGAGACCCAAGACAGCACAAGAGCGCTCCAAGAGGAACCTCGATGGTCTGACGACGGCCCAAGAATCCCCCAAGACGCCTCAAGAGGCCGTTAAGAGAGCCACCAAGAAACAAACATCGTCCCATTCCCTCCAGAATATATATATATACATATATTGTAGCCATATCCGTTTCGTGGGTCTTCGCAGCGTCCACGACGACCCCCGATATCGCCACAAGACGGCCCAAGAGGCCCCCCAGGGGGTTTGAAGACGGCCCAAGAGGGCCCCAAGACTGCCCCAGAGAGCTCCGAAGCTGCCCACGGCAAGCCCAAGATGCCCCCAGAAGGCTCCCAAGAGAGACCCACGAAAACCATGGGAGACCCCGCAAGAGCGACCAAACATCGATTTGTTCGGAGCTACTGCGACTTCTTCGGCGTGTCATGGGAACGCTCCTTACTTCCTCCAAGGACCTTCGCGCGTGAAAAAAAATTGTCCTTCCTGCGCAACAACGTGCAAGCGCACCGGGCGAACGCGATGACAGCAGGCACCAGGGATATCAGAAAAATGAGCGGGTCGCCCGTCCAGGCCTCGAGATCCCCCCGAATTACTGAAGCAAGCGATGATTTGTTGCCTTGCTGGGGAAGGTCCGAAGGCGCATGGCGCGAAGCGCCAATGCAGTCTAGTGTGTGTATATATATATATATCCACGATGCTCGTATAGATCTCTCTCTCTCTCTATATATATATATCCACGATGCTCGTATAGATCTCTCTCTCTATATATATGTATATAAATGTGTATATTTAGACACACGCGGAACCGCGGCCTGGGACTTCGGCGGGAAGGTCGGCGGGCGGGCGGTGGACATGTGTATGTTCTGGCCTTGGGGGGGGGGCCAAACAGGTCCATATCCCCCGCCCGCCCGCCGAGGCGAGCCGTCCACGCGGACCTCTCGCCCCCCTGGGCTCCCTTCGCACGCTCCGTCATCGCCTCCTCCTCTTCCTCCTCCTTGATCCTCCTGATCCTCCTCCTCCTCGATCCTCCTCCTCGATCCTCCTCCTCGATCCTCCTCCTCCTCCTCCTCCTCGATCCTCCTCCTCCTCCTCCTCCTCCTCGATCCTCCTCCTGCTCCTCCTCCTCCTCGACCCTCCTCCTCCTCCTCGATAGGAGGAGGGCGGCCAAGGAAGAGGAGCCGCAGGCGGCTGCTGGAGCGATCGCTCCAGCCGAGGGGGCCCCACGGACTCACAAGTGAATACACACGCACACACACACAAGTCCCAGGATTCCCCCAATCTTTTCCCATACTTTCTTGGAGTTTCGTCTTCCCCCCCTCCCCCACTCCCCACGTTTCCCCGTACCCTCTGGGGGGTCGACCATCACTGGCGTCTGTGCGTTGTTCTCCCCTCCCTGACCAGTAGCCGCTGGCCGGCATGGGCTGTCGAGGGTGAAAAACAAGAGGGGGGGCGGGCAAGACGGCAGCGAGAGGCAGAGAGCTGGAGATCCACCCCGGTCATAAGCACCCCGACCTCGCAACCGTCCAGCAAAGGCACCCGACGAAGGAGTCGAACACGGAAGCGCTGTTGGCTGTTTCGCAAACGCACGGGGCCCTCTGGCAAACGCCGATTATAGGGGGTCGGGGTGGATTTGTCCTCGTTGAAGAAGGGGGGGGAGACCGATCACGACCTCGAGGCGAGAGCAAGGAGCGGCCGAGGCGGCGGCGGCGGCAGCGGTGCACACCCGCCAGGGAGCGGGGCGCGGAGGCCTCTCGCCCATGCTCATGCTACAGGAGCCCCCCCCGCGGGCGCCCCCCAGAACAGCGACGGGAACCCGCGGTCCTCCTCGGTCCTCCTCGGTCCTCCTCCTCGGTCCTCCTCGGCCCTCCTCCTCGGTCCTCCTCGGCCCTCCTCTTCGGTCCTCCTCGGCCCTCCTCCTCGGTCCTCCTCCTCCTCCTCCTCCTCCTCCTCCTCCTCCTCCTCCTCCTCCTCGGTCCCCCAGACCAGACCTCCTCGGCCAGCCCTCCTCCTCGAGGCCTGGCCCGCGCGTCGTCGCGACGCTGCTGTTTTCGTCGTGGACGTCGTCGACCGTCGTCCACCGTCGCCGTCGTCGACCGTCGTGGACCGTCGACCGTCGTCGCCGTCGTCGACCGTCGACCGTCGACCGTCGTCGTCGTTGCCGTCGTCGTCATCGACCGTCGACCGTCGACCGTCGTCGACCGTCGTCGTCGTCGTCGTCGTCGTCGTCGTCGTCGTCGTCGTCGTCGTCGTCGTCGTCGTCATCGACCGTCGACGTCGTCGTCGTCGTCGCGAGCCCTCGGCCCACGACGGGGACGGCCCCGAGGCCTGCCCCTGCAGGCCGCGGGCGCCCCGCGGCCGCCGCGGACGCGCCGCCCACGCGCCCGCGAGCGCGCAGCCCACGGCCGCCAGCCACGCCAGGGGGCGCCGGGCGCCGCGCCGCCGGGCGGGCCTGAGCACATGAAGGGGCCCTGGAACACAGAAATAAATACACACAAATAACAAGATTCCCCGTATTTTCCCGTATCTTCTGGGTTCCCGTCTCCCCCCCCCACGTTCCATATGTTCCCCTGTTTTCCTGGGGATCGACGACTCATTGTGTCTGTGTGTTTTTTTCCCGTCTGACTGAGCACAGCGGAGCGAGCCGAGCCGAGCCGAGCCCCGAGGTCGGCGGGGGGAAGGCCCAGACCCCCCGCGCGCTGGCAACAAAAAAAACACGACCAGAGGTTT
>CAUYUJ010019679.1:100944-145944 GCA_963575745.1 Prorocentrum cordatum
CGACACAGGCATGGACTTTCGGAGGTCCGCGCGGACTTCTCGGATCGGCGCTGGGCCCCCATGGCGGCGCCCCCAGCGCCCCTCCAGGAACGCCGCGAGGCCTCTACGAGCCGCTTCCCCACCCGACAGGGCGGGGCTGTTGGGCTCAAGAGATGTGCTGATGTTCGACCACCGGCGCGAAATTTGGGATGAGGAGGAGGAGGAGGAGGAGGAAGGCTGAGGGGACGAGTGGCGGACAGACCAGGTGAGAGAGCATGCCCACCAAGTGGACGTCTGGGCAACTCCACCACCAGCAGCGAAAGTGAGTTCCAACTCGACGCCGCTGGGCCCCGCGCCAAGAAGGTCGCCACAGCGGGAGGGGCAGGAGGAAGCAAGTTCAGAGGTGCGAGATCCCGATGCGCCTCGCACGCCCTGCACACCGCGGCCGCCAAGCCAAAAGTGCGTTGGTGCCTCCTGCCTGGGCATCCCGCCTCGCGCCTTCGACGAAGGACGATGGCATACCGCGGCCGCCAGGCCCAATGCGTGCCTGTGATCAGTGTTACCCAGGTGTCCTGCCTCGCGTGCGTGTTTTTGTTCTTCCCGTCGGCCTAAGCAGGCAAGGGCAACATCGAGTGCGCGGCTTCAAGGGGGGCGCGAGGGGGCCAAGCCCGAGCGCACAAGCGCCTTCGCTGTCGCCTCGGGATCCGCGATCCTGGGAGACCCGGAGGGCTTCGGCTCTGCGAGCCTCGGCGAGCCCGAGGCACCGATGGCCCATTGAGGTGCAGCTGCCCAGCGGCGACAGGCACACAAAGAGGAAACTCAAAACAGGAGTGGGGCAGGAAGAGGAGGAGGTGCAGGTAGGCAGAGGAGTGGAGATGAGAAGGAGGAACAAGAGAGAGGATGAGGCTGGGGCAGGAGGAGGCGGAGGAGAAGGAGGCAAGAGCCGGAGCAGGAGGCTGAGGAGGATGAGGAGGGGGAGGAAGAACCATAGCGTTGTAGTTCCTGAGGAGGTGCAGTGGGGCGGAGGCAGGGAGTGCAGCCAAGAGGTGGGTGCAGGAGGAGAAACGAGAGGGCGAGAGGGCGAAGCCAAGCTCCAGCATCCGCCGTGGAGGACACCAGCCGAGCAGGCACAGGCGCGGCGTACAGCCACACCCCACACCCCCGCGAGGCAGCGGCCTGCGCCCCGTTGTGCGCCTCTGCGGGCTCAGGGATCGGGCCGCCCCGAGCAGCGCCCACGAGGCGGCCCAGGGCAGCCACGGCGCTCGGCGCCGCAGCGCTGCACCTCCAGGCCCGCTGCTGGTCGCGGCTCACGCCCCGCTGGGGCCCCGGTCTCGCGACCTGGCTCGTCCCGCGGACGGTGATGCCCGGCAGGGCCCGAGCAGTTGGCGCCAGGGCGGCGCCTCGAGCTGGGCGTGCGGCCCGCGGCGTCGCCGCCACTGAGCAGCGACCAGCAGCCTGCACGAGCTGGCCCTCGCGCTCGAAGGCCTCGGTAGGCCCCAGCAGGACCTCCAGGGCGCCCTCGAGCTTGCTGTGCGCCCTGGACAGCTGCACGTCGCGCCATGTGATGGGCGCCTCCGTGTCTCCAGGCTCTCACGGCTGCTGGACACAGGTGGAGCGGGGTCGGCCCGCAACCCGCGCCAGGCTGCTCGAGCTTCTGCCTGCTCGGCCGGGCCCTCGCCAAGCAGCGGCACCACGTGCAACGGACCCCCCTGCCCTCCACCTCCAGACCGTGCGAAAGCAAAGCAAGCTGGAAGGCGGCGTCCCCGCGAGCCCGCCCTGGCACAGGCGCACCGGGCGCCAACGCGGCAACATGCTGGGCTGCTCGTGAAATGAAGTCCGGAGTGCGGTAAACGTGGGTTGGCTGCTCACGGAGGAGGGTGGCGGTCAGGTCTGAGACTCTGTGTGCCTCAGCCCCCAGCCTCGCAGAGACGTTGGCTCAAGCGTTTCCGAGACAATCCACAGCCCTCTGCGCCACCACGCTCCCGAGAACCGCGTGGTCCTGCAGGACCACAGGCTCTGGTGGGCAGGAGTCCAGCGAAAGGTCGGCCTTTCCTCACGCTGGGCGCACAACGCAAGCTCCCCCCCTCCAGACCGACGCATGGCGGGCGGAGCCTGCAGCGAGACCAGGCGACGACGTCTCCCCTCCGCGCGCAGCCGAGAGGGGATCTGAGAGGATCACTCGGGCCCTGCACGCAGGGCTTCGAGAACGGCCTGCCTGTCGGCCCTCGGTATCGCCTGGCACCCGGCCACGGGCACGTCAGCAACCTCCTTGTCTTTCTTGGGGCTCTCGGGTGGCCTCCTTGAGCAATAGTGGGTGTGTCTTGGGGTCCTGTCGGAGAGCCTTGGCCGGGGGCCTGGTGCGGCACTCTGAGGCCGTCTGCAGGCCCTCTGGAACCTGGAGCGCCCAAGTGCTAGACCTGCTTGATCGGAGGTGGTCATGGAGCTGTGAAAGGAAAGGGAGCGGGTGTTCCACAGCCAGCGGTTCGCCTTAGGCATCCCCACACTCCGAGCGCGACCGGGCAAGTGCAACACGCGGAGCCGGATTCTCCTCGGGGCGTCCACGTGCTGTGCCTGCTACGCCGAAGAGGAGGATGTAGATGAGAAGGAGGAGGAACACGATAAGGAGGAGGAGGAGCAGGAGGAGGAGGAGGAGGAGGAGGAGGAGGAGGAGGAGGAGGAGCGAGGAGGAGCGAGGAGGAGGAGAAGGAGGAGGAGGAGGAGCGAGGAGCGAGGAGGAGGAGGAGGAGGAGGAGGAGCGAGGAACACAAGACGCTAAACGAGCGCTTCGACCGAGACAGCCCCACAGCCTGGGCGCGAACGCCCCCTGGCGGATCCCCAGTGGGGCACCCACGTGCTATGCCTGCTGCATCGCGGGGACCATGAGCCTCTCAAGATTTGAGCAGGGACCGACCGTCCCGGCATTCCTAAAGGCCTACCACGAAATTCTCTTAGAACCCAAACATGTTCTAATGACAACAACACTGTTCTTAGAACATAAACACACGATGTGTTAAAACATGGCAGTCCAAGCCAGAAATGTTCTAAGGACATGTCGTGCAAACCTCAAACGGTTATTGGAACATTATTTGGTGGGCCTATAGGCGAGCCAGGACGCTTCGCCACTGCTTGAAATCTGCTTTTTCCACTTCCACAACCCCTCATCCCATGATTGAGAACCCAGATAACTTCTTGGCACAATAACTGCGCAACGGCACAATGAAAATGTCACGGGATACCTCTTGGAGGTTGTGAACATGTCAAACGGTCAGAAGGAGAAGTTGTATGCCTGAAGTGATCCAGACAGTGCTCGTGTCTGCAGAGGACAAAGGGGACGGAGGGAATACTATAATGAAAATGAGGGTGAGAAGATGGTAGAGTGGCAAGGAGCACGAATGGGCAGTCAGCCGAAGGGCGGGGAGAAGCAAGGCGGTTCGGCAGAACATTGGAAGAGCTGGGGACGCCAAACGAGCGAATCGATAGAGCCATCCCCAAACTTTGGCAGCGAACGGGCAAGCAAATGTCCCCGCCCCTGGCGGCTCATCCTTGGGGGGCCCGAGTCCTATGCCTCCTAGCCTCCTATATCGCGGTGACATTGCGGCTGAGCGTGATGGATGATGGACCAACGTATATGAAGACTGAGTGTGAATGAGTCTGAGCGTAGCTGAGCCTGTGTGTGTGTGAGTGAGCGTGGGACTGATTGAATACAGTCGGACTGCTGAACCAAGGAACGCTACATAAGGAACGAAGCCTTTCAGTGGCTCCACAGGAGTCTGGGTGCACGAGGGCTAAAGGAACAACCACGGAAGGAACCCACAGCGGTCCGTATTTCAGCATCTCGACCGTAGAAGTTTGTGTGAGTCTAAGTGTGAGTGAACATGAGCTTGAGTGAGTCTGAGTGTGCGTGCATCTGAGTGGGAGTGCGTCTGAGTATGAATGGGTCTCAATGAGAGTGAGTTTGAGTTTGAGTGATTTTCAGTATGACTAACGCTGAGCCAGGCACGAGTGCACGAGGTAGGAAAGCGGAGGCCTCACATTCATAACAACCATCACATCCGTGGATATGAAGGAAACAGCTCTGCGGCGATTCTTGAATTCTCCAAGAAGTCTAGGCCTCCTCGAGAACTCTTTCATCGTTGTCTTCTTCCTCGTCGCCTTTCGTTGGCTTGTCCGTCCAGCTCGCACCCGTCCGCCTCCCCCGCGCACACGCCTCTGCCACAGCCAAACACCGCGCCCTTCAGCCCGTCGGTCCTGCTCGCGGAGGAGGAGGAGAGGAGGAAGAGCAGGGAGAGGAGGAGGAGTAGGAGGAGGAGGGAGAGGAGGGAGGAGTAGGAGGAGGAGGAGGAGGAGGAGGAGGAGGAGGAGGAGGAGGAGGAGGAGGAGGGGGAGGAGGGAGGAAATAGTGGAAGAGGAGGAGGCGGAGGAGGAGGAAGAGGAGCGAGGAGGGAGGAAGAAGAGGAGGAGGAGGAGGAGGAGAAGGAGGAGGAGGAGGAGGAGGAGGAGTGACACGGCCGACGTCCTTCGAGCTGGGGAGTTTCGCTGGAGGCCGGCCGCCCGGATCGGCCCTGATGGCTGCGATCGCTTGTCGGGTGGAAGTCTCCCCCCGGAGGCGTCTGCTGCTTGTCGGCTGCTGGCACCGGGAGGCGCCGCCCGCCCCGGGACCCCCTTCGGCCACGCCGTGGCGCGAGTCGGCGGCGAGCGAGGGGGGGGAGGTTCGAAGGAGAAGACCCCAGACACGATCGCGTCGTCCCAAAATCAGGACGGGGAAGTTTTTGGCAAGTTTCGGCCTCGGGGGGTCCTCTCCCGGCCTCGGGGCCGTGAACCGATGACTCAGGAGGAACAACCGGTCCCGGGGAAAGGGTCGGGAACTTCAGGGAACCCGTAGTGATCGCAGTTCTGGAACCGTCTCTGGGACGCATGGGCACCAACACCAATCAGGAGGGTTGCCTCCACAGGGGGAAGATGATCCTAGATTTCGGTGTTGGTGGTAATATTTCGGCGACCTTGGAAGCCAGAATACTACCAGCACCACCGAGATCGGGATCTCCTTCCCTCGGTGGAGACACACCGCCGATATTGGTGTTGGTGTCAACCTCTAGGCCTGCGAGACATGCCAGTACTAGATGTCTTCACTGGAGGCGCGCGTCCGACCCGAACGCGCAGCATACCCATCCTCTAGTACAGTCAAAAACCCTAATGAGGACGCGCGGTAAGGACGCAAGACCCTTGGAAGCCGAAGTTGGGATTCTCGGGGCGGCGGACGACGAAAACCCCAAGGGCGGAAGAGCAAGGAAGAGCAAGGACGCAAGGGCACCCTGAGCAAAGTCGCGCTTCCTTATGACGGTTCTTGACGGTAGTGCAGCGTTGCCCGAGCGGTCCGGCCAGACAGCCGCCGGCCCCGACGCGGATATACCACAAATGATGTCTCGGAGAGCGCGCGTCGCCCGGGGGGGGGTGGGGGGCGGCGCACGCACAGAGTCGGTGCAGTGCCGTTTTTTATACATTGGATTTTTTTCCCTACCTAGGCTCTGCCTAGAAGGGTTCTTACTCTCTAGCTTAAAGGGGCCGGGCAGTGCTTCACGCCCGGGGCGGTTCCCCCAGTCCCCGCCCCGCGGTTCCCCCCAGTCCCCTGGGAGCTTTAGCTTTAGCTTTAGCTTTAGCTTTAGCTTTAGCTTTAGCTTTAGCTTAGATTTAGCTTAGCTTTAGCTTAGCTGTAGCTTAGCTGTAGCTTAGCTTTAGCTTGGCGTTTCGCTTAGCTTTTCGCTTAGCGTTTAGCTTAGCTTTAGCTTTGCTTTAGCTTAGCTGTTGCTCAGCTGTAGCTTAGCTGTAGCTTAGCTTTAGCTTAGCTTTCGCTTAGCTTCAGCTTAGCTTCAGCTTAGCTGTAGCTTAGCTTTAGCTTAGCTTTAGCTCAGCGTTAGCTTAGCTTTAGCGTTAGCTTAGCTTTAACTTAGCTTTAGCTTAGCTTTAGCTTAGCTTTAGCTTAGCTTTAGCTTAGCTTTAGCTTAGCTGTGGCTCAGTTTTATCTTAGCTTTAGCTTAGCTTTAGCTTAGCGTTACTGTTACTACTAATGCTGCTTTCCTAGGGGTTCCAACTCCTAGGTAGGGTCGCACTGGGATAATTGTTTTTTTCGCAAAAAAAAAAACATAGGATTTTAACACATGATCAGTGTATGAATAAGTCTATGCATGAACTCATCGTTGTTTTTAATTCCCTACCTAGGCTCTGCCTAGAAGGGTTCTTACTCTCTTAGCTTAAAGGGGCCGGGCAGTGCAAAGCGCCCCGGGCGGTTCCCCCAGTCCCCTGGGAGCGGTTCCCCCCAGTCCCCTGGGAGCTTTAGCTTTAGCTTTAGCTTTAGCTTTAGCCTAGCTTTAGCTTAGCTTTAGCTTAGCTGTAGCTTAGCTGTAGCTTAGCTTTAGCTTAGCTTTAGCTTAGCTTTAGCTTAGCTTTAGCTTAGCTGTTGCTCAGCTTTAGCTTAGCTTTTCGCTTTAGCTTAGCTTTAGCTTAGCTTTAGCTTTAGCTTAGCTTTAGCTTAGCGTTAGCTTAGCTTTAGCTTAGCTTTAGCTTAGCTGTAGCTTAGCTTTAGCTTAGCTGTTGCTCAGCTTTAGCTTAGATTTAGCTTAGCTTTAGCTTAGCTTCAGCTTAGCTTTAGCTTAGCTGTGGCTCAGTTTTAGCTTAGCTTTAGCTTAGCTTTAGCTTAGCGTTACTGTTACTACTAATGCTGCTTTCCTAGGGGTTCCAACTCCTAGGTAGGGTCGCACTGGGAGAATACGAAATCCCTTTTTTTAATACATGATCCGCACGCGGAGCATGTATTGAAAGCGGCACGGTATGTTGGGTGGACGTCGATTCGCAGATGGCGGCGGGCCTTCTCGGAAGGCCTCGCGCCTTCTGAGAAGTTTTCGGTGTCCCCGGGGAAGGCTCACAGAACTTCTCAGAAGGCCAGGGGGCGCCCGAGCCTCCTGAAAACTCCTTCTCGCTTCCCTCCCCCCAGGATCGCCGCCGAGTGGGTGGCAGGTGGAACGCAGACCGACATGTGGTTGCTTCAGGTCTGGTCGAGCAGGGGGAGGAGCGGCAGCAAAAGGAGGACTGAGGGGGGAGAGAGAACGGAAGAGAGGAGGACAAGCTAGGCGCGCTCGAGCCGCATCTGACGTCCAACACCTCCGTCCCATTCTTTTCAATTGCGTTGGATCCCTCTCTAAGCGCAGAGCCCGATGTTGGGAAAGACCTTGGTTCCAAAAGGCTACCTAATGGAGGAGGACCTTAACTCCCTGTGTTTTCAAGAGCTGGAAGGGCACGAGGGAGGTTGGCGGGAGGGGAGGATAATGAGGAGGAGGAGGAAGAGGAGAAGGAAGAGGAGGAGGAGAGAGGACGGAAACGTGGCATACCCTACAGCGGGCGCACCACTTGCGCTGATTGCGGCGAAAGCGCCGTCAAGTTGGAAGGAGGCTCTGGAGATGATAAGATGTGGTAAGTGATGCAGCGGGAATATTACTTGAATGACACTTTTGAAAGACCAACGACATGCTGATTGAGCAAAACAGCCCTATCGAAAGCCAACTCGGGACAATCCTGCGTGTAGAAAACAATACGCGGCCCAGGTGGGCACACATAAACTCAGCACCAGGGTAGAAAACAGTAGTGATCGTATTGTGCACATCTGGAGTTGGAAAAGGAATCAGATTCTTGGACGTAGCAACGCCCTCCAGATGCAACCGATACATCGCCCGATCCAGAAGTGGCGGGCCCGACCCCAGCTGCTCCGTGACGCTTCTGGCGCTGGAGCCCGATCCGCGATCTGGTCTTGAGCCCGATCGCAATTCGCAGGACCAGGCCCGTCCGTAGGCGATCGACGCTTTATCAATAACCCCGCTCACGCCAGAACTGCACGACGGGGCTGAGTGGGGGCATGGAGAACAATCCGAGCGAGGACAAGGACGTTGACGACGAGGACGAGGACGAAGACGAGAACGAAGACGAAGACGGGGGCGACGCCGACGACGACGACGAGGACAACGACGACGACGACGACGACGACGAAGACGAGGACGAGGACGAGGACGAAGACGAGGACGACGGCCGCCTCGGAAGGTCTCCGGAAGCCGATGGAGGTGCCTGAAGACCTCTGGGGGCGTCTGGATGCCCTTCGTCGATGCCCTCGGACACGACGACGACGAGAACGATGAGGACGACGACGACGAGGACGAGGACGACAATGACTAGGATGAGGACGCAGACAAGAACGACGATGACGACTACTACGACGACGACGACCACGACAACGACGACGAGCACGACCACGACGACAGCGGCGACAACGACGACGGCGACGCCGACGACGAGCACGACCACGACGACAGCGGTGACAACGACGGCGACGACGACGACCTCGACGAGGACACAAGCGCCGACGACGACGACGACGCCGACGACGACAACAACGACGACGACGGCGACGACGACGAGGCGACGACGATAACAACTACATCGACGACGACGACGACGACGACGACGACGACGACTGCCACGGCGACGATAACGACAACGACGACGAGAACGAGAACGAGAACGAGGACGGGGACGACGACGACTACGAGAGCAAGGGCGACAATGACGACGACATGATCGAGGACAACAAATGACGACGACGAAGACGACGACGGCGACGACGACGAGAACGACGCAGACGACGACGACAACCGCCCCGTGTCAAGGTCTACAGAAGCCTCAGGGGATTCCCGGAAGCCTCTGGAGGTGGCTGGAAGTCGTTCGAGGCACTCGGACACGACGACGACGACAAGGACGAGGACGAGGGCGATGGCGACGACGAGACGACGACGACGACGACAACGACGATTACGACGGCCACATCTGAAGATCTGCATAGGTCTCTGGAGGCCTTTGGAAGCGTCTGCAAACTCTCCGAATCCCCCAGACAGGACGACGACGACGAGGACGAAGGACAGGACGATAACGCTGACGACGACGACGACAAGGACGGGGACGGCCACGCCGACGTCGACGATGAGGAGGCGACGATGACGACGACGACGATGACGACGGTGACGACGACAACGGCCGCCTCTGGAAGCGACTGGGGGCTCTCCACTGCCTGTCACCGCCACACGAGGCCCATGAGCACGGTGCCATAACTGTGGGGGGGCCGGGACCCCCTCCCCGTGCGTGTTTCTCATCGTTACGGGGGAAGGGGGGTGGCGACCCACTCCAGATTCTGATTAGAATCCTTGAATCGGAATGTGTTCTGTCATTAAGCGTAAGCTCTGAGACTGACGATGGGAACCGTCTATTGCTTGCAGCTTGAGCCCGCGCATTTCGGCACGGCCAAACTCTAGCCCAAGACCTGTGCATCTTACTATGTTCGGGCCCCCAAGGGGGGGGAGAAACATGCTTAGCAGGTCCTAGATATAATACTCTAGAGTGCATGATATTTCTACAAAGAACTGCTCACGTTCGATGGTGCTGCAAAGTCGGCCGCGTATCTGTAGTTTCTAAACATGAGGAGGAGTAATATTAGGACTAGCAGAACAGCCCTGAACAAGCCAGCCCTGGCTTATCAAATCCGTCGCCGCCACCAAATAATCCATCCCACTGCTGGAGATATCCTAGGTCTTTTTCTTGGCGTTGTAACCGTAACATATGAATGGGGGGTCCACTGAAGAGAATGCGAATTAGAGTTGTCAAGTACGGAAGCCTGCCTGACTAGTAGCGTGTTCCGGTCGCCCAACACATCGTAGTCGCCACTCCAGGAGTGACTTTGCATCTGTTCGGATATACTTGTTCAACACAAGAGAAGGCATCCAGTTCGTCCAAAAGAAATTAAACCGTCGCGTTCACAAAGCCCTACTGTCTTCTCGGAGGGATCGAAATCCTGATCGCAGTGACTCATCCTGCGGTCTTTTGCGAAGTCCATAACGTAACTCCCACGGGTCCATGCGATGAGCAAACGCCTCTACATGTAAACTCAAATATCGACGGTCATGTCGTTCTGGAGGTGGCAATGGTTTCTGCGGCCCGCGCAGAATGTTGATCCCAGCCTCTGTGAGCCTCGCGCGGATCATCGATGCCATGGGAATTCCTCTTGCTGCTACCAAAACCTTCGCGTGCGACGTGCTGTGTGAGCCTCTCAATGCTTTGGTCGATGCGACTGGCTGTGAGATAATCCTGACGGCCGCCTGGAGGAACATGTATGTGATCTTCCTGCTACCAAATAGTGACTGCTTCCGTCTCGGAGCCGCTGTTCTTGCTGGCTGGCAAAGCATCAGTAAGGCAACATACTCGCACAGGGGCCTGAAGAACCTGACAATGAATGCCAACCTTCCCGGGGCTATTCCGGAGTCTTGTGGTATCCGTGTTGATATGCCTATGAAATGTTGAGAGGTTGGACTTTGAAACTTGGTCTGCAACGAAAGAACGTTGAATGGCTCCTTAAGTCGTACCCGACATGCCCAGAGAGCTCCAAAAGTAAGAGATCGCACAGTCGCGTGTCCTGACGCCAAACAACGTGCGTCTGGCGCTGCAACTCGAAACTTTGGCATCACACATGGCGACACGCATGAAGCGAAAGAGCCGTAATGAATACGTGTGGATGTCAATGCAACTCGGCCGAACTGCAGGCCAGCGCGAATGCATGGCATAGTCTGTCTCTTGAGCGTGACAAATATAGGTTCCACCTTCGTGTTGTTCAAATTGAGATACAAGCCCAGCCACTGATCTGGAAGTCGCCCACATGCACGGCCACGGCCAAGACGGTTACCTTGCTGCCCTTCTGTAGGGTGCCCGACCAGAGCTAGTTGTCGTCGGATACTGGGGGCTTCGCTCCAGCCTGATCCTTGACAAATTCAAATAAAGTCGATTGAACTTCAGAATGGCAATCGTGAGCCATGCATGTATCGCAGGAACTTCACGGCGTAGCGATGCCGACCAGTGTCAGGAACCGTCCAGCTCTCTGACGCCTCAGGCACGCGCCGAGAGTGTCCTCATACGTTCTCCGGAGGTATCATACCGACTGCACGATCTTATCGATACCCATAACCAAGGGCCACGGGCCCTGGCCTTTGCACGCAGATCCTCATAACCAAGTCCTTGGAGAAATGCGGATGGAATTTCAAGACTCTCAGCATCGATGTTATCGCCGCCCACGTCGTGGATCTGCAACGCGCCTTCGCAGCAACCAAGACTGATAATCAGAAATTGTGAAAACCTTGTCCGCCGATCAAACCAGCTGCGAACGCCCATCCGCTATTCAGTCTCAGCGCAATTGGACCGCCATGTTTCCATCCAAGCACACTCCTCAAATTCTGTTCTAAGCCATCGCGAAGTATTGGTTCGAATCTGTCGTGGGTAAGAGACGCTGTCAATCCCTTGGGATCATTACCGATCGCCATTGAAGCAAAGCGTCTCATTTGGCTGTCCGCGAGGTGGGCCGCTGGACCATGAACTCGAAAGACGCTTGGCTGAAGCAAATCATGATGGAAGCATGCGTATATTTCCGCCGCGGTGTAAACCATGGGTGAGACAAAATCAAATACCTCTGACAACGTGCTCAAGATTTCGTCATGTACCTCTTCCAAACTTTGTTTGCGCGTTCCATCGGGTGGGCGTTCGAATAGACTGAACATACTGGGGGACTCAAGGTGGTCATTCATGGTTTATGTAAGGCTAGGCAATCTCCGTCCTGATCGCCCCTGTATTCCAAACTCGTGCCTGCCGGGGTCGAGGGTTGCTCTTCTGCTTGCGTCGCAGAGATTCATGGTTGTTCCGCTGGTTGCTGAGGTTGCACCGATGGCTGTGTCGAGGATTGGCCGTTTGTTCCAGCCGGTATCTTCTCGCAAGGACGGTACAGGTGGTCGCTGAGGTAATGAAGATGTTGTTGGTCGATGTCGTCCCGACAATATCGCCCGTGGTCGTGGTGGACACGGTGATGGTTATCGCCCTCGCTTCTGTGGTGGTGAGTCTGCCGACTCTGGAGGAATGGCTGCCTCGTGTTTTTTCGGGCGTGGCACCTGGAGCACGTCAAAGTCCGGTGTCCGTAGCGTGAGCAGAGAATCCTCTGATCCTTGAGTGTCTCTGTGCTGTGGCTGCAGCGATGGTGGACTTATCGGTGTTTCTTGCAGAATGCGCCAAGGTGCTGGTCCAGGTGCAGGTGGTAGGTCGTGATCATAACTGCGAGCTGGCTCATCCTCCATGTCTTCGTCGCTATCGAGACTCTGGTCAGCTGGATCGTTGAGATGTGGTGCCCCCGCTGTCGGTGGTGCCGTTGAGGGTCGACCATGTGGTAGATGGTCTATTGGTTGCCCAGGCTCCTGCCGCATTGGAACGCGGGAATGGAGGAACAGGTAGGGCTTGAGCTGGTGGTACTGCACCCCCGTGTAGGCAGCTTATCTGGAAGGACTACGTCCGAAATCGTGCGAGGACACTCGATCGTGCTGATGTCGCTCCAGTCCAGCTCCAGTGCGTCGAAGTGTTTGTGCAAGCCGTCGCAGTGGCCGCGGCTGTAGAGCATTATCGCGCTGCAGCCGATGGCCTGCTCGGCAGCGCAGCGCATGGCAAGGTCCAGGCGTCTCCACAGTCGAACGCCGCAGTCTCCTCGGTTTCCCCGCCGCCAACGCAGTAGCAGAGCCATTGTGCGAATTCTACATGTCGTGTGGAAGTCGTCGCAGCTGTGAGCCATACAAGATACCATGCGCAGCACAAGCTTGAACATGCCATAGAACATCTTGCTGCTCAAGGTCAGGGGCTCAGGCGCGTCGCGTGCTTTCCGCTGGGAGCATATCGAAACTGCTGTTCCTGCCAAATAAGACCACACTAGTGCACCTTTGTTGGCGCAGGTCCGCCCGCTGAATCAATGAGGTCGCACGGCGTCTCTGATGCCACGACAGCTCCGTCTGCATAGCCCTTACACGGCGCAAGCACTGCAGCCGCTACTTTGACCGTCGTAGGCCCGAGAGGGTCGCAACACACGCAGAAGTTGCTGGTGTCATCCCTTGTGTTGAACTCCATGATGAATTTCGAGGCGGGGACGCGCAATTGGAGATGTGAAAGGGACAGGGGCGAGGAACATATGAGAGGGACCCAGACCTCCGGCGTCGGGCTACTTCCCCGACGTGCGCCCAATGTTTCAACGCTCGCTCCCCAACCAAAGGGTCCCTTGCATCGTCTCGGCTACACGCAAGCGTGACCCCGGGCAACAGTGACCTCTGGTGCGAGGCCGAGGGGGGTCCTTTGGGGACACCACCGGGCACGCAAGCCGCTGCCATCGCATCGCCTTCCACGACCGGGGTGGACGGTTTCCCCCGGGGCAGTAGGCGACCCGAGGGGGGGAGGGCGAGGAGGAGGAGAGCGAGGAGGAGGAGGAGGAGGAGGAGGAGGAGTAGGAGGAAGAGGAGGAGGAGGAGTAGGAGGAGGAGGAGAAGGAGGAGGAGGAGGAGGGGTGGGGAGGGGAGAGGAGGGGGGAAAGGAGGAGGAGGAGGAGGAGAGGAGGAGGAGGAGGAGGAGGAGGAGGAGGAGGAGAGAGGAGGAGGAGGAGGAGGAGGAGGGGGGGTGGGGAGGAGGAGGAGGATGGAGGAGGACGGGCCGCCTAAGCCATTCGAAGAAACCCTCCAGCACCAAGAGGTCACTCTGGCGGAAGGTCACCCTTACGTGCAGTCGGCGTGCATCGTCGCGGGCCAGCTTTTGCTTGCCCCTGGGGGACGAGGGGCGGCGCCCGCGGAGCCAGACCTCAACACCAAAAAAACGCCCGCTGCGAGTTTCCTCCTTCTCCTGCTCCTCCTCCTTCTCTTCCTCCTCCTCCTACTTCTCCTCCTCCTCTTGCTTCTCAGGTCTTCTCCTCCTCCTCCTCCTCCTCCTCCTCCCTCTCCTCCTGTCTTTTCCCTTTATGAAGAACTTCTCCCTGTCGCACCCCGAGGGCGGTCGAAAGGGCGGGCCTGGCGTTTCGCCTGAGAACTCCTTACCATTTACGACCCTGAAGCTTACAACTTGGGCAACAGTTTCACACATGGAGGGCGGGCCGTTTTCAAAATGTGGCTCTCGCCTTCGCGCCGCGCACATTCGTTTTACTTACAGATTTTCAAGAATTTCACGGATTGAGGGCGGCGCCTTTTCAAAATGTGGCTCTCGCCTTAACTCTTTCAAAACATTCAACAGTCTCACGGATCCCACTGAGAAATAATGCTTCATGTTGTGTGGAAAAGTTCAAGATCATGAGGGTGCAACAGTTACGTTGGCTCGCGGTTTTGAAGTCCCAGGCATGGCGTTCTGCCACGATTCGGGATCGTCAAGACGCAATAGTCAGATTGATCCGTGGCGTTAGTCCCGGAAATAATGTTTTGGTACGTTCAGGGTCTCCAAACGGTTGTCTTCCAACGAGGCAGTTCCCTCGGTGGAAATGAATCCTTGTAGGGGCCTGTGAAAAAAGGGAGCTTGAGGGAGGCTTTAATCCAACATCGTTGATGACTCTTGGGCTACACTGGCCCTCCCTCTTCCTCCTCCTCCTCCTTCTCCTCCTCTTCCCTTCTCCTCCTCCTCCTCCTCCTCCTCCTCCTCCTCCTCCTCCTCCTCCTCCTCCTCCTCCCCCTTGTCCTCCTCCTCCTCCCTTCTCCTCCTGTCCGGTCAGCAGCCACCGCAAAAGCGATGCCCGGTGGACGGCTGCCGGGGCTCCTCCAACCCTCGGCGGGCTTCCGGAAGACGTCGGCCATGCCCTCGATGCCCTGGCCCAGGGACTTGCCCGCCTCCGCCATGCCCTCGCGGAAGCCTCGGGAGCGCCACGGGGGGAGGGGGGGGCGGGCAGCTGGGGAGGAGGGTAAAAAAGGTGCGCTCGCGCCATGTCGGACATCATACAGCTGAAAATGAAAGCAAGAACAATAGATCAATTAAGAAATGAGAGCCAGGTTCCCAGAAGTTTCTGAAAACAGGCCTGGGCCCATGTCTATTGCTCATGCTGGTGGGGCGGACGTGCTCAAAGAACTGGGCCAACTTTCTGGCAAGATGGTTAAGAAACGCCAGCCCAACCTTTCGGGAGGAGGTTTCTTAATCAGATGCTCGACTGTACTACTCATCCCACCCATTCCTTCCCACTGCGCTGCGCTGTATCTCTATATCCGCCGACGCGTGCAATAGCGCACCTGAAACTCCCCGAACAGACCCTCATCGTGTTATGCGAAATCGGAGAAGGGGGGTTGCGCTCATAGGATCACGAGGAGGAGTTTGAAGCGTCTGACTGTGGGGGACGAAGCTCCGATTAATGCTTGCCGCTGCGGCCTGCGGCGCGCTGTGCGACCGAGGGGTAGGCCGACGGCTTGTACACAGAGCGGGTTTAGACAAGCTTTGGGGTGCCTGCTGGGGCCCGTCGAGAAACTGCCGTGCCTGCCACGCCCTGCGAGCCTGCAACGGATAGCGCCCCCACCCCCCCAACATACCCCCTCCGATGACGAGGAAATGGCACGCCTGCCAGGCCCTGCGAGCCTGCAACGGATAACGCCCCCAGCCTCCGAGCATCCCCTATGCCATCGAGGAAACGTCACTCTTGCCACGCCCTGCGAGACTGCAACGGATAGCGCCACACTGCGCTGCGCAACCCTTCCTGCGTCTATGATGCCGCGCATGGCGCGCACTGCGGGATTGCATGGGGTAGCGCCCCGCCCCCCCCCCCCACGCTGTGGCGTGGTGGAGACTCCACGCCTGCCACGCCCTGCGAGCCTGGCGCACCCCGCGCCTGTGGTGCCTCGCGTACGCGTCTGAAGTAATGAATGGTCTATGTGTAGTCGTGCCTACGTCTGCGTCGGCGTGTGCTGCATGTGTATGATGTGTGTAGTGAATATGCTGCGTGTGCGCTGCGCGCGGTACAGTCAACACACCAGATGTGTACTAGCGTTGTCAAGTGTGTATGTGCGTGCGTAGGTCGCTGTGTGTGTGCGTGTGTCTGAAATGTGTGCGTGCGCGTGTGTGTGTGTGTGTGTGTGTGTGTGTGTGCGTGCGTGCGTGCGTGCGTGCGTGCCTGCGTGCGCGCGCGCGTGTGTGTGTGTGTGTGCGTGTGTGTGTGTGTGTGTGTGCACGCGTGTGCGTGTGCGTGTGCGTGTGCGTGTGCGAGTGCGAGTGCGAGTGCGAGTGCGAGTGCGAGTGCGTGTGCGTGTGCGAGTGCATGTGCGTGTGCGTGTGCGAGTGCATGTGCGTGTGCGTGTGCGTGTGCGTGTGCGTGTTGCGTGTGCGTGCGCGTGCGCGTGCGCGTGCGCGTGCGCGTGCGCGTGCGTGCGCGTGCGCGTGCGCGTGCGCGTGCGCGCGGCGAGCGCGCGGGCGAGCGCGCCGTGCGTGCGTGCGTGCGTGCGTGCGCGCGTGCGCGCGTGCGCGCGCGCGCGTGTGCGTGCGTGCGTGCGTGCGTGCGTGCGTGCGTGTGCGTGCGTGCGTGCGTGCGTGCGTGCGTGCGTGCGTGCGTGCGTGCGCGTGCGTGCGTGCGTGCGTGCGTGCGTGCGTGCGTGCGTGCGTGCGTGCGTGCGTGCCGTGCGTGCGTGCGTGCGTGCGTGCGTGCGTGCGTGCGTGCGTGCGTGCGTGTGCGTGCGTGTGTGTGTGTGTGTGTGTGTGTGTGTGTGTGTTGTGTGTGTGTGTGTGTGTGTGTGTGTGTGTGTGTGTGTGTGTGTGCGTGCGTGCCTGCGTGCGCGCGTGTGTGTGTGTGTGTGTGTGTGTGTGTGTGCGCATGTCTGTGCTGTGTGGGAATAATAATATGGGAGGTGGATGAGTGTGAACGCGAGTGTCAAAGGGCGGTAGCTGCATATCTAATGCGTGTGTGAGGCTGCAGGGTGGCAAAGCAACGCGGGTGCGACGCGGGCGGGGAGAACACCATAACCCCACCCAGCATGTGAGAAACCCCCAGGTGGTTCCAGGACCTGGTTCCTGCGAGGGGGAGGCCTTTCGGCTGCCTCCCAAAGCTCGTGACGGCAGAGGCGTTCAAGCAGGACCTCGCCGTTTTTTATAGCTCTTGTGGTGCTTCCATCCCTCCATCCGCGGGATCGGCATCGACCTACTGGCGTATCTGCCAGAGCACGGCCATGGCCAGAGCTAGAGAGCTGCCGCAGGCGAGCAGAGGACGGCAAGAACAGGCAACAACGGGAATGGAGCAAAGTCGAGATTCCTGCCATCGCTCGGACGTCCATTCCCCGTTCACGTTTCGGTTTCGTGCGTGTTTTGCTCCGTGATCCAGGGTTCGGCGACGAGCGAGGGGGGGAAGTGAGAAGGAGAAGACCTTCTGAGAAGGTTCGGAAGCCCCCCGGCCTTCTGAGAAGTTTTCTGAGCCTTCCCCGAAGACAGAACAAGCTTCTCAGAAGGCGCGAGGGCTTCTGAGAAGTCCCACCGCTTTCTGAGAAGGCCTTCTCCTTCTCATTTCCCCCCTCGCTCGCCGCCGAAAGATACTCTTCGATGGTCCTCGCCAAGGAAAGAAGTGCACACGTCCGAGCGATGCCAAGGACTGCGCAGTCCGGGGAAAGAAGGGTTGCGGAGGAGGGAGTGAGGAGGCAGCACCACCAGCGGTGCCGCCGAGGAGGAGGAGGAGGAGGAGGAGGAGGAGGAGGCAGCCAATGAAGAGGAAGAGAGGAGGAGGAGGATGAGGAGGAGGAGAAGGAGGAGGAGGAGGAGGAGGAGGAGAGGAGGAGGAGGAGGAGGGAGGAGGAGGAGGAGGAGGGAGGGGGAGGGGGAGGGGGAGGAGGAAGAGCAGGAGGAGAAGGAGGAGGAGGAGGAGGGGGAGGGGGAGGGGCGACCGTAGCCGCTGAGTGCTTACTGAGGTGAAAAAAATCCCTGAGCACGGCTCAAAGCCAAACGGAGGAAAACAGCAACACTGAACGGCCATGCGCGCTGCGGGAGGAACAATGAAAATCAGTACGAAGCGGCAAGAGCTCAGCTTCACAGGCGCACGAGGGAGACGAAAGGGAGGAGGAGCCAAAACATGAGTCAGGAGTCTGAATGTGGTTCGACCTCCTGAGAAGCACGACCAGACAATAACAGAAGCCAAGTGTTAACGGGGCTCATGAAAGATGCTCTGTCGTGCTGAGGCAGTGCAAGTATGCTGTGGTGTGTGTGTTTGTGTGTGTTTGTGTGTGCGAGTGCGCTTGCGCGTGCGAGTCTGCCTTGTGGTTGTGCGTGTGCGAGCGTGTATGCTGTGCGTGATGGGTGTGCGCGTGCGTGCTTGGTTAAGCGTGCGTGTGTGTGTTTGTGTGTTTGTGTGTGCGTGTTGCGGCTGTGCGACCGTCTCTCGCTCTCTCTCTCTCTCTCAGTCCGGAGTGGCGTGTCAAAAGTGTGTGGCGTGTGATATAAACGTGTGTGTGTGTGTTCCCTTGGGTGTGGTACGTATACGCGATGCGTGCAATGTGTTGTGGTGTACGCTGTGTGCTGGTCCGTTCAACTGTGCGGTGTATGTGCTGTGGACCGCGTGCTGTGTGGTCGAACCGTTTCGAGGGCTGTCTGGACCGCTGACTGGGTCACCTTGGACCATTCGGGGGGGTCTTTGGGGCTCCCCTGAAGAACCTGTTGGAGCTCTTCGGGATCGCTTGAAGGCCCTCCTAAGCGCCGTCAAGACGAAGTGTATTCAGAGACACTTCCGAAGTGAAACATATCTGAACCAAAGCACCTTGTGTGTTAAAGCAAGCCTACCTGGCCTCTCAAGAAGGATGATGTGGTGTTTGTGTGTGTGTGTGTGCGCGCTGAGTGATGTGTGATGAATGCTCAGCGTTATGCTCATCGTGCGACACACGACGCACACCATGCACACAACACACGACGTGTGCTGTGACTTGTGCGATAGACGTGTCGTTTGTCGCGTGATGTGTGACAGAGTCTAGCGGAGGACTACATTGAAAGCTTCCTGGACCATCGTGAGTGCCCCTAGTGGACCATGCGGGGGGGGGGGTCTTTGGCAATCCTCTTGGGAGCCTTTCGGAGCTCTTTGGGACAGTGTTCAGCCCCCGCCTGATACTTCCTCACAGCTTATTTCAAAATCGCGCTCTCGCGCCAGACTTCCTCATAATGTATACAGGAATCGCCCTCTCGCGTGGGACCTCCTCGCAATTTATTAACACTCCACGCCCTCGACGCACAGGAATCGCGCTCTCGCTTTGATTCTTCTTTCGGTTCGCTCGGTATAATCGCGCTATCGCTCGAGACTTCCTGTCAACCGCTACCTCAGCTACCCGCCTTCTCGACCTGGCCGCCTGGGCCCGCACACCCGACCCGCCAGTCACGGTCTACCACGCCGACCTGCCCGTCTGGTTCTGCCATGTGTTCTCTGCCCATTGTCCCTCTCTTGCTACTCTCCCTCGTGCTCCCTTGTCCCTTCATTCCGTCCGTTCTCTCCTCCCCTGCCTTAGGGCTGCACGACTGCACGACATACACGTTGCAGGTTAGAAACATATACTTCCAAGGGGGCACGATCGAAGACGAAGAGGGCGGGCATCGAGGGTGGGGACATCCCTGTACAGAAGAATGGCACGCGAGAAAGCAAGAACGAGCAGCCTTGAAATGATTGCGGATGTCATTGCTGCTGCTGTTGTTGGTGGTGGTATTATTTGATGCTGGCGGTGCTCTTGTTTCTGGTGGTGTTGCTTGTTGTAGTTGTAGTTGTAGTTGTAGTTGTAGTTGTAGTTGTAGTTGTTGTTGTTGTTGTTGTTGTTGTTGTTGGTAGTGGTGGTGGCGGTGGTGTTGGTGTTGGCGCTACTGTCGTCGTCCTCCCGGGGGCTGCATCGCGGGTGTGCCGTGGGTGGGCCGCGGCGCGGGAAGGTCGCGGGTGAGCTGCGGCGCCGAGGGGTCGCGCGCGGGTCGCGGCGCCGGGGCCCCGACGGAGCCCTCCCGGGGCCCTCTCTTAGGGGGGCCCCCGGGGGCCGCCGGGCCCCTCCGAGACGGGAGGGCCCCAAGGAAAGGAGGGGCCCCAGGCGTCAGACACAGGCATCGCCGCCCACTCGGTTTTGAAGATCGTCGGCCACCGCCCGGGAGAGAAGGCCTCACCATCGCCCCAAGGCGGATGGATGGATGGAATGCCCATTCGGGGAAAGTGCACAGCACTGAATGCTGAGCTCAGGCTCAAATTACTGGCCTCGAACTGAGGCCTCCTCAATGCCTATTCTCTCCATGAGAGCAGCCAGCCGCAGCTCATAGGTAGGGGCGGCCCCTGATCGTCGCCCCGAGGCGGCCCGAAAACGCCCCAGAGGGAGGGGCCCAGCCCGGGCCCAAGGGGCCACCAGGACGGCCCGAGAGGAACCAAGAACAGAAGTGGACAAAGCGCGGGTCCTGGGGGCAGTCCGTCTCTGGCAGTCTCTGGCGGGCAGGCGGTGCTTCCAGCGTGGCCCGACGTGGCCCCAGGAGGTCGCCCGGGAGCCCCCTGGGCCGCCGCCTTGGCTGCCCTGGGGGCTCTGGGGGCGGGTCGGAGGGGCCCACGGCGTCATGGTCCGAGTGGTTTTGGCTTCAGTATGGTTTGGGCCTCGGCGCACTCTCGGATCCAAAGGGGCGTCCACCACGGCACAGGGCGGGCCCCACGATCGCCCCACCGTGGCCTCAGGACGGCCCGAAAGCGCCAAAGAGGGGATCCCAAGGGGCCTCCAAGACGGGCCAAGAGAGGCCCAGGAGAAGACAACAGTCAGTGGGCAGCGGGTTCTGAGGTCGCGGAGCCGAGGGGCCGTGGGCGGGCCGCAGGGCGGGCGGGGCGCGGGTGGGTCGCAGGTGCCGCGCTGGTCCACCTCTTATCCGCTACTGCGGGGTGCACCGTAGGAGTACAGTCGGGGCGTTGACCTAAGGAACTCTAAATACGGAACGAGGCCCCTTATCCCCATAAGTTAAACTTCGATTTTCCATGGAAAACCTCAGGATAACCTCAGACAAACTGTTGAACCATCAAGGAACACCGAGCCCCTCCCCAACGAAAAAGGTTCCTTCTTCAGCGCCCCGACTGTATATGAGACAGCTGGACCCAGCCCTCGTAGGGATCTACCAGTGGTGGGTCGAGCCCTGGTGGGGATCTATTAGAGCTGGATCCAATCCAAACCGGATTTCACCAGCGCGGGATCGAGCCCTCATAGGATTCGATCAGAGCTGGGCTCAGCCGAGCAGGCTTCTACTAGAACTGACTCGAGCCCTGGCAGGATCCTGTTAAAGCTAAGTCGGGCCCTGGGGGAACATCCCCTCGGTTTTTCCGGACGCGCCGAATGTCTTGGGGGGGGGCCCAAGGTTCTGACAAGTCGCGGGAAGTTTCCCAGGCGAGCGTCCGTGAACGCTTTCTCTCATACCTTCCAAGCGTCCTAAGACTGCCATAAAGGACCCCCAGGCCCGCCCAATCGGGCCCTCGAGGCCCCCGAGGGGGCCTTAGAGGCCCCAAGAGGCCCTCAAGAGAGGCCCAGGACGTGGAACTCGAGAGGAAGCCAATAGACCCTCCACCCAGGGTAGCCCCCGAGAACGCCAGCAGGCCCCCGAGAGGCTGCCGGAGGCTCCAAGAGGCGCCGGGGGAGTCCCCAAGAGGCTTCGAAGGGGCCCCCAGAAGGCCGCAGAGAGGCCGCCAAGAGGTCTTCCATGAACCACCACGAGGCCTCCAAGAGGCGTCTTGCCCACGACACGTGCGCGGTGGCGGAATGAGCCGAGGGCGTGCTCATTTTGAAAAGTTCCCTGTGGGGCCTCGGCGTAATACACGGGCCACCCGAAGGCCGCGCAAAGAACGCCTCTCGTTGCCCAAATCTCTTCTAAGACGGTCAAGATGGCACTCGATGGCCTCCAAGATGCTTCCCAAACGGCCAGGATGGCCTCCAAGACGGTTCCAAGACGCCTCCAAGACAGCCAAGGTGGCCCCAACATGGCCCAAGATGTCCTCCACGGCCCAAGAGGCCCTGGAGACGCCACGAGAGGGTTCCAAGAGAATCTCTACGAGGCCAAAGCCATTCATCTTCCTTAGGTCTTTCAATGATTTTAGTTTTCTCGCCTTCTAGGGCGTCCGACGCCCCAAGACGGCCCCATGGGCCGCCAAGATCGCCGAAAGACGACCAAAGAGGGCCCCACAACAACTCGAGCCCCGAGACCTCCAAGACGGCCATGAAGCGCCCAGCGGGGACCCACGACTGCCAAGGGAGAGCCGCAAGACGGCCTCCGAGGTACCAAGAGGTCCCCTGGAGGCCACCAGGAGCCCCTGAGAGGCCCCCGACATGCCCCAGAAGACCCCCAAGAGGCCCCGGGAGGCTCCCAAGAGGCCCCGTCGAGGCCCCAAAGAGGCTCCCAGGAAGCCCACGGGAGGCCCTGAATGCCTCAAGAGGCCTCCTCCTCTTACTCCTCCTTCTCTTCTTTCTCGTTCTTCTCCTCCCCCGCCCTTCCACTCCCATTATTTGCCGAAAGGGTTCCACAACAGCTAGGGGAACATATAGTCCAATCGCTTGGCCAGACTTCGGCCCAACGTTTGGCCGCGTGGGCGTTTACAAAAAGCAGTGGGCGACGGTGATTCGGCGTAGGCGTCTTCGATACGTATTTGCTTGCCGCACACCACACAAACGCCACCCTGAACGGAGGCGTCGACCCAGTCACAACAACTCCACGGCCCTCGAACCCACGCCGAACGCAGTCACTGTGGCAACCACGGTGGGCGTTTCTCCTCCTGTGGACGGGCCGGCGGGATTGCGTCAGCCTCTCGAAGCTCAGGGATGAGAGAGAGGAGCAAAGGAGGCTAAACATGTAAAGGCGCTTAGGGGGCGTGCTCCCACTCCAACGACTACACATCCAAGGCGCCCTCTGCGTGGTGACAATGTATAAACTGTGGTCCTGGCCCTGCTGCCACGGACCCCTCGGCCAGCCGGCCTGGGTGGCGACGTTTGCCGCTTCCCCCGGCCGCGTCGGCAGGGAGAACCCCTCCTCTGCACACCGGCCTTCGAACGGGCGCGGGCCGAGGCGTGCCGCATCTTGCCTGGCGCACCTCGGCCCAGACCTCAGCGAGGGGAGCGGGGGCAAGAGGTGGACGGGGGGCGAGCCCGAAGGGGAGGGGGCGGGGAGGAGCGAGAGCGCAGCGCAGTACAGCCGGGCGCGCACGGCAGAGCTGGGCGCGGCCTCAATACCGCGCCGCGGCGGTGCCCACAGTGCGCCCAGCAGCGGCCTCGGCAGCAAGAGGTATCGGAAGCGTTTGTCGGGCCGTGCCCGTGTTCCGATCGTCCGGGTGCTCGGCGGACAACGGGCCAGGCGCGACACACCAGCATCCTGTGGTTAGAGGCCTCCTAGATGGGGTCGGAGTAGATGGGGTCGGAGGGTCGCGCCGCATCGCCGATACGTCGGCGATGCATCGGCTATGCATCGGCGATGCACCTGCGATGCATCGTCGACGTCGGCGATGCATCGGCGACGTCGACATGAAGCAAATCAGGCTCCACATCGAGCCGCATCACCGATGCATCGGCGATGCGGCGCGCTCCTCCGACCCCATCTACCCCGACCCCATCCAGGAGGCCTAGAGTGGTCCGGCCGCGACGGACTCCCAGAGAAAATCAGACGCCGAAGGTTGAGCTGGCCCTGCCGCTAATTAGCCTCGGAGGGGGGGGGATCCTCTTCCTTGGCTCGGTCTTCTGGGGAGACTTGGCACCCCGCCGGGGAGGCCCAGCCTCACAAGGGGTACGCGAGCGCCGCAGAGGTCCAGGTGCGAGACACGAGCTCTGTGATGCATGCCCGTCGCAGGGCGAGGCGCCGAATTTCTGCGCTCGCCTGTTTCATCGGCCCACATCGCACGTCTGGCCACTGGCGCGACTTCGCTGGAGAGCGGCTCACTGGACCTCAGCCGATGTGTATCGTGCGACGTATCCCGGGGGAGTTCGATCCACTCGTGTCCGCCGTCGAGAAGTCCTTGGAGCTTGTTTCGATCAAGAACTCCTTAGTCTGCGTCTTGCTCGAGAAGCCCTTGTCGAATGTCACCCGTGGAGATCGCGCTGTGGGATCTCTCGATGGTATGACGTTTACGTTGTGGACTGGGTCTACCTTGGTCTCAATGGGTGTGCTGTAGGAGCGGACGAGGGTGGCACGGTTCTTTTTGTTCGCCAGCCAGAGTGCGGACTTCAGCCCCCGCGTTCCAGTGAAACGCCGATTGACGTTGGACCAGCCGTCCCCGTCCTTGTCACCGCTGGCTTCTCGAACGATCTTCTTGATCGTCTGCGGGCTGTTGAAGAGCAGATCCTCGCACTCCGTGTTCTTGCTCGCGCTGTTGAACTCCTTAATGAAGACCTCCGCGTAGCTCGCGCAGAACCTCAGAGGACCAGGGTGCGCCTTCGCAATCGACTGGAACTCTGACGGGAGCACCGTGATGAGCTCGCATCCAGCATAAGCGGCCGTGAAGGGCCCATCTACCAGGGACGCCTTGGACCACAGCGTCTCCTCGCAAGCCCAGTTGCCCGCTGTGACCTCCAGGGGTAGTGTTTTGTGTCCACGGTGGCAATAAGACACCATACCGATCCGTACAAAGAACATGCGGTTCACGCTTTGGCCGTGCCAAAACATCTCCTCGAGCGGAAGCATCGACACCTCATCCGTTGCGCGAGCACACACGTGACGCATGCCCACAGGGCAGAGTTCCATGTAGAAATTGAAGAACGGGTGGGTTTTGAGGAAGGGCATGAGCGCCTCGTGGCGCAACTCCTCGCGGATTGCCTTTGGCAGAAGCTGCATGCACGGGATCTCCGACTCCTTGATGCGCTTTTTTGCCAAGCGCGTGTGCTGAAGCATGAAGAACTTGCAGCGAGCAGCGAGCCCCCGATTGATGCGGAACTCGCTGAAGTACGTTCGCATGAGCTGCTCCTGCTCGACCTTCCGAGCATGGTGCAATCGGAGGAGGGTCATGGCCTGGGTGATGCTCGACACGAACGAAGAGAAGACCACCATAGCAAATATGATGACAATGCATGTGTACAGACGCTCCGGGACGTTCACTGGCACAACCTCCATGGACGCAGGCGTAAACTGCGTGAGGGCCCAGTGCATAGAGGTCCGCCACCGTGCCCTCTGCACGTCGCCGCGCCTCAGGGTAAGGATTGGCCGCCTGGCCAGGATGCACGCCGTCCCAGGAACGAGCCCCCCCCCCCCCGCTCCTCGGAGCAAGAGGTGTTGCCCTTTGGAGCTCCTCTCGGCTCGAGCGGGATCGGCCCCGAGAGGTGCCAAGACCGCCTCCAGGCGACTCTTCGAGATGCCGGGGGCCCCCAAGCACGCACAAGAGACCGCCAGCGGCTCGCACAATTGCTTGAGCCCACCCCAGGGAGCACTCGAGGAAGACCACGGTCCGAGAAAGGCTCACACACCCAAAGGATCATTACAACAGTCGCCCTGAGACAGTTTGTCCTTCGTTGCCCGCGCGTCCTCAACATGCAGCATGTACACCTACATCGGGCTCGAGCTTAGCCGCCCCGGTACGCAACACGCAACACGTAGCGTTTTGATACGGAGCTCAACACGTATCCTGAATACGTGGGTGCGACGCGATACATTCGCCAAAACGTGTTCCAACACGTGGAGCCGACACGTAACGTATGGGCACGGACGTCTTGGGTACAGCACGTGTTGCGTATCACAGCGTGCGTATCGAGGCAGCTAAGGGCTCGAGGGGCGGGCGCGAACGGACGGGCGGAACGCTGCACGGGGCGGCCGGTGGCTTCACGGCAAGCAAGCCGGCGGACCCTGACGGGCAAGGTCGGGCGGCGGACCAACCCCCTCCTCCTCCTCCTCCTCCTCCTCCTCTTCCTCCTCCTCGTCCTCCTCCTCCTCCTCCTCCTCCTCTTCCTCCTCCTCCTCCTCCTACATCGGGCTCGAGGGGCGGGCGCGAACGGACGGGCAGAACGCTGAACGGGGCGGCCGGTGGCTTCACGGCAATCAATAAGGCGGCCCCACTACGGGCAGGATCGGGCGGCGGACGAAACCCCCTCCTCCTCCTCCTCCTCACCCTCCTCCTCCTCCTCCTCCTCCTCCTCATACTCCTCCTCCTTGTCCTCCTCCTCCTCCTTTTCCTCCTCCTCCTTTCCTCCTCCTCCTCCTCCTCCTTCCTCCTTTTCCTCCTCCTCCTCCTCCTCCTCCTCCTCCTCCTCCTCCTCCTCCTACACCGCCTCCTCCTCCTCCTCCTCCTCCTCCTCCTCCTCCTCCTCCTACACCCTCCTCCTCCTCCTCCTCCTCCTCCCTCCCTCCTCCTCCCTCCTCCTCCTCCTCCTCCTCCTCCTCCTCCTCCTCCTCCTCCTCCTCCTCGTCCTCCTCCTCCTCCTCCTCCTCCTCCTCCTCTTCCTCCTCCTCGTCCTCCTCCTCCCCCTCCTCCTCCTCCTCTTCCTACATCGGGCTCGAGGGGCAGGCACGAGCGGGGCAGCCGGTGGCCTTACGGTAATCAAACCGGCGGCCCCACCACGGGCAGGGTCGGGCGGCGGACCACTCCCCGTCCTCTTCCTCCTCCTCCATTTCCTCCTCCTCCTCGTTTTGGAAGCGACTAAAACCGGGAGGTTATCCAAGACTTAATTCCGGAGTTAAGTCGGCCCGACTCCGGGGTCAAGGCCACCCCGCGGAAAACTTAACTCCGGAGTGGGGTCGCCGCCAAGCTGGCGGACGCACCAGCTATTACACGAATTAATTCCGGAGTTAGGTGATTCCCACGCCGCCCGCCCCAGCCAGGCACAGACTTAACTGCGGAGTTAAGTCGCCGCGGCATTGGGTTGGGTGCCGCGACGATTGAAAGGACAGGAAGTGAAAGAGGAAGAGGAGGGCGACGACGGAAGCGACTGAAACCGGGAGGTTATCCAAGACATAATTCCGGAGTTGAGTCGGCCCGACTCCGGGGTCAAGGCCACCCCGCGGAAAACTGAACTGAGGAGTGAGGTCGCCGCCAAGCTGGCGGACGCACCAGCTATTACACGAATTAATTCCGGAGTGAACTGATTCCCACGCCGCGCGCCCCAGCCAGGCACAGACTTAACTGCGGAATTAAGTCGCCGCGGCATTGGGTTGGGTGCCGCGACGACTGAGAGGACAGGAAGTGAAAGAGGAAGAGGAGGGCGACGACGAGGAATATGAGGAGGAGGAGGAATGAGGAGGACGAGGAGGAAGAGGAGAAGGAGGAGGAGGAGGAGGGGGAGGAGGAAGACAAGCTAGGTGCCTTCGCGTCATATCTGACATCCTACCCCTCCCTCCCATCCCTTACCATGGCGTAGATCCCCTCTCTACTCGCACAGTCGGACGTCGAGCAGGGCAATGGTCCCGAAAGGGTACGCGATGCATTGTAGAGCACGGCGTGGCATGGCGTAGAAGAGCACCGCAAAGCGTAGTGTGTCACAGCATGGCGTGGCGTGGCGCGGTGAAGAATTGCATCAGAAAGCGTTGCAACGCAGAGCATGGCATCGCACAGCGGCCCCGAACATAACATTGCATAGCATGGCGTAGAAGATCTAAGCGTAGCACGGCAGAGCACGAGGCGGCAGTTAAGCACTGCACATCACAGCTTCAGCTGAAGGCATGGCATCGCGCAGCGGAACGCAGCCTAGCATTGCATTGCATGCCGTGGTATGGCAAGGGACATGGCGCCAGCGCTGCAGCGGGAGCACGATTCGGAACGAGCGGAAGCGCGGAAATGAGGCCAGCGCTGCAGCGGGACCACGATTCGGAACGAGCGGAAGCACGGAAATGAGGCCAGCGCTGCAGCGGGAGCACAATTCGGAACGAGCGGGACCCGAAAATGAGGCCGGCGCCTCAGCGAGAGCAGCATTTTGAAAACATATGCAAGCGAAAACCCAACTCCAGGGAATCCTGCGTGTAAAAAAACAATACGCGGGGGGGGGGGGGGGGCGAACGCTCCCAAACCGTCATCAGGGGAAGGAAGATAATAATATTCATATTACATCAGGGCACGGGGGGCCGAACGCCGCAGGAGCGCGACTGCGACTGCTACCTCTGTCCGCCACGCGCCCGGGTCGCCGCCGAGCTCCACCTCGCCCCCACCCTCCCTTTCTTAGGCGGGCGCGATGCGCAGACTGCTTCCCGCCAATCGCAAAGCAAAACTACGGAATGAGCGAGGTACGCCGATAACGACGAAGCATACAAAGAGTCTTGGACAATAATCAAAATCAGACACGCTTCGATGCTCGCCGACCTCCACCTCCCCCTACCCCCCCCTAGCCCGACCACAGAGGCCCTGGGCGCTGGATCCGCTCTCACTTCCAGCGCCTCTTCGGGCATGGCTCGTCGCCTGGCCTGGCGTCGGGCCCGCCGGCGCCGCCGCCGTCGCCCGGGGGGGCCGCCGGGGGGGCGGCGCCGCCGTCGCCCGGGTGGGCGCCCGCCGACTCCGCGCCGTCGAAACGCAGCTGGTCGAAGCTGCAAACGCGGACGGCGGGCCGCCACCTCGGCGCGACCAGCGGGCGCGGAGCGGGCGACGGCCGGGGGCGACTGCGACCCCCCCCGGCAATATACGCTGGAAGCTCTAAAACTTGTCTGCGTGCTAAACCTTCCAAAAGAAATCACCGAGGGCCCCAATGTCTTGAGGTGCGTCGGCCAAGCCCGACTGAAGTTGGCCATAGTATGCGAGGCGACCATGGGGGGCGGCGCGCGGCGCGAGGGCCCGCGGCCGCCGCATCCACGCGCTCGGCGCGCGCGAATCCATGGCAAACTAAGCCAGCCGCAACGACCTGTCGATGCACGTGGGCGGCTCGATGTCGCGGCAGTGGGCGCCCACGTCGCCCTCGACGTCAGAGATAATGACCTCGGCTCCGCGGGCGGGGGGGTCTCGCACGCCCCCGCCCCCAGGCGCGCCCGACGCCGCGCGCGCGCGCTAATCGCAGAGCCCGCGAGAACCCTGCCGGCTGGCGGTTGCGCTGGTGGTTGCGCGAGTGGTTGCGTTGGCGGCTGCGCTGGCGGTTGCGCTGGCCGCCGCGCTGGCTGTTGCGGCGGCCGCGCTGGCGGTTGCGCCGGTGGTTTGCTGGTGGTTGCGACGGCGGCTGTGCTGGGCGCGATGCTTTTTCCCCACGTGCTTGGTGGGGTTATGGTTTTCTTCTCTGCCGCGGCGCACCCGCGCCTCCCCCCTAACGCGCCGCGCCCGCGACTCACGCAGCATAGCGCAGCACAGCGCAGCACAGCACAGCAGACAGCAGCACAGGCCAACACAGCAGAGCACGTCCCAGTGGTCCCCTATCCGTTGCGGGCTCGCAAAACGTGGAAGGCGTGGCACTTCCTCGACGCCGCGGGGGGTGCGCTGGGGGTGGTCTCCCTATCCGTGTAGGTGGGTGCGCTGGGGGTGGTCTCCGAGCGCGGCGTCTATGCGGGCCATGGCGCAGGGCGTGGCAGGTGTGGCACTTTCTCCACCTCGTAGGGGGTGCGCAGGGGGTGGTCTCCGAGCGCGGCGTCTATGCGGGCCATGGCGCAGGGCGTGGCAGGTGCGGCACTTTCTCGACCTCGTCGGGGGTGCGCAGGGGGTGGTTCCCGAGCGCGGCGTCCATGCGGGCCACGGCGAAGGGCGTGGCAGGTGTGGCACTTTCTCGACCTCGCAGGGGGTGCGCAGGTGGTGGTCTCCGAGCGCGGCGTCTAATGCGGGCCACGGCGCAGGGCGTGGCAGGTGTGGCACTTCCCTCACCCCGTGGGGAGTGCGCAGGGGGTGGTCTCCGAGCGCGGCGTCCATGCGGGCCACGGTGCAGGGCGCGGCAGGTGCGGCACTTTCTCGACCTCGGAGGGGGGCGCAGGGGGTGGTCTCCGAGCGCGGCGTCTAATGCGGGCCATGGCGCAGGGCGTGGCAGGTGCGGCACTTTCTCGACCTCGTAGGGGGTGTACTGGGGTTGGTCTCCGAGCGCTGCGTCGAATGCGGGCCATGGCGCAGGGCGTGGCAGGTGTGGCACTTTCTGCACCCCGTAGGGGGTGCGCAGGGGGTGGTCTCCGAGCGCGGCGCTTATGCGGGCCATGGCGCAGGGCGTGGCAGGTGCGGCACTTTCTCCACCTCGTAGGGGGTGCGCAAGGGGTGGTCTCCGAGCGCGGCGTCAAATGCGGGCCATGGCGCAGGGCGTGGCAGGTGTGGCACTTTCTGCACCCCGTAGGGGATGCGCAGGGGGTGGTCTTCGAGCGCTGCGTCTATGCGGCCATGGCGCAGGGCGTGGCAGGTGTGGCACTTTCGTGGTCTCCGAGCGCGGCGTCTATGCGGGCCACGGCGCAGGGCGTGGCAGGTGTGGCACTTTCTCGACCCCGTAGGGGGTGCGCAGGGGGTGGTCTCCGAGCGCGGCGTCTAATGCGGGCCATGGCGCAGGGCGTGGCAGGTGTGGCACTTTCCTCACCCCGTAGTGAGCGCGCAAGGGGTGGTCTCCGAGCGCGGCGCTTATGCGGGCCATGGCGCAAGACGTGGCAGGTGTGGCACTTTCTCCACCCCGTAGGGGGTCCGCGGGGGGTGGTCTCCGAGCGCGGCGTCTATGCGGGCCATGGCGCAGGGCGCGGCAGGCGCGGCACTCCCTCGACCTCGTAGGGGGTGCGCAGGGGGCTGCGCAGGGGGTGGTCTCCGAGCGCGGCGCCTACGCGGGCCATGGCGCAGGGCGTGGCAGACGCGGCGTATTCTCTACACCGCCGGGGGCTCGCAGGGAATGGCCCCCGGGCGCGGCGTGTATGCGGGCCATGGCGCAGGGCGCGGCAGGCGCGGCATATTCTCGACGCCACAGGGGGTGCGCAGGGGGTGGTCTCCGTCTCCACATCTGTCGCGGCCTCGCACAGTGTGGCAGGCGCGGCACTTCCTCGACACCGCAGGAGGTGCGCTGGGGGTGGTCACCCTATCCGTTGCGGCCTCGCAAAGCGTGGCGGGCGCGGCACTTCCTCGACACCGCGGGGGGTGCGCTGGGGGAAGTCTCCCGATCCGTTGCGGCCTCGCACAGCGCGGCAGGCGTGGCGCTTCCTCGACGCCGCAGGGGGCGCGCTGGGGGTGGTCCCCCTATCCGTTGCGGGCTCGCAAAACGTGGCGGGCGCGGCACTTCCTCGACGCCGCAGGGGGTGCGCTGGGGGTGGTCCCCCTACCAGCTGCGGCCCCGCAAGGCGCGGCAGGCGTGGCTTTTCCTCGACACAGCAGGGGGTGCGCAGGGGGTGGCAACGGCCACCAACGTCATTCTCGCATGCTTCACATCAGCTATCATCACTCCAGCCATAATCCGCCGATCCGGCGCGCGAGTTGAAGGGGGGGGTGGGCCGGGGCGGCTCTGCTGGGGTAGGGGGGGGGGGGGGGCTTCCACAGACTGGGTTCGGTTGGTCGGGGTTCGGTCGGGCAGCGCGGACCCAAACGTTGCCAAGAAGCCGCCAAGACGGGCCAGTGCGTTTCTGGATCACCCAAAAATCGATCCAAGACGCCGAACATGAACCCAACCAAGACAGCCCAAGAGGCCGCCAACACGCCCCCAGGGCCCCCCAAGGGGTCTTCCAAAAGGGCCCCGACCGGCCAAAATCATTGATTTCTTTTGGGGAAACCTACATGTCTAGCATGTTCGCCTCTTGGGCCTTCACAGTGTCCAAAACGGCTCAAGGGGCCCTCAAAGAGGCTCCAAGACGGCCTAAGAAGGGCTTACGCAGGCCCAGGGGGCCCCCAAGACGGCGCAAGAGGGCTCCAGGACGCGCCCAAGAGGCGCCCAAGAGGGCTCCAAGACGGCCCAAGAAAGACCCCAGACGGCCCAGGAGGCCCACAGGAGGCCCCAAGACGCCCCCAAGAGGCCCCAAAAGGCCCCAACTGGCCCCCAAGGACCCCCCAGTGTCCAGAACGGCTCAAGGGGCCCTCAAAAAGGCTCCAAGACAGCCTAAGAAGGGCTCACGCAGGCCCAGGAGGCCCCCAGGACGGCGCAAGAGGGCTCCAGGACGCGCCCAAGAGGCGCCCACAAGGGCTCCAAGACGGCCCAAGAAGGGCCCAAGACGGCAGCATCATCATCATCATCATCATCATCAGCAGCAGCATCATCAGCATCACCATCGTCATCATTATCAGCATCGTCGTCATCATCATCATCGCCATCATCATCAACATCATCAGCATCATCAGCATCATCATCGTCATCGTCATCGCCACCGTCGTCATCGTCGCCATCGTCATCATCATCATCACCACCATCATCATCATCAAAATCATCGTCATCATCGTCAGCATCATCATCATCCTCAGCATCACCATCATCATCCGAAGCGCCCCGGATCGGCGGCACTGGCCGGAGGCCATTTCCATATTAGACTGCCGGGTTCCTCGGTAGCGCAATTTTCTCACGCCCTCTTCTTCGCGCAATCGCTGGCAGAATAAACGCGGGCGCGGCCGCCCGTCGGGCGCCCCTTCCCGCGACAATAACACAAATGGGCACGAGTCCGCAGGCGCGAAGTATTTACACTTACGATGCCTTTTCGCACGCGCGGGATCTGGAGCGCCGCCATTGGCAGGCGCAGCAACGACGGCGAGGACCGCTTGCTGGGCCGCACTACCGGCGGCAGACGAATTAGAAACACCCGGCATAAGGCCACCGGGGGGCGTCACATAGCGACAGCGGCACAGGGCAGGCTTGCGCGCCGACGCCTGCAGAAGCAGCGCGTTTAGAAGGAGATGCCGAAGACGCTGAAGACGAGCTCGACGACGAAAAAGCAGAAGAGGATCTGGAAGGTAAACCTGAAGAAACATCCACTTGGAGACGTTTGCGGTACTTGGTCACGTTTTTGTTCACCTTGTCCATATTCACTCGGAGCTTGGCCTTCTCTACCTCCAGCCTGCCGATCTTCTTCTGGATGCCGTGCGTGCCTTTTCGGCATTGTGCGCGCCAGGTGATCAACTGAGGCTGGCAAGTACGACTTGTGCCAAAATGCTGACGGACGATGGGGTGAGCTACGCGCTGGTAGTTTCAGCTACTGACGACGGCGTGAATCAAGTACCGACGAGAAGTGATCGTACCCCCCACATGAAGCAACCGAGCCAGCATCAGCGCAATCGTCATTTTCAGCGTCAGCGTCATTCGTCAACGTCATCGTCAGCGTCGTCTTCGTAATCATCATCATCATCAGCCTCATCATCAAGATCAAACGGACCATCGTATCATCATCATCGTCGTCGTCATCATCATCATCATCATCATCACCGTCATCATCGTCATCGTCCTCGTCATCGTCATCGTCATCGTCATCATCATCATCATCATCGTCGTCATCGTCATCATCGTTATCCTTCTCCTCTTCCTCCTCCTCCCCCTCCTCATCATCATCATAAGCACCACCACCACCACAATCATCATCACCACCATCATCATCAGCATCATCAGCATCATTATCATCATCGTCGTCATCATCACCACCATCATCATCACCACCATCCTCATCATCATCACCATCATCATCATCCTCGTCATCGTCGTCGTCTTCATCATCATAGTCATGGTCATTGTCATCGTGATCGCTATTATCATCCGCATCATCGTCATCAGCATCATCATCAACGACATCATCAGCATCGTCGTCACCTTCAGGATTGATGAACAAAGGGGCATCCTGGGCATCGTCATCAGCATACTTGTCGTCACCAATGTGTCGAATAGCTACCAGGGCATCCCATTGCGGGGATAATGTGAAATCCCACGAGCCCGCTGGGCGCAAGTAAGATACGGGGTCATATATCCCCTCCTCCTCCTCATTCCCCCTCTCCTCCTCCTCCTCTCGCCTCCTCGTTCCCCCTCCCCCTCCTCCTCCCTGCTCCTCCTCTTCCCTCCTGTATCCTCCTCCTCCTCATCTCTCCTCCTCCTCCTCCTCCTCCTCTCTCCTCTCTCCTCTCCTCCTCCTCCTCCTCCTCCTCCCCTCTCCCCCTCCTCCTCTCTCCTCCTCCTCCTCCTCCTCCTCCTCCTCCTCCTCCTCCTCCTCCTCCTCCTCTTCCTCCTCATCTTTCTCCGTCTCCCCATAGACGCGATGTTTCAAACATGCGCGTATCTGCTATGCAGTGCTATGCTATGATATGCGTACTACGCAACGACATGCCTCACAAACCAATGCAATGCCATTCTATGCTATGAAATGCGATGCTATGCAATGCTATGACGTGTTATGCAGTGTTACGCGATGCTGTGGTGCAATGCTGTGCAGTGCTTTGCTCTGCCATGGCTATGCAATGCTATGATTTAGTATGCTATGCAGTGCCATGCTATGATACGCTATGAAGTGCGATGGAGGAGGCGGCCACTACCTTGAGTACCATCAAGGTCAGCCCAAGCGGAAGGCGGCGGAAAGGTGGCGGAAGGACGGCAGAAGGGCGGCGGAAAGGGTGGCGGAAGCGCGGCGGAAGGGCGCGGCGGAAGGGCGGCGGCAAGGCGGAAGAAGAGCGGCGGAAAGGTTGCGGAAGGAGGGCGGAAGGGCGGCGGAAGGGTGGCGGAAGGGCGGCGGAAGGGCGGCGGAAGGATGGCGGAAGGGTGGCGCAACGACGGCGGAAAAGGCGGAAAGGCGGCGGGGGGCGGCGGAAAAGCGTTGGAAAGACGGCGGGCTTCCCGAGCCGTCACGGAAGGATTTCCATGGAATTCCTGCAAATCCTGGAAATAGAAAGACCAGAATCCAGAAATTGATGAAAAGCCGAGACGCCAGGACCCCAGGAATCGTTGAAACTCGAAGATTTCCTAGGATCGATAGAAATCAAAGAATCTATAGAACCCCCGAAATGTAGCAAATCACAATCCAGGAACGCGGCATGCGGAATCCAGGAATTTAGAAATCTCAAGAATCCAGAGAAACCTGGTAATAATCCTTTAGGAATCCTTAAGAATTTCTTCGGGATCCTAAAAAGGGGTCCTTAGGGATCCCGTCGGAATCCTTCGGGCCCCCAGGAATCTGTAGGAATCCCTCGGGCATCCCCAGGACCCCCTGGAGAACCTTCGGGATCCTCACGGCCCCCTGAGGAACCGCTGGGAATCCTGAGGATTCCCTTAGGAATCATGGTGCCTTTGGAACCCTCAGGAATATTCCAGGATTCTTGGGGGTCCGGAGAGGCTGGTGCGAAACGGTGTACATAGCATGGTATTTCGATACCCTGCCCGCTCTGTCGGGGCCTCCCTTGTCCCCCCTTTTTCCTATCCATTTTCTCTCCCTGTCCCCTCCCTTTTTCAAGTGTCCATCGCTTTTCCCCCCATGTACTTCAATTTTCCCTCCATTTTTTCTTCCCTTCCCCTATCCTTATCCTTCCTCTTTTCCCTCCCATTGTCATTCCCTTTTCCCTCCATTTTTCCGTACCTTTTCCCTTCCTTTTGCTTTATATGTTCTATTCCTTTTCACTCCCTTACCCCTCACTGCTCAATTTCTTTTCCCTCTCGTTTCCTTCCCAGTCCTTCCATTTTCTATCCTTGTTCGTAAATGTTCCCTCCCGTTTCCCTTCATTTGCCTTCCTTTCCCTACCGTTTTCCCTTCCTGTTCCTTCCTTTCCCGACCGTTTTCCCTACAATTTTCCCTTCCTTCCCTTTTTTCCCTCCCTTTCCCGTTACTTGTTCCATATTTTGTCCCTTCCTTTTCCTCCCCTGTCCTTCCCGCCCTTTTCCGTGCCTTTTCCTTCCCGATTCCCTCCCTTCCCCCCCCTATCCTTCCCTTTTCCTTCCCTTCCCCACCCCCCCTATCCTTCCCTTTTCCTTCCCTTTTCCTTCCCTGTTCCCTCCCTTTTTCTTTCCTTTTCCTTTCCCTCCCTTTTTCTTTTCATTTCCATCCCTTTTCCCCCCGTTTCCCTCCCCTTCCCTCCCTTTTCCTCCCCTGTCCTTGCCTTTTCTGGATAATTTGTTCCATCCCTTTTTTCCATATTTGTTTCTCGTTCTTTTCCGTCCTGTTTCCCTCCCTTTTCCTTCCCTTTCCCTCCTTTTTCCACCTCTTTTCCCTCCCTTGTTCCCTGTCTTTTCCCTCCCTTTTCCCTCCCTGTTTCCCTCTCTTTTCCCTCCCTTTTCCTTCCCTTTTTCTTTCCTTGTTCCAACACTTTTCCTTCCCTGTCCTTCCCTTTTGCAACCCTCCCTTTTCGCTTTTTCCCGGGCCGAATGAAGGGCAGGGGCGGCCCGCGGAATCAATTAATTCCAGAATTAAGTGATTTCGCGGCCGGGTGGAAGCAGCACTCATAGAGTGACTTAACTGCGGAGGTAAGTCGTCGTGAAGGTGGTAGCAATACAAAATGAAAGAATCACTTAACTCCGGAGTTAAGTGATAATTACCTTCCTGGTTTCAATGTTTTTCGGCGACGACGAGGAATATGAGGAGGAGGAATGAGGAGGACGAGAAGGAGGAGGAGGAGGAGGAGGCGAAGGAGGAGGAGGAGGAAGACAAGCTAGGTGCCTTCGCGTCATATCTGACATCCTACCCCTCCCTCCCATCCCTTACCATGGCGTAGATCCCCTCTCTACTCGCACAGTCGGACGTCGAGCAAGGCAATGGTCCCGAAAGGGTACGCGATGCATTGTAGAGCGCGGCGTGGCATGGCGTAGAAGAGCACGGCAAAGCGTAGCATGTCACAGCATGGCGTGGCGTGGCGCGGTGAAGAATTGCATCACTGCAACGCAAAGCATGGCATCGCACAGCGGCCCCGAACCTAACATTGCATAGCGTGGCGTAGAAGATCTAAGCGTAGCACGGCAGGAGCACGAGGCGGCACGTAAGCACTGCTTATCACAGCTTCAGCCGAAGGCATGGCATCGCGCAGCGGAACGCAGCCTAGCATCGCATTGCACGCCGTGGCATGGCAAGGGAAATGACGCCAGCGCTGCAGCGGGAGCACGATTCGAAACGAGCGGAAGCGCAGAAATGAGGCCAGCGCTGCAGCGGGACCACGATTCGGAACGAGCGGAAGCACGGAAATGAGGCCAGCGCTGCAGCGGGAGCACGATTCGGAACGAGCGGGGCCCGAAAATGAGGCCGGCGCCGCAGCGAGAGCAGCATTTTGAAAACATATGCAAGCGAAAACCCAACTCCGGGGAATCCTGCGTGTAAAAAACAAAACGCGGGGGGGGGGGGGGCGAACGCTCCCAACCCGTCATCAGGGGAAGGAGGATGATAGTATTCATATTGAGTAATTGTGGAGGTAGAGGGGGGACATCAGGGCACGGGGGGCCGAACGCCGCAGGAGCGCGACTGCGACTCGACTGCTACCTCTGTCCGCCACGCGCCCGGGTCGCCGCCGAGCTCCACTTCGCCCCCGCCCCCCCTTTTCTTGGCGGGCGCGATGCGCAGACTGCGCCCCGCCAGTCGCAAAGCAAAACTACGGAATGAGCGAGGTACACCGACAACGACGAAGCATACGAAGAGTCTTGGGTAATAGTCAAAATCAGATACGCTTCGATGCTCGCCGACCTCCGCCTCCCCCTACCCCCCCTAGCCCGACTACGGGGGGGCGCCCGCCGACTCCGCGCCGTCGAAACGCAGCTGGTCGAAGCTGCAAACGCAGACGGCGGGCCGCCACCTCGGCGCGACCAGCGGGCGCGGAGCGGGCGACGGCCGGGGCCGACTGCGACCCCCCCCCGCAATCTATACTGGAAGCTCTAAAACTGGTCTGCGTGCTAAACCTTCCAGAAGAAATCGCCGAGGGCCCCAATGTCTTGAGGTGCGTCAGCCAAGCCCGACTGAACTTGGCCATAGTATGCGAGGCGACCATGGGGGGCGGCGCGCGGCGCGAGGGCCCGCGGCCGCCGCATCGACGCGCTCGGCGCGCGCGAATCCATGGCAAACTAAGCCAGCCGCAACGACCTGTCGATGCACGTGGGCGGCTCGATGTCGCGGCAGTAGGCGTCCACGTCGCCCTCGACGTCAGAGATAATGACCTCGGCTCCGCGGGCGGGGGGGTCTCGCGCGCCCCCACCCCCAGGCGCGCCCGACGCCGTGCGCGCGCGCGAATCGCAGAGCCCGCGAGAACCCTGCCGGCTGGCGGTTGCGCTGGTGGTTGCGCGAGTGGTCGCGTTGGCGGCTGCGCTGGCGGTTGCGCTGGTCGCCGCGCTGGCTGTTGCGGCGGCCGCGCTGGCGGTTGCGCCGGTGGTTTGCTGGTGGTTGCGACGGCGGTTGTGCTGGACGCGATGCTTTTCCCCGCGTGCTTGGTGGGGTTATGGTTTTCTTCTCTGCCGCGGTGCGCCCGCGCCGCGCCCGCGACTCGCACAGCATAGCGCAGCGCAGCACAGCACAGCAGACAGCAGCACCGGCCAACACAGCACAGCACGTCCCAATGGTCCCCTATCCGTTGCGGGCTCGCAAAACGTGAAAGGCCTGGCACTTCCTCGACGCCGCGGGGGGTGCGCTGGGGGTGGTCTCCCTATCCGTGTAGGTGGGTGCGCTGGGGGTGGTCTCCGAGCGCGGCGTCTATGCGGGCCATGGCGCAGGGCGTGGCAGGTGTGGCACTTTCTCGACCTCGTAGGGGGTGCGCAGGGGGTGGTCTCCGAGCGCGGCGTCAATCCGGGCCATGGCGCAGGGCGTGGCAGGTGCGGCACTTTCTCGACCTCGTAGGGGGTGCGCAGGGGGTGGTTCCCGAGCGCGGCGTCCATGCGGGCCACGGCGAGGGGCGTGGCAGGTGTGGCACTCTCGACCTCGCAGGGGGCGCGCAGGGGGTGGTCTCCGAGCGCGGCGTCTAATGCGGGCCATGGCGCAGGGCGTGGCAGGTGTGGCACTTTCCTCACCCCGTAGTGAGTGCGCAGGGGGTGGTCTCCGAGCGCGGCGTCCATGCGGGCCACGGTGCAGGGCGCGGCAGGTGTGGCACTTTCTCGACCTCGCAGGGGGTGCGCAGGGGGTGGTCTCCGAGCGCGGCGGCTATGCGGGCCATGGCGCAGGGCGCGGCAGGTGTGGCACTTTCTCGACCTCGTAGGGGGTGCGCAGGGGGCGGTCTCCGAGCGCTGCGTTAGCGGGCCATGGCGCAGGGCGTGGCAGGTGTGGCACTTTCCTCACCCCGTAGGGGGTGCGCAGGGGGTGGTCTCCGAGCGCGGCGTCTAATGCGGGCCATGGCGCAAGGGCGTTGGGCAGGTGCGGCATTTCTCGACCTCGTAGGGGTGCGCAGGGGGTCTCCGAGCGCGGTGTCTAATGCGGGCCATGGCGCAGGGCGTGGCAGGTGTTGCACTTTCTGCAGCCGTAGGGGGTGCGCAGGGGGTGGTCTCCGAGCGCTGCGTCTATGCGGCCTTGGCGCAGGGCGCGGCAGGCGTGGCACTTTCGTGGTCTCCGAGCGCGGCGTCCATGCGGGCCACGGCGCAGGGCGCGGCAGGTGCGGCACTTTCTCGACCCCGCAGGGGGTGCGCAGGGGGTGGTCTCCGAGCGCGGCGTCAAACGCGGGCCATGGCGCAAGGCGTGGTAGATGTGGCACTTTCTGAACCCCGTAGGGGGCACGCAAGGGGTGGTCTCCGAGCGCGGCGCTTATGCGGGCCATGGCGCAAGACGTGGCAGGTGTGGCACTTTCTTCACTTCGTAGGGGGTGCGCTGGGGGTGGTCTCCGAGCGCGGCGACTATGCGAGCCATGGCGCAGGGCGTGGCAGGCGCGGCACTTTCTCGACCTCGTAGGGGGCGCGCAGGGGGCTGCGCAGGGGGTGGTCTCCGAGCGCGGCGCCTATGCGGGCCATGGCGCAGGGGGTGGCAGACGCGGCGTATTCTCTACACCGCCGGGGGCTCGCAGGGAATGGTCCCCGAGCGCGGCGTCTATGCGGGCCATGGCGCAGGGCGCGGCAGGCGCGGCATATTCTCGACGCCACAGGGGGTGCGCAGGGGGTGGTCTCCACATCTGTCGCGGCCTCGCACAGTGTGGCAGGCGCGGCACTTCCTCGACGCCGCAGGGGGTGCGCTGGGGGTGGTCACCCTATCCGTTGCGGCCTCGCAAAGCGTTGCGGGCGCGGCGCTTCCTCGACGCCGCAGGGGGGTGCGCTGGGGGTGGTCTCCCGATCCGTTGCGGCCTCGCACGGCGCGGCAGGCGTGGCGCTTCCTCGACGCCGCAGGGGGCGCGCTGGGGGTGGTTTTCCTATCCGCTGCGGGCTCGCAAAGCGCGGTGGGCGCGGCACTTCCTCGACACCGCAGGGGGTGCGCTGGGGGTGGTCCCCCTATAAGCTGCGGCCCCGCAAGGCGTGGCAGGCGCGGCTTTTCCTCGACACCGCAGGGGGGGCGCTGGGGGCGGCAACGGCCGCCAACATCATTCTCGCATGCTTCGCATCAGCTATCATCACTCCAGCCATAATCCGCCGATCCGGAGTGTGAGTTGAAGGGGGGGCGGGTGGGCCGGGGTGGCTCTGCCGGGGTAGGGGGGGGGGGGGGGGCTTCCACAGACTGGGCTCGGTTGGTCGGGGCTCGGTTGGCCAATGCGGACCCAAACGTTGCCAAGAAGCCGCCAAGACGGGCCAAGACGATTCTGGATCGCCCAAAAATCGATGCAAGACGCCGAACATGAACCCAGCCAAGGCAGCCCAAGAGGCCGCCAAGACGCCCCAGGAGGCCTCCGAGAGGTCTTCCGAAAGGGCTCCGACCGGCCAAAATCATTGATATCCATTGGAAAAGAACCTACATCACTAGCACGTTCGCCTCTCGGGCCTTCACAGTGTCCAAAACGGCTCAAGGGGCCCTCAAAAAGGCTCCAAGACGGTCTAAGAAGGGCTCACGCAGGCCCAGGAGGCCCCCAAGACGGCGCAAGAGGGCTCCAGGACGGGCCCAAGAGGCGCCCACCAGGGCTCCAAGACGGCCCAAGAAGGGCCCAAGACGGCCCAGGAGGCCCCCAGGAGGCCCCAAGACGCCCCCAAGAGGCCTCAAAAGGCCCCAACTGGCCCCCAAGGACCCCCCAGTGTCCAAAACGGCTCAAGGGGCCCTCAAAAAGGCTCCAAGACAGCCTAAGAAGGGCTTACGCAGGCCCAGGAGGCCCCCAAGACGGCGCAAGAGGACTCCAGGACGGGCCCAAGAGGCGCCCACCAGGGCTCCAAGACGGCCCAATAAGGGCCCAAGACGGCAGCATCATCATCATCATCATCATCAGCATCATCAGCATCACCAGCATCATCATCGTCATCAGCACCATCGTCACCCTCATCATCGTCATCATCCTCGTCATCATCAGCGTCATCATCGCCATCGTCATCGTCATCGTCATCGTCATCGTCGTCATCGTCGTCATCGCCATCAGCATCATCACCACCACCAGCATCATCATCATCATCAAGCTCATCACCATCATCATCCTCAGCATCATCATCATCGTCATCGTCCGAAGCGCCCCGGATCGGCGGCGCTGGCCGGAAGCCATTTCAATATTAGTCTGCGGGGTTCCTCGGTAGCGCAGTTTTCTCACGCCCTCTTCTTCGCGCGATCGCTGGCAGAGTAAACGTGGACGCGGCCGCCCGCTGGGCGCCCCTTCCCGCGACAATAACGCAAATGGGCACGAGTCCGCAGGCGCGAAGTATTTACACTTACGATGCCTTCTCGCACGCACGGGATCTGGAGCGCCGCCAGTGGCAGGCGCAGCAACGACGGCGAGGACCGCTGGCTGGGCCGCACTACCGGCGGCAGACGAATTAGAAACACCCGGCAAAAGGCCACCGGGGGCGTCACATAGCGACAGCGGCACAGGGCAGGCTTGCGCGCCGACGCCTGCAGAAGCAGCGCGTTTAGAAGGTGATGCCGAAGACGCTGAAGACGAGCTCGACGACGAAGAAGCAGAAGAATATCTGGAAGGCAAACCTGAAGAAACCGCCACTTGGAGACGTTTGCGGTATTTGGTCACGTTTTTGTTCACCTTGTCCATCTTCACTTGGAGCTTGGCCTTCTCTACCTCCAGCCTGCCGATCTTCTTCTGGATACCGTGCGTGCCTTTTCGGCATTGTGCGCGCCAGGTGATCAGCTGAGGCTGGCAAGTACGACTTGTGCCAAAATGCTGACGGACGATGGGGTGAGCTACGCGCCGGTAGATTCAGCTACTGACGACGGCGTGAATCAAGTACCGACGAGAAGTGATCGTACCCCCGACATGAGGCAACAGAGCCAGCATCAGCGCAATCGTCATTTTCAGCGTCAGCGTCATTCGTCAACGTCATCGTCAGCGTCGTCTTCGTACTCATCATCATCAGCCTCATCATCAAGATCCGCCGGATCATCGTCATCATCATCATCATCATCGTCGTCGTCATCATCATCATCACCATCACCATCGTCATCGTCCTCGTCATTGTCATCCTCATCGTCATCATCATCATCATCGTCGTCGTCATCATCGTTATCCTTCTCCTCTTCCTCCTCCTCCCCCTCCTCATCATCATAAGCACCACCACCAGCACCACCACAATCATCATCATCACCACCATCCTCATCAGCATCATCATCATTGTCATCATCATCATCATCTTCATCATCATCACCACCATCATCATCATCACCATCATCATCCTCGTCATCGTCGTCGTCTTCATCATCATCGTCATGGTCATTGTCATCGTGATCGTTATTATCATCCGCATCATCGTCAATAGCATCATCATCAACGACATCATCAGCATCGTCGTCACCGTCAGGATTGATGAACAAAGGGGCATCCTGGGCATCGTCATCAGCACACTTGTCGTCAACAATGCGTCGAATAGCTACCAGGGCATCCCATTGCGGGGATAATGTGAAATCCCACGAGCCCGCTGGGCGCAAGTAAAATACGGGGCCATATATCCCCTCCTCCTCCTCTTTCCCCCTCTCCTCCTCCTCCTCTCTCCTCCTCGTTCCCCGTCCCCCTCCTCCTCCCTGCTCCTCCTCTTTCCTCCTGTATCCTCCTCCTCCTCATATCTCCTCCTCCTCCTCCTCCTCCTCTCTCCTCTCTCCTCCCCTCCTCCTCCTCCTTCTCCCCTCTCCCCCTCCTCTCCTCCTCCTCCTCCTCCTCCTCTCCTCCTCCTGCTCCTCCTCCTCCTCCTCCCTCCTCATCCTTCTCCGTCTCCCCATAGACGCGATGCTTCAAACATGCGCGTATCTGCTATGCAGTGCTATGCTATGATATGCGATGCTACGCAATGCTATGCCTCAAAAACCAATGCAATGCCATGCTATGATATGAAATGCGATGCTATGCAATGCTATGACGTGTTATGCAGTGCTATGCGATGCTGTGATGCAATGCTGTGCAGTGCTTTGCTCTGCCATGGCTATGCAATGCTATGCTTTAGTATGCTATGCAGTGCCATGCTATGATACGCTATGAAGTGCGATGGAGGAGGCGGCCACTACCTTGAGTACCATTGAGGTCAGCCCAAGCGGAGGGCGGCGGAAAGGTGGCGGAAGGACGGCGGAAGGGCGGCGGAAGGGTGGCGGAAGCGCGGCGGAAGGGCGCGGCGGAAGGGCGGCGGCAAGGCGGAAGGGCGGCGGAAGGGCGGCGGAAAGGTTGCGGAAGAAGGGCGGAAGGGCGGCGGAAGGGTGGCGGAAGGGCGGCGGAAGGGCGGCGGAAGGATGGCGGAAGGGTGTCGCAACGACGGAGGAAAAGGCGGAAAGGCGGCGGGCGGCGGCGGAAAAGCGTAGGAAAGACGGCGGGCTTCCCGAGCCGTCACGGAAGGATTTCCATTGAATTCCTGCAAATCCTGGAAATAGAAAGACCCGAACCCAGAAATTGAGGAAAAGCCGAGACGCCAGACCCGAATCGTTGAAACTCGAAGATTTCCTAGGATCGATAGAAATCAAAGAATCTATAGAACCCCCGAAATGTAGCAAATCACAATCCAGGAACGCGGCATGCGGAATCCAGGACTTTAGAAATCTCAAGAATCCAGAGAAACCTAATAGTAATCCTTTAGGAATCCTGAAGAATTTCTTCGGGATCCTAAATGGGGTCCTTAGGAATCCCGTCGGAATCCTTCGGGTCCCCAGGAATCTGCAGGAATCCCTCGGGAATCCCCAGGACCCCCTGGAGAACCTTCGGGATCCCCACGGCCCCCTGAGGAACCGCTGGGAATCCTGAGAGTTCCCTTAGGAATCATCGGGGATCCTTTGGAACCCTCAGGAATATTTCAGAATTCTTGGGGGTCCGGAGAGGCTTGTGTGAAACGGTGTACATAGTGTGGTATTTCGATACCCTGCCCGCTCCGTCGGGGCCTCCCTTGTCCCCCCTTTTTCCTATCCATTTTCTCTCCCTTTTCCCCTCCCTTTTTCAATTATCCATCGTTTTTCCTCCCCATGTCCTTCCATTTTCCCTCCCTTTTTTCTTTCCTTCCCCTATCCTTATCCTTCCTTTTTTCCCTCCCATTTTCATTCCCTTTTCCCTCCCTTTTTCCGTCCCTTTTCCATTCCTTTTGCCTTAGATGTTCCATTCCTTTTCACTCCCTTATCCCTCCTTTTTTCAATTTGTTTTCCCTCCCATTTCCTCCCCAGTCCTTCCATTTTCTATCCTTGTTCGTACATGTTCCCTCCCGTTTCCCTTCATTTGCCTTCCTTTCCCTACCGTTTTCCCTTCCTTTTCCTTCCTTTCCCGACCGTTTTCCCTACCATTTTCCCTTCCTTCCCTTTTCCCTCCCTTTCCCGTTACTTGTTCCATATAGATTCCCTTCCTTTTCCTCCCCTGTCCTTCCCGCCGTTTTCCCTGCCTTTTCCTTCCCGATTCCCTCCCTTCCCCCCCCCCCCTATCCTTCCCTTTTCCTTCCCTTTCCCCCCCCCCCCGCCCCTATCCTTCCCTTTTCCTTCCCTTTTCCTTCCCTGTGCCCTCCCTTTTTCTTTCCTTTTCCTTTCCCTCCCTTTTTCTTTTCATTTCCCCCCTTTTCCCCCCTTCTCCCTCCCCTTCCCTCCCTTTTCCTCCCCTGTCCTTGCCTTTTCTCGATAATTTGTTCCATCCCTTTTTCCATCCTTTCTTCTCTTTCTTTTCCCTCCTTTTTTCCCTCCCTTTTCCTTCCCTTTCCCTCCTTTTTCCACCTCTTTTCCCTCCCTTGTTCCCTGTCTTTTCCCTCCCTTTTCCCTCCCTGGTTCCCTATCTCTTCCCTCCCTTTTCCTTTCCTTTTTCTTTCCTTTTTCCAACCCTTTTCCTTCCCTGTCCTTCCCTTTTGCAACCCTCCCTTTTCGTTTTTTCCCTGGCCGAATGAAGGGCAGGGGCGGCCCGCGGAATCAATCAACTCCGGAGTGAAGTGATTTTGCGGCCGG
>CAUYUJ010019679.1:148444-160944 GCA_963575745.1 Prorocentrum cordatum
GAGGCTCCCTTCTGGTGTCCTGGCGATTTTGCCAAGCAGGAAAAACTGCTGTCGTGCCACTGTCCGTCAGAGGGTGTTGTCCCGTTTTGTCTAAGACTATCACGTTGCTCACCCTGGAGATGCACGCTGGTTCGATTCCCCGCACTACGCGAAGACACCGGCGATGGAAGCCATCCAGCCGCCTTCTCTCCGCAGCATTCAGCCACAAAGTCGGTGAACCATACGTGAGTTTGCTAAGAACGACGGCGCTGCAGACCTCAATGTTCTTCGCCTGCTCAAGCCTGAATGCCGCCATATCTTGGACAGCTTGTCAAAGTCGGCGCGCTCCGCGCCCGGGCGGCGACTGGGCTCCTTGCCCGCGGCGCCTGTTCCAGAAATCAAAGCGCCCAAATAAATCATGTCTTCTTGCGCCCGTATGATGTGTCCATTCGAATCCTGAATACTACTTACGCATCTGATTTGAAACAGTTGGAACTTGCCCTGGTGCAGCTCCACGCCACAGGATTTCCCAGACATCTGGATAGCAGCTAATGTGTCTTCCACTGCCGGCGTCGTCTTTCCCAGAATCAGCGCGTCATCCGCGCGCGGCAAAACGTAAAGGGATCCACTGTCCCAGAGTGCTGCGTCCTGCTGCAAGTTGGGAGACAGCGTCTTCGATGATTACTGCCATGGCCACCACGAACAAGAAGGGTGATAGAAGGCATACTTGCGATATCCCGGAGGACTGCGGCCTCGAGGGAGAAGTCGCCCCGCAGTCCCGCACCTCGAAGATTCTGTCGCTGCAAGCCGCACTCATGACCTCCAATATGTGCTCGGGCAAGCCGAAACGTCGCAGACAGCGCAGTGTGGCCGAAGGGCTGATGGAGTCGAAAGCTGTTTGCCAATCCAAGGCCAATGCATACAGATTGCAATCGTCTCTTGTGTCCTATGCTTCGATCGAAAACCACATTGCGATCCCGTCAGCCTGGAATCGGCCCCTGCCTCCACCAAACGTCGGTGCAACAAAGACGCGAATACTTTGTGCCCAATCGCGAGAAGACTGATTGGTCGATAGTTCGCGTAATCATAAGTTTTTTTGTGTTTGTTCATTTCCTGCGCGTTGCTGCTACCCTTGCTTTGTGCCATCCTTGCGGAACCCTTCGCCCTTGCCAACAATGATTCACGGAAGTCGTGATGCGTTGTAATGCCGTGGAGTCGTCTGCAAGTGCCTTTCATCATTCTGGTGGGATGCCGTCTGGCCCGGGTGCTTGGCCATCGCGCAGCTTACGCAAACATGTTCTGACCTCGTCATCCGTGGAATTGGCCAAGTTGGCCGGCAACGCAGGTCCCGCGGCGGGTGCGTCGACAGCGTCGGCTGGGCGCACGCCCCATTGCACCGTCTCGAATATGTTGCCATGGTATCTGCTCGGTCTTCGCTGCTGACTAATTATCCTTGGAAGTTCCGGAGCCGCCCCTGCTTGGCGGGACGGGGTTTTCGGAACTTCCGGATATCGTTCCAGGAACCAGTCGCCACCGAATCTTCCAGCCATTTGGATTTATCTTCTTTTGCAGATGTTCGTGCAGCTTTGTGCTTCTCTTTCTCCAAAACGGCGTTCCCGTCCACTCGAGCCTGCGCGCTTTCTTGGATAAGCTGCACTGTCCGGCCACTGATCCACGGTCGTCTGGTTGGGGCGGCTCGTCAGGCAAGACCTCGGATGCAGCCCCGATCGCGGCCGATATGTTTTGCCAGGAAGCTTCGACCACGTCAGCGACGCCAACGTCTTCCGGGCAATTCTCCGAAAACGCCGCAACGAATTGCTGTCGTATACCAGGTGTTTGCAAACTCCCTCTGTTTTCGAATAATGTCGACGTGGTTGAGAATGCTGAATGTCGAGGTCGATCTGACAACATACTAGGAAGTGCCGCGTGCCCAATGCTACTTCTCGGTGGCTTTCAACGGACACCACCCGGTCAAAACTTACGCCCGGTACGAGAAACAAATCGAGCAAAGCAAATCTGTCCGGCAAAATGGCGTCGCTGGGTGTTGTGCCGCTCTCCATGTCCGAAATCCGTTGTCCGTCGGGCGCGTGCTGAGAAGTGTTGCTGATGCTGTACTGCTGTACCGTGCAGAACTCCATCAATACATCCCGGTTGGGTGACTCTACTTTGCGCGTTCGCTTCTTCTCCAAAAATGCACGGCCCAAGTGCATGTTCTTCGCCTCGCCGTTGTTGGCCAAGCCGGGCATTGAAGTCTCCAGCGATATATTTGAATCCATTCAACGATATGGTATTTTCCGAACCTGACAAAATAATACGATACCCGTCGTTTGTGTAGTACTCTGCTTTCGAAGCCCATGTCCCCTGGAGGCAGAGAAAATCAATCTTCAAACCACGCACTGTTTCGCAAAGTGTGTGTCAAGCTTCTCGCCGGTTAAACCGGTGACGTTCCACGTGGCGATTGTGACGTGCCCGCTTTGTGCACTCAAGGTTCCACGTGGGCGCGGGCATCCCAACGGCGCTGAAAAACGATTGGGTGGAACAGTGTCTTCGCCCTCCGGGCCCCGTCAATTTCTCCCTTCCTTCCCTTTCCCTTTTCCCATGTCAGCGGCACGGGCCAGGGCTTCCTCGCAGGACGTGCGGAGCTCGATGAAAGCCGCATCGTTCTGGAGGTCTCAATTATCCTACTCTGCGCTGGGCCATGTGGGCTTGGGCGCACTTCCCACGGAGCAGACTGATAGGATGTGCTCGCCCCCGGCGTGCATGGTGAGCTTCCAGTCGTCTATCTGAACGCTGTGTTTCTTGAAGCCCCACTGCACCAGAAGCCGCTTCAGGCCGAATAGCATCGGGATCGGGATCCTGATAGAGGCTGCCCTATCTTTATGTGCCCAGCTTCTTTTGTTCGTGTAAGAAATCGGTGAAGCTCGTAACATGCGCCGCGCTGTCTCTGCATCTGTGTCGCCACTCATCTTTGCAAAAAGCAATACCGTTGTGGATGTCACCTTTCATGTAGATGTCACTCGGCGCTGGCATGTTTGACTTTGCCATCTCTTGTTTGAGAAATGCGACTGCCTCTTCTAGCGACCCCACTTCCCCCAAGTTCCCGAAAACAATCGTCTCAGTTGCCTGCTGTGGGGCGTGGCATAGGTCGGCAAATTGGCGCTCCAAAGTTCCGAGGCGTGCTTCAACCTCAGGGCTCAACGAGGTATCTGATGCCGTCCGGGTAGATGCAGGTCGCAAGGGACCAACTTCGATAGCTGCCACTCGCGCTTCCAGATTCCCTAACGAAGCCTTCAGTGGTGACACGGCATCTTGAATATCACGTTGAGAGACTCCGTGTGCCTTTATAGCCGCGATGTCCTTCTGAATCGGCTTCAAGAGCTTCTCGATCGCCTCTAGCGTTGCCGGCGTGCTTGAAGATGCCCATGCAAGAGCATGCTCGTACTGCTGTTGACGTGCTGTTGGGAGATCTTCGGGAGCTGGTTTTGCAACCCTGTCCATCTCATTCAGCGGGCTGTCAATCCTCATTACCTTTGCTTTGGGCTTGCCTAGAAGTGGGGTCGACGGTGGCGAAGAAGGTGGGAGACGGTCACCGCTGAACAGCTGCCTGACAGGGGTGCCTGGCACGCGCGCGTCCCCACTCGCACCCGAAGAAGACATCGCTGCAGGCATGAGCGTGCGAGAGAGTAGGATGAACGGACTTGTTGAGGAAGGATGAGGAAGGCCCAGTTTGAGCACCAAGATTGACCAGATGAACTATTGTTGAATATTCCTCCTGTAGAGGGACATGTCCGACTTGAAGCTAGGCAGCAGCTGTGCAACGTTCTGCCACCCCCCCATATTATTGCTGTGCGCGTGGCGCCTGTTTCCGAGACTGTCTCGGGGCCGTCCCAGCGGGGGGGGGCTTCCAGGAAGGGGGCTCGCAAATCATGGCCCGAGGCATGTGCGCTGACGAGTGGGGTGGACCAGGTGACGTCACGGTGACATATTGAGGGAAGATTGAGAGAAGAAGAGGGGTCCATGAAATCTGAGGAGATTTCATGGCCTCAGTCCTGATGACCCCTATGGCAGCAAGACCAATGACAAAGAGGTTTCCAGATCTTGAGCCACAATGCCAGCCTTCACATCTCTCTGCACATCCCGCTCGTGCAAACAGCTTCATTCGCAGCACTTAAAAAACAGTGTAAAGCTAAACCTATCGGATACACCTAAAACGCACACGAAACGGGGTTGGTTTCTACCCCCCCTCCGCATAATCGTCGTCCCCTTCTTGGCCACCCCCGACTGTCACGGGACAATGTACCGAGTATTCCTCGACAGCTCGGTGTCACCATCACATGCCGTAGGCACGGCGGCCGAGTGTGCCGCAGGCAACTGGATGCAATAGCCGTACACCTCGGAATCGTCGGAATCCAAGAACCGGTCTCTCCAGGTTAGGCGGCGGTCCGTGTCGGCCAGCCAGTACCAGACGCACGCCACGTAGTGGGTCACTAAGATTAAGATCAGCAGAAACTTGACGAGGCCCGCTACGATGCTCATGCTCTCCGAATTCATCGCGCCCACGATCTGATTGAACGTGGCGTTCACCTTCGGCATTCGCAGGAGCCGCAATGCCCTCCGTGCCCGCGAGACAGCCTTCACGACGCGGAGTATCCCAGTGCCGCCCGTGCTGATGAGCAGGAAGACCCAGTCGAAGATCGTGACAATGAGGTCCTTAGGAGTGAGAACGATTGTCGGTAACACGCGGCTGCTGGCGGCTCGTCGGCGTGCTTCTTCTTCTTCTTCGCTGTGGCTTGACGGCCTGTTTTTTTGTCAGCAATTACATTATGATTGGTTCCCGACAGCGGCGTCACATTGATACTGCTTGCGCGTCGCTCAACGGGGTGACGATGAATCGGGAGGGGGGGAAAGGTGCAACTGTCGGGCCCGAGAGGCGCCCTTCTGGGCCCTGGAGGGCCCCTTTTGGGGGGGCCCAGAGGGTCCCTTTTCTGCAGCGCTCGCTGCCCCCCTCATTCATCGCCCCCCACCTCACGACGCCCAAACTTGGAGTAGGAGATCGACTACAGAATTGGTTTGCCCCAGAATTGATTTTTCGTGTCGAAACCACGGGCAATTCGTAGAAGTTTCGCAGGTCTACGAATGGTTGACGTATTTTTGTTGAAGGGTCGACGTGGAAATCAATGTTTGGGAAAATTAATTTCCGTAGTCGATCAGGGCGGGAGAAACTGTTCTTGCTCCCCGAGGTCTGGGACGAACCACGAGCGGATGTAGTGCCGCGCGACCCTGTCCCTGCGCATCTCGAGCAGGCCGTCCGAGGCCATGTACCCCGTCCTGAAGTTCAGCAGGATGTCGAGCGTCCAGAAGACGGCGGAGCACCAATCGAAGTGGAGGCGGAACGCGAGGTAGTCCTCACGAGGGGCGAACACATCCGTATCCTCGCCCTTGCGGTCTTGATTCCTGGGCGTGACCCCGTGGATACTTACGCGGTCGCACGGATACGTTTCGCGCGGGGCATCCGCGAAGACCCGCCACGTGTCCGCGGGGTCGCGGCCCAGGGGCCCGGCCCGTGATGGCGCGGAGATGGAGATGTGCTTCGCCAACGAAGTCCTCCGAAAGCTCGAACACCAGCGCCGGGAACATCGTCACGTCGTGGACGCACAGCGCCATGCCCACCAGGTCCCAGAGGATCCGGAACCTGGTGAAGGGCGGCAGGACGATGAGGAACAGTAAGCGGACGACCTGCCAGGCACGTCCCAGGCCCTCTGGCTCGGAATCCGCGGCCAGGGTACCGATCTTCCTGGAATCTCTCGTGCTGGACTTCTTGAACGCGAAATTGGCGCCCAGTGCTAATGCTGGAGCGTCTGGGTCGGCGGCAAACGCGCCCCTCCGCTGATCATGCGCTGGGTTGGCAACGAAGAGGGTGAATTCTTTGGCTTCGACCCAGGCGCTGTGTATCTGGGACAATCCAGAACTGTGCATCTCATCGAGGGCAGCGACGATACGACTCCAGTGCGACAAGATGTCTGCGGAATACTCAAACCTCCGTCGCGGTGACGCTTCGCGCGGCGACGACTCCGCGACGGACACGCTATCCTCGTGCTGCTGACGTCGAGAGGCCAGCTCCTGGGCACGACAGCAGACACGGTCGGGGGGGGGGGCGAAAGGGTAGGACAGCAAAGGGCAGGGTAGAGAATTAAGCTCACGTAGCGGATTTACCTGGCGCCTCCTGGCGCCAGGAGGCGCCCGTGTATCGAGGAGTGAGCCCCGCGGCGGGGCGAAAACCAGCTGCATGCAGCAGGCAGGTTTCGTAACCCCGCCTTCCCCTATCCTGTCCAAGGTCGGGGGGGACGAAAGGGTAGGACAGCAAAAGGCAGGGTAGAGAATCAGCCCACGTAAGAACCGCCTGCCCCCGGCGCGCGGGGCTCCTCGGAGCCGTGCGCCCGACCCGACTGTGGCGCACGACCATCCTGCATCAAGTCGTTCCCTCCCGTGGGCCCTGGAAACGACAGAGCTACTTCTTCACCGGTTCCGCTCTGCCGCTCTCTTGCCGGTTCCGACGCCGCTGTTTTTTGCCGGTCCCGCGTCGCCGATGCCTTGCCGGCCCCGGCTCTGGCCGAAATCCCGCGGAGCCGCTTGTGTTGCCGTTTCCGGTCGCCGGTTTTTCTTGCCGGCTCCCTCAGAACACTTGTTTTTGGAACCTGTGACAAAACCGACCCCGGCAGCTGCTGGGGCCCGCGAAGCTCGTCCCCCGAGGGGTGTGGCCAGAAAAAGCGCCCGCCGCCGCGCCGCGTACACCGCAAGGCGTCTCGGCAGGCGCGCCGACCCTGGGAGGGGCGACGCACACGTCGCATCGGCATGTTGGCTCGGCGCCGATTGCCCTCGGGGCAACGTTTGGCCTCCACAGCGGGGAGGCCCCCCCAAAAGGCCCGAGACCGGCCCCCAAAAAGGGGCCTCCGAACGGCTCCTAAAGAGGCCCCCGAGGGGCCTCCCACGAGATCGCGACGAGCACCCACGGGGCTCACGTAGCACCCCGCAGGTGCGGATCAGAGTGAGGGGGCGGTGGGGGCGGCGGCAGTCTGCGAGACTCTGGAGAAGCCCGCCGCAGGCACCACAGTTTTACAAATCATGCAACAAGCCCGCGGCAGGCGCCGATTTTTTCTTCAAACCAATGTGGGTGGGTCGCGGGTGGGTCGCGGGTGGGTCGCGGGGTGGGTCACAGGTGGGTCGCGGGTGGGCCGCGGATGGGTCGCGGGGTGGGTCACGGGTGGGTCGCGGGATGGGTCGCGGGTGGGTCGCAAGTGGGTCGCGGGTGGGTCGCGGGGTCTGTCGCGGGTGGGTCTCGGGGTGGGTCGCGGGTGGGTCGCGGGGTGGGTCGCGGGTGGGTCGCGGGTGGGTCGCGGGTGGGTCGCGTGGGTCGCGGGGTGGGTCTCGGGTGGCTCGCGGGGTGGGTCGCGGGGTGGGTCGCGGGTGGGTCGCGGGGGGGACGACGACAACGACAACGACAACGACAACGACAACGACAACGACAACGACAACGACAACGACAACGACAACAACAACAACAACAACAATCATTTTACCCGAACGCGTGGTGTTCTCCCCAGTGCCAGGGTTTTCATACGACACCAGGCAATACCCCCACTTCGTGGGGGGGCATTACAAGCTCTACCAAATATCCAAACGACTCTTCGCGACCACCCAAACCCAGCTTCCCGCCCTATGACGTTGGGACACTTCACTTCGTGGCGTGCGGACGACCGTGGCTACTACACTGGCGTGGGGTACACACCCACAGAACCCAATGGTTTTTGGAGATTTCGGCGTGCGCGCGCGAAGAAAAAACGAATGTGTCCCGCATGGTATTATTTGACAGGGATGATGGCCCTGGCAGGTGCGCAACCGTTGTCGCAGAAGTTCGAAAAAGTTGCTCGCAAAAGCCCGTTTGACAGAAATGTTTAAAAAGTGTTGGGTTTCCTACGAATCCGCAAGAGCGCGCGGGATGAGATTTTGACATTTTTTTGTTGAAAAACCATTGGTTTTTTGATGTTTTTATGTTAAAATCGCTCCGAACACTAAGCTTTTGGAAGGATTTCGTCTTGCGCGCGCGAATGTCCACTTTACCTTATTTTTTGCAAGGGATTCTTGAAATTTGATTATATTAGAACAAGAAATGTCATTTTATAGTGTTTTTTGCAAGGGAAAACAAAACAACCGGATTACAACTCGATGAACGAAAATGATGAAAACGTGGCTGCGGCCTAGGCGCGGCGGGGGGGGCGCGCACCAGGGGGCCCAACAATAATTATTCTTTAGAATTAATAATGTTCAACAACAACAACAACAGCAGCAGCAACAGCAACAACAACAACAACAAAAACCATCATTTCAAGATGGTTCGCTCACTGGCATGCGTGTCATACCCCAACCCTCGATACCCGCCCACTTCGTCTTCGATTGCACCCCCTTTCGGGGGGAGTCTCTTCTTTGTCGACCACTGACTGAAGTGCGAACTAGTCTCGAGCGAGAGCGCCGTTCCTGAGTTCGGGGGCCTCTCTGGCCAAGGGCTCTCGGAACGGGAGCCCTTGTCGCTGTGTCTGTGCCGCCACCAACTTGCATGAATCACGGGAAAGTCTCGAGCGAGAGCGCCGTTCCTGAGTTCAGGGGCCTTCTTGGCCAGGGGCTCTCGGAGTAAATCGTGAGGAGGTATGTTCCTAATGACCGCTCATGTGTATTCCCGGCGCTGCTCTGTGTGGCTCAGGGGTTCCTGCGAAACTAGGTGCAGGCGCGGGAGTGCGCACAGCAGTAGCGAGCTCAAAGCTGGGCCCGCATCTCTGCCCATATCAAACAACAGCATGCCTTAGAGAGAAAGAGAGGGAGAAGAGAGAGAGAGAGAGAAATAGGGAGAAACAAAGAGAGAGAGAGAGACAAAAGAAACACAAAAAAATGAATATCCTGAATCTGGGAAGACAGAGAGAGAGAGACAGAAAGAGAGAACAACATAAAGAAAGAGAAACAACGAGAGAAAGAGAGAGAGAGAGAGAAATAACAACACCCAAAACTTACTCGACTATCCTGGAGCAGGAAAGCGCCCATAACCGAATCGATGAGCTGGCCTGGCGATCGACATGGACCGGGTGCTCGGACATCGGCAGCCACGCAGGGAGAGAAGTCGAACGGGCGGAAATCGGCAGGCTGGTAAGACCTCCGCCGAAGAACCGGAGTCCGAATCGGAGTCCGAAGTCAAGTCGAGCCGGGTGAAGGCGGCAGGCCGGCAGGGATTGAGAGACCGAGATCGAGATCGGAATCCGAGGTCGAATCGAATCGGAGTTGGAACCCACCGAAACCGCATCGAATCGAAACGAGAGAGCCGAAATGAGCACCGACTCAGGGTGGCAACGCCAATGGGGGGCGGTGGGAGGTACAATAATTCGCTTGCGCGAACTCTTGCGCGAACTATTGCTGATGAGCACGAACTATTGCGAGAGGTGTAAGCTACTGCGCTGAGACGAACACACGATAGCATCCACACGCAAGTATTGCGCCCAGACCGGAACGTATTGCATTCATGTAAGACATTACTGAACATACTACTGCACCTCTCTGCCTTCCCCCACTCTCTGCTACCCCCACTACGGTGAAGGCACTGTATAAAGAACCATAGAAAAAAAAACAGTGTCTGAAAGCCGGTGGGACACCAATTGAGCCTGGCCCATGGATCGGAGGCTGGGGGGTGAGATCACAGTGGAACGGAGACCCCCAACCGGGAAGTTTCGTTTCGTTCGTGTCGCGCGAGCGGGCAAGGCGAAGCTGCGCGGGCGCCCGAGAGGAATGAACCCGCCGTTGCTAGGGCGACGTCAGGATCAATGATTCTCCTCCGTCCGTCCGGCGGTGGTTCTCGGTGTCCCGCGGTGTCCGCCGTTGCCAGGGCGAAGTCAAGAGAAGTGTTTCTCCTCCGGCCGTCCGTCCGGCGGTGGCCCTCAGTGTCCCGCGGTGTCCCGTGACGTCCGCCGTTGCTAGGGCGAAGTCACGACAATGATTATCCCCCGTCCGTCCGTTCGGCGATAGCCCTCGGTGTCCCGCAGTGTCCCGTGGTGTCCCGTTGAGTGAGATCGATAGTGAGATTGATAGTGAGATCGATAGTGCGATGGATGTGGTGCCCCGATGTGTCCCGTGGTGTCCCAAAAAGTGAGATCGATAGTGAGATCCATAATGAGATCGACAGGTGCTCCGTGGTGTTCTGCGGTGTCCCGTTGAGTGAAACCGAGAGTGATATCGATAGTGAGATCGATGTGGTGCCCCGAAATGTCCCGTAGTGTCCCGTGGTGTCCCAGAGATCGATAGTGCGATCGATGTGGTGCCCCGATGTGTCCCGTGGTGTCCCAAAAGGTGAGATCGTTAGTGAGATCCATAATGAGATCGACAGGTGCTCCGTGGTGTCCCGTGGTGTCCCGTTGAGTGAAACCGATAGTGAGATCTATAGTGAGATCGATGTGGTGCCCCGAGATGTCCCGTGGTGTCCCGTGGTGTCCCAAAAAGTGAGATCGATAGTGAGATCGATAATGAGATTGACAGGTGTCCCGTGGTGTCCCGTGGTGTCCCGTTGAGTGAAACCGAGAGTGATATCGATAGTGAGATCGATGTGGTGCCCCGAGATGTCCCGTAGCGTCCCGTGGTGTCCCAGAGATCGATAGTGCGATGGATGTGGTGCCCCGATGTGTCCCGTGGTGTCCCAAAAGGTGAGATCGATAGTGAGATCCATAATGAGATCGACAGGTGCTCCGTGGTGTCCCGTGGTGTCCCGTTGAGTGAAACCGATAGTGAGATCGATAGTGAGATCGATGTGGTGCCCCGAGATGTCCCGTGGTGTCCCAAAAAGTGAGATCGATAGTGAGATCGATAATGAGATTGACAGGTGTCCCGTGGTGTCCCGTGGTGTCCCGTTGAGTGAGATCGGTAGTGAGACCGACAGTGAGATCGATAGTGAGATCGATGTGGTGTCCCGAGGTGTCCCGTGGTGTCCCTAGGTGTCTCGTGGTGTCTCGTTGAGTGAGATCGATCGTGAGATCGATAGTGAGATCGACAAGTGTCCCGTGGTGTCCCGAGGTGTCCCGTTGAGTGAGATCGATAGTGAGATCGATTGAGTCAGATGTTGGTTCCCCCCCTCCCCCCCAAAAACTCCTGATCACCCGAAGGGTGGTCGTATGGATAATTATCACCGCCGCCCTCATCAGATCGGGAAGCCCGCAGGGTCTGAAGCTTCCTGGGCACATTCATTAATCCAGACATGCGAAGTCCTGATTTTTCCAAGACGGCCTCCCTGGAAGTCCCGACCCTGTCCCCAGGACTGCTTTTTCCTCCTGACTCGTTTCTTGACGGTCCCGAGGCCCGGCGAGGGCCCCAAGGGGGCCGAAAATTGCCAGACACCTCCCGCCCCGATTTTTGTCTACGACGCGATCCTGTCTGGGGACGAACGCCCCCACCCTTCGAGTACGGGATCGTCTACAGAATTGATTGACCCCAAAACTGTTTTTTCTCGCCGAGTCATGAATACTATGCTCGTAGATCTATGAAGATTCTTCGCAGGCCTCATGGGTTCGACGAGAAAACCAAGTTTGGGGCACATCAATTCTATAGTCGATCCCCCACTCGAACCCTGCTCTGGCTCAGAAGGTCGGGTCGGGCGAAAGGGGGGGATAGCAAAGAGGGGGGTTTGAGAATCAGCTCACGTAGCTGATTTTCCCGGCGCCTCCCGGCGCCGGAGGCGGCTATGTATCGAGGAACGGGCACCTCGGTGAGGCAACCTTTCCTTTCCCAATCCCCCCTTTCCCAATCCCCCCCTTTCCCACCCCCCCCCTTCCCAACCCCCCCCCCCTTCCCAATCTCGCAATCTCGTATAACCCCCCCTTTCCCAAACCCCCCTTTCCCAATCTCGCAATCTCGTATAACCCCCCCTTTCCCAATCCCCCCTTCCCAATGTCGTCATCCCGTATAACCCCCCCTTTCCCCAATCCCCCCCTTTCGTCCGGCCCGAGAAAGGCCCCTTCCCTCTCCCGCTGGGCTCCACGGGCAGCGGCTGCCCCTGGGGCTCCGGCGGCCCGGCGGCCCGGGCTGCGGCTCGAGCCCCCGCCGCCGAGCTCCTCTCGGCGGGTCGCGCCGGCGCTCCCTCCTCCCTCCTCCCTCCTCGTCTCCTCCCTCCTCGTCCCCCTCCCTCCTCCTCCTCCTCCTCCTCCTCCCTCCTCCTCCTCCTCCTCCCTCCTCCTCCTCCTCCTCCTCCTCCTCCTCCTCCTCCTCCTCCTCCTCCTCCTCCTCGGGGCCCGATGCCGAAGAAGCACGAGGCCAAGAGCACGTGAGGCCCAGGGAGACACGATTGAACCCAGACCCCCTCGGGCGATGGAAAAATCGTGGCGGGAGGTTTTTCTGCATGTTCGGCCCTTGGGGGCCCTCTCCGGGCCACGGGACCGTCAAAAAACGACTCAGGATGAAAAACCGGTCCTGGGTAATGGGTCGAGACCTCTCAGGGTCGA
>CAUYUJ010019679.1:165944-168444 GCA_963575745.1 Prorocentrum cordatum
GTTAGATCGGCGGTGCGCCCTCGAGGGCAAATCTGCGCTCTCCCGGGCGGGGTGGGCCATAACGGGGCCCCCGTCGTCAATCCATGGGCGGCTGGGGGGCGCTGCGCCCCCCCCCCTCCCCCCCTTTCCTCCTCCTCCTCCTCCTCCTCCTCCTCCTCCTCCTCCTCCTCCTCCTCCTCCCCCTCCTCCTCCTCTGCCCTCCTCCTCCTCTTGTGCCTCCCCGCCCCTGGCGCTGCCACCGAGGGGGCCGCGCGACGCACAAGTGGGCGGTGCGCACAGGGCTGTGGGAGGCGGCCCGGGGGATCTCGAGCGCGGCCTCACCGACCCCCCGCAAACCGTTCCCTAATTCCGTGCGGCCACCCTCGCCACGGCCCCGTAAACCTGGAAACGCTAGACCCGGACACCAACATCCTTCGAAATCATTTTTTCCAGACGGCGGCACGGCCAACCGACTGCACTACAACATTTCCAGAACAAACCTGGACACGGGCTCTCAAAACCTGCAAGCCCCCCACCAAAACCTGGACACAAACCCGGATCCTGCAGCGCAGCAAACCAAAAATGAACGAATGCTGAAAAATGTGACTGTGCAGGACAGGGTGTCGCTTCCTTGGTTTTCTGTGTCCTGGTTTGCCCGACCACAAGAACCTTTCCACAAGAAACCCAGCCCTGAGACCCCAGGACGTCCACCGATTTTTGGTGTGGGATCGTCACGCTTTCCATAATTAACCAAACCATCGAACCCAAGAAACCCAGGGCACCCTGGAGTTTCTTGGCATGGGTTTCCACTGTACGCCGTGGGACGAGGCGAGGAGCACGTCACGGGAAGGGGATGGTTTGCTGGGGGTCGGCCATGGCCGCCCCTGAGGATCAGAACTGGCTGGTGGCCCACAAGATCTATCAGGTTGGGGGGTTAAGCCAAATCGCCTCCAAATCGGTGCCCGGACCAGGCCACTCCTGGGGTCCATCTGGCGCAGCTTGTCACCCCCAATCCGTTTTTGACGGCCCCGGGTCCTCGAGCCTGCCGGCCCTTCGCGCCGGCAGGAGCAAGTGCTGTGCCACCTCAGACGCCTCGCGGACGGATCCAGCCTCGCTGGGTCGACGGCGGCGTCGCAACCATCGTCGTCGCTTCCGTCGTCGTCGTCGTCGGCGGCGGCGGCGGCGTCGGCGTCGCAGTTGTGGCTGTCGTCGTCGTCGTCGTCGTCGTCGTCGTCGTCGTCGTCGTCGTCGTCGGCGGCGGCGGCGGCGGCGGCGGCGGCGGCGGCGGCGGCGGCGGCGGCGTGCGCCGCCTCCCCGGGCAGCTCCGGCGGGCTGCCGCCGCCCGGCGACGTCGGCCGGATGCCCTGCCCCTCGCGGAGCGCCGCCTCGCCCAGGGCGCCGCCGTCGAGGATCTCCTGCCGGGGAGCTGCAGACGACGACGAAGACGACGACGACGACGACGACGACGACGACGACGACGAAGACTTCAGTCGGGCGTGTCGCACTGCAGAGGGGGATTTTCGACGAAGCATAAACAAAATACGCCAAACATGCTCCACAGTGGCCAAAAAAATGCTCCAAAAATAGCTCCCAGGCTATTCTGTTACTATCTTTGAAAATTCCTCCTGTAGAGGGACGGGCCCCACTTAAACGAAGACGACGACGACGACGACGGCGGCGGCGACGACGACGGCGACGACGACGACGACGACGGCGAGGGAGGCATCATCACCACCACCGGCGCGAGGCGCCAGGGAATGTTTCCTCCTGGGGATATGCCCCCCCCTCGCTCGAGACACCCCTACCGACGATTCGTGTGGTGTCGGCCCCGGCGTTGGTCAGCGGGCGAGGGCGGGTACAAAAAATAAACTTTTCCGTCACCAGGGGCGCCTGTCCCAGGGCGGCTGGGAAGTTCATACCTTGGCGTGCCACCGTGGGGGTATGAACTTTCCAGCCGCCCTGGGACAGGCGTCCCCGATGGCGTACAAGTTTATTTCATACCATCCTTCGCCCGTTGAGCTGGTTCCTGACACTGCGGGGATCGTTCAACCTTGAACGACGGGCCGTTTCCGAAATGTCAGACCGGCCAACACCGATCGATTCTGGGTCGCTGGCGGCGCCCAACGCTGAACGCCGGCGGCGGGGTTGCCGCAGGTCGACACGACGCAAACCTGCTGCCGTAGGCGACCCCATCACCACCATCAGCGCGAGGCACCAGGGAGGGTTTTCCTGGTGGTGTGGTCCCCCCTCTCGCTCGAGGCATCCCTACCCCCAGCTCGGGGAGGCATTGTAGATCTCCCCACTGGATGTGGCAAACAATGCAAATTGCTTTGCTCTTACGTGTTTCAATGATGTTTGCGTTCTCGCCTTGTGGGGCCCCATAGGCCCTCAAGATCGACCCTGTCTGAGAGGCACCCAAGAAAGCCCGCAAAACGGCCGCGCCCACAGACCCAGACCCCCGACGTCATGATTTGTTCAGAACGTCGACTCCCGGGTCCCGGAGTCGAGAGGCCCCCAAGAG
>CAUYUJ010019680.1:0-7500 GCA_963575745.1 Prorocentrum cordatum
AATAGTTGATTTATCTCTGACTTGTTTTCCTGCGTTCGAGTGGTCTCAGCGGTTTCCGAGCGGTGCAGGTCTCATCCCGCTCTCCGTTTCGCCGAAACCGTTCTGGCTTCAAGCTTGATCAGGGGGCCCCGTGGCGTATGGGCGCCCCGTGGCTCGCGGTCGGGCCGTGGGCCGCCTCGGTCGCGACCGCGTGGCTGACGCAGTGCCCTGCGTGCCCAGAGGCGCGCGTCACCTGCGGCAGTTGCCCGGCCTGTCCCGCGGCGCCGGCAGTCAGCTGTGGGACCTGCCCGAGCTGTCCACCGTGCAGCCTCTCCTGCGGCAACGGGCCAGGCTGGTGGGTGGTGGGCGCCGCCCTGGCCGCCGGCCTCCTGGTCGGAGGGGTCGGCCGCACGCTGCTGAGCGCGGCGGGTGGCTCGGGACGATCGCGGCGGGCTGGACCAGCGGTCGGCAGGACGTCGCCGCCTCGGTCGAGATCGTGGTGGACGACAGCGGCCGTGCTGACAGCGTTGGCAGGTCTCGCTTCCGCGCCGTCCGTGCGTAAGGGGTCCGCCGCCCGCGATGGCGGCGCAGAGAACCCTTAATGTGCCAGAGTCGCACGTGTACATCAACTTCGACGACGACGACGAAAATTTTCGGTGGCACCATCGTCTTTTCCTAGTGCAGCTCAGCCCGGGTACTTGGGTGGCCGCCAGCCCAGATGGGGAAGTGCCCGTGTTCGACCTCAGCGGGCATCTCGTCGTGGCTCTTCGCCGCGCGGCGGCCTTCCCTGCCTGGGTACGGGGCCAGGTGTGTGCCTTCGGGGATCAGTCGGAGGAGGACATCGAGGCCTTGCGGGTGGAGGGACGCGCCCTCGCCATCGTGGTGGACGTGACGGTGCCGCCGGTCGCTCCAGGCGCGGTGATGCCGAGGTGGATCGTCGCAGATCCTGGGGCGCCCGACTTCGGCAAGGAGGTCGATGTCCACATCGTTGGGAACCCGGAGCGCCTGGTGCACAGGGATGCCGTCGGGATCGCGCTGCTGAGCGAGGGGGAAGGGTGGGTCTCCGTGGAGAATGTCCAGAAGGCCGACGAGGAGGCCTGGCGCGCCGAGAAGAGGAGGGGGCCTGGGCGGGACCCGCGGATCCTTACCTTGACGCGTGGCGCGGCTGGGCAACCCGTCATGCTCGCGGAGGCTCTTGGCAGGATGAGTTCGATCGACGCGGGCGACTCCGAGCTGCTGGCCGCTGTGATGGCGACAGGGCTTACGCCGACGTCGTCCTGGGGGTTCTGGGTGTCGGAATCGGGAGTTTCTCGCTCGGCTGGCGTGGCGGTGGAGATGAGGCGCCTGCTGAACATCCTGCGCCGCTGCGTCACCTGCGACCTCCTCGACGCGTCGAACCTCGCGTCGTTCGAGCTGGTGGTGCGGGGGGGATCCTCCAGATCCAGAGGGCGGTCCAGCGGTGCCCGCGGCGCCCGAGATTCGAAGGTCTGGGTCTGATGCTGAGCAGTTCTCTGGGCGAGAGTGGGGGCGTGGTGACATCGCGCTTCGACGCCTTCGTCGCGCAGGAGCAGAAGGCCCAGGGCATCGTCGTGAAGCAGGGCTGGCTCTACCGCGAGGAGCAGAAGACGGAGGCCAGGAAGTGCGAGAGGGGCGACGACGGGCGCAGGGAACCCGAGGCGGACGCGAAAGCCAAGGCGAAGACCAAGGCAAAGGCGCCTGCCAAAGATCAGACTTGACGGCGCCATGGCGGCGCCACCTTGGCTGGGCGAACCGCCTGGCCTCACCTTTCCAAGCTCGGCTGCCGCGTTTTGGGCCGCGCGCCGGGCTGGGCAGCTCTCCAAGGAGGTCTGCTCCGATGGCAGGACGTCGTCCGCAGTTTGGTTTCCTCACCCGCAGGGTGACGGGTTCTTTCTTCGTGCTCGGCGTGGAGAACGTGCCGCTCTGCCTCGGTATCTGGCTCGGCGTGCTGCTCGCGCCGGCGATCGCGGCCGTCGGTCTCTGGGGGCCCTGGGAGCGCTCGAGCTCGTGCTGGAGGGCGTCTCGAGCCTCGAGCGCCTGGCAAGCGCCGGCCGACTACCGAGCAGGAGTCGGTCATGGAGCGGGTTCGACGTCGTGTTCGCAGCTTCGGGGGCCGCTCGAAGGACATGGATTCTGCTGGGGCCCTGCAGGAGCTCCCCGAGTGCAAGGGCCTTTACTCGAGTAGTGGCGAGAGCTCGACTCGCCGCGACTATGACGCTGATGAACTCAATGTGCTGCGACGGCGGCCCGAAGGCCAGCCGCGGCAGCTTCGACGCGCGGCCCCCTCGGCTGTCGCAGAGGCGCTGGGCAACTTCGATTCCGACGTGGTGCGGCCCCGCGCCGACATTCCAGACGACGAGGAGGTCGTCGAGCCCTGATGGGGTCCGCCCCTCAATCCACGAGACCCTCGGAACCGCGGCCGCCTCGTGGACTTCCTACGTCGGCTGGCCGCCCGGGGCCTGGTCGACGGCCGCTTGCGGAGGAAGGCTTGTGTCAGCGCTTTCTTCGTGGCCAAGAAGAACGGCGACGTCCGCGTGGTCGTGGGCGCCCGCCGGCCGAACCAGCTCCACGAGCTGCTGCCGAGGGCTGTGCTCGCGTCGGGGGTAGCGCTTGGGTCGATCAATCTGCTCGACGCGATCGACGCGACTCTTGAGGACCTGGCCGATTTCGACGGCTGCTACGAGTCGCTCTGTGTTGGTCGGTGGACCTCGTGGGCTTCTACCGGTTTGCCGACCCGGCCGGGGGTGGCTGGGTGTGCTTCGACCTGGTGGTCACCGCGGACGAGCTCGGCATCGACTGTGTCTATGACGCGAAGCTGGGGCGCCGCGTATCCGTGCCAGCCGATGAACGCATCTGGCCTTGCCTCGCCGCGCTGCCGATGGGCTTGAGCTGGGCCCTTTGGATCTGCCACGAGGTCCTCGTTGACGCGATGGACGCGGCGGGGCTCCCTAGCCACGGCTGGTGTCTCGACGAGGCTCGATCGCCGACCCTCGTCGGCGACTCGGTCGCCAGGGCGCCGTGCGTCGACGCCGGGAACCTGGTCTCGCTCAGCGCACCGGCGATCGACGATCGGGTCGCGAAGCTCGCGGCTGAGCTGGGCCGACGCGGGCTGCGGTGGCAGGGGCTGGAGGCTGCCCAACCGGGACTGGTCATCCTAGGCGTGGTACTCGACGGCCGCGAGGGCCGGCTTCGGCGCGCGGGCAAGCGGGCTTGGAGGCTCTACCTGGCACTACATCACGTGCTACGGGGGCTTTGGCTGGCGCGCTGGCAGCTGCGACGGATCGCGGGGCGCGCGGTGCATTGCTTCTCGTCTGCGGCCAGGGCCCAGCGTCTTGGGATCCTGCTACACTCGCATTGCGAGCGGCGACTTGGCGGAGGTGTCGAGGCTGCCGCTGGGCGTGCTCGGCGAGCTGGCGACCGCGGCAGGGCTCATCTTCTTGGGTGAGGTGGACCTGTGCCGCGTGCCCTCGGACGTCGCCTTCGCCGCCGACAGCTCGCTGCTGGTCTGCGAGGCCAGCCTGGAATCCAGGAACCCTGGGATATTCTCGCTACTGCGAGGTGGCGGGAGCGGCAGCGGTTCGCCGCGACCGAGATCGAGATCGCCCCGGGCGACGAGCTGTACGAGGGGCGCGCGGCTGGCTTCGCGGACGCCTCGGAGCCGCTGCCGATCGAGACGCCGCCGCGGCCGCGGCATGCGGTGGCGAAGCGGCGGCGCGCGGAGCTGGAGATCGGGGCGCCGCCAGAGCCGCTCGCCGAGGCGCTCCTCGACCCCGGCTGGTGGGTCGAGCGCAGGCGTGGCGCCTGGCGGCGGCCGGGGCGGATCCGCGCTGCGGTGGCGCTGCTCTGGAGCGCGGCGACCGAGGAGGCCTTCCATGGGAAGGAGATCCTCAGCCTCTCTGACAACATGTCGTCGGTCCTCGCCTTTGAGAAGGGCAGGGCGCGTGCTGCGGCGGCGTGCCTGGGCTGGGAGATCCGCTGGCGCCCCAGGCACGTGCCGGGCATCTACAACGTCGCGGGCCACGGGGGCCGGGCGGCCGGCCGCGGAGAGCTCCGAGCAGGGCGCGATCGAGAGCGAGGGGCCCTCATGGCGCCGACCCAGCGCAGCCGCCTCGAGCTCGCGGCGCCGCCCGTCGCTCCGCGGGCCCACTAATTCAGTGGTGAGGCCGAGTTCCGACGGTCAGAACATGTTTGTAACAGATCGCCTTCTTCGCGCGTCTTCGCGATTTCCCGTGCTACCCAACTTCCTCATTCTTTGCGTTGCGAGTGTGTCGGTTCGGGGCAGGGTCAGTCACCTGAGTGCGACGACGACGACGGGCAGCGCGATGGAGCCGACCACGCACGGCGATCAAATGTGCGCGATGTCCCCGGACGAGCCCCCCAGTGCAGCAAGGGCCTCGAGGACCTCCTGAAGGGCCCCCTGGGCTGCGATCTGCTGTGCGTCGCGACGGGCTCCAGGCGCTGCGGGCGCTGCCAGAGGTCCGTAAAGAGCGCCCGGCTGTGCTTGGACAGCGTCGTGGCGACCGTCTTGGGAGTGGCCCTTTCGGCGTCGACGGGTCTTTTGGAGTTTCCCGACGACGTCCCCCCCGGAAGGCCTTCTTTGAGATCTTTGCGGCAACGGCTAACCTCTCGGGCGCCCTGGGCTTCGTGCGCTAACCCCCAATGGACTCCAAGCGCGGGGCCCACTGTGACCTCGCAGATCACCGAGTCCAGCGAATCGTCTTTCACTGGCTCAAGTCGGGTGAGATCTGGTGGGCCCGCCTCGGCCTGCCTTGCGCGAGGTGGGTTCCCGTGGGCGGCAACCGCGACCCGTCGCCCGCGGATCGCGCGCTGGTCGCCTTCGCGGTCCGTGTCCTGCGGGTGTGCCGTCAGCAGGGGGTCTACGTCGCGTTCGAGAAGCCCCCGCTAGCCGCGTTTGGCGCTGGCCCGCCCTCGAGCGGGAGCTGCGGCGAGTCGCCTGGCCCAAGGTGCTCTTCGACTCCTGCAGGTTCGGGGCTCCTTTCAAGAAGCCGGGCGCGATCGCCGGCAGTCTGCCAGGCCTCGGAGGCCTGTCGCTGCGGTGCTGCTGCGTCAACCGCCACGGGGTCGAGTTGCAGGGGGAGGTCAGGCACCCTGCCCGAGGCCGGGTCTGGCGGACCACCCTCGCGGGCTCCTACCTGCCGAACTGGCGCCGCCTGCTCGCCGCGCTCGCTGGGCCGGGCGCGCCGTCGGGGGCTTTTGGCCGCGCCGCGCGGGATGGGCTCCAGATGGGCTCCAAAGCCAGGCTCGCGCGTTGGCAAGCGCGGCCAAGTGCTCGGCGCCCCGAGGGGTCTCGGTGCCAATCTGCCCTCGGCGCTTTCGGCTCCCTTGGAGGCCGGGGTGGGCCGCTGCGCTCTACCCGCGGCCGCGCCGCCGCTGACGCCAGCATGGCGCGGGCCACGAGCTGGTCGACCCGGGCGCCCAGTGCCGCTGCAACGGCGGCCGACGCCAGCCCCGCTGGGGCTCGACGTCCAGCCCGCTGGAGGTCGCGGCCTGAGCCTGGCGACCCGCCGACGCCCACCCGCGCCGTCGCGGGCCCGGCCCGTGAGGCGAGCGGGCGGCTGGCCCCCGTGCCCAGGCCGCTGGCCGTGGCCGAGCGCCGCCGGCGCGCGCTGGCTGCCTCGCGCGGGGGCGCTGCTGCCGCCGATCGAGAGGCAGGACCTTGTGACTACTTGCGCCTCGCGAGCCTCCGCCCAGCGACCCTGAGCGGCTACCAGTCGGCGGTCGCCGAGATGACCCGGTTCGCAGAGGCGCGAGGCTTGTCGCTGGCGATGCCCGCAGATGCGGACGCGATCCTCAACCTATACATTGAAGAGCTGTTCTTCGCGGGCAGATCGACGAATCGCGCCCGAAATCCTTTCCAGGCTGCGGGCCGCGCTCGCCGTCAGTCTCGCGCCGCCGTTTTCAATTCTCTGTCTCTTGTCCAGTATGAGAAATCGTTAAAGGCCGCGGCCTTGACTGCAGGAGTCATCGAGCTCCTTTCAGTTCCTCGCCAGCTGCGCCGCGGTGGGCCATACCGCGACGCGCTCCATGGGATCAGACCCATCGAGGCCATCCAAGCGAGAGGTCGCTGGCGCGCGCGAGAGAGTGTTATAATATACGAGAAGCGTGGCTCGGCTTTGCGGCAGCGCTCACGTCTCTCTGAAACTCAGGTTAGTGCTACCGTTGCCTTCAACGATGCCTGGGCCCGAGACATCCTTCGTCGCGTGTGTGCCCGAGCTGTCTGACCAGCGTCGACGCATCGGTCCCCTCGCCTTCCTCTGTCGCTTATATTGTTTTCGCCCACCCACCCTCCCAAGTGCAGAAGATTATGGGGATGGGGCTGCAGCTTCCAGCTGTGTGGCAAAGTTTGAGGAGTTTTTGTTGCACTTCCAGCCGTGTCATCGGCTCTTGTGTTCTTGAGAACGGTCCGTATGCCATGGCACCTGCCTTCGCTGCTGAGTTGGAAAAGATTGGAATTAATTGCTGTGAATCCGATGCGCTGTCGCTGGTTTCCGCGACCCTCTGGGGTGACCACGCCAGTATTCTAGGAGTGATCTGTCTCTGACTTGTTTTCCTGCGTTCGAGTGGTTTCAGCAGTGTCCGAGCGGTGCATGTCTCATCCCGCTCTCTGCTTCGCCAAAGCCGTTTTGGTTTCAAGCTTCCCACCTCTACCCCCGCACACCTGCAGCTTCCAGCTGTGTGGCAAATTTCGTGGAGTTTTTGAATTCGAGCCGTGTCATCGGCCTTCTTGTTTTTGAGAACCAATGCCATGGCGCTTGCCTTCGCTGCTGAGTTGGAACGCATTGAAAATCATTGCTGTGAGTCCGACGCGCTGTCGTTAGTTATCGCGACCCCTTGGGGTGACCACGACTGTATGCTAGGAACGAATATTGAACAACGGAGCGGGCAAATCGATTATTGAGCAACGGCGTAAACATAAACTTCAGAGCTCCGCGCGGATTTCTTGGATCTGCTCTGGGCCACCCCTTGGCGGTACCTCGGGCTCCGTTCCTGGCGCGTTGTGCGCGCCGGAAGAGGGGGGCCCAGCGCCGATCCAAGCAATCCGCGCGGATGTCCGACATTTTATGTTCATGCAGATTTTTCTCATGGGGGTGCCAGTGATGGTGATACCTCGTTGTTGCTATGTGGACGAGGACGATGATCATGCTGTCGCTGGTGCTGCCATCTGAACACGATGATGACGACGACGAAGATGAAGACTGTGGCGATAATCTAGATGGTGATTTGGTGATGAGGATGCGGCTGCTGCTGATGACGATTATGATGATGCTGATGATGATGATGCTGATGACGATGATTATGCTAATGACGATGACGATGATGATGCTGATGATGGTGATGACGATGATGATGACGATGACGATGATGATGATGATGATGATGATGATGATGATGATGATTCTGATGATGATGATCATGATGATGATGCTGATGCTGATGCTGATGATGATGATGATGATGATGATGATTGCGATGATACTGTTG
>CAUYUJ010019680.1:10000-27586 GCA_963575745.1 Prorocentrum cordatum
CCAGCTGATTTGGCACAGCCGATGTGGCCGCGATGGCGCTTACCGGTGGCAAGGTCCCAGCCCGCGTGAAAAGGCCGCGCTGGCGCTCGGGTTTTTCAACGCGGGCTGATGGCTCGGGCGGTCGCGGTAACATGATTTCGTCGACAACGGCGACAACGATGATAATAGCAGCGATGGTGGTGGCGATGGAGACGATGACGACGGCAAGGCTAGTGACGGGCCCGATGCTGGTAACGCTGATGACTCCAATGATGTCTATGTGTCGAAGGTGCAGCTGCTGGAGTGATGATGGCGGCAATGACGCCAATTGTCGATGACGATGACGTGGTGCGGCGGCGCTGATGAGGATGACGGTGAGGAAGTGCGCCCGCGCGGAAATCCAAGAACCTTGGCAAACTTGTTGAACCATATGTTTTCTCTTATGTCTTTGGATAGCTCCATTTTGAACTGATTCGAAACTATAGGGTTTTGAAGGATTTTGACACGCTCGCGCGGCGGGTCGCGCGTGTGATCAAGAAGGATGCACCATGTGGTGAAAACCGAATGCGGGGTCTGGGTGATATTGCTAACACCTTATGGTTTCATCCTGATTTCAGCAAGTCGGCGCAAGCAGAGCATGTGCCAGACTTGTTATGTAACGCTGGAGTTTTTTTTTGTTTTTCCTGTTTTTGTTGAATCCTTGTAAAGCTTAAGTGTTCGGTATGGGCCCGACATGTGTGCGCGCGCGTGGAGTTTGTCCCATTTGTTGAAAGGGACTCTGAACCATTTTTGGGGATCAACGAGTGTGCACGCATTGTATTCTTTGGCAGGGGTGACTGGGGGGCGACAGCGGTGCCGCATGGGCTTGTATGATATCATATGCAAAATGAAAGAGGAAGCAGACTCGCAGTGTCTCACGGGGGACCGATAATCCTGGTGTGTGTGTGTGGGTAGAGTCTGTATTCCCCAGGCAGCTGCTTGCAGCTAAGGGGTTCCTACTTCTCTCAACCATCTCGGGGTGGGTGGCGCCCGTCGCCGCCCGTGCCGCCCGTTGTCGTCCGCTGCCACCCGTTGCCGTCGCCATGGGTGATGCCCGTCGCCGCCCGTCCCGCCCGTTGCCGTCCGTTGTCGCCCTGCTTTGCATTGCTTTGCATTGCTCTGCACTGTTTTGCTTTGCTTTGCTCAACTTTACTTTTCATTGCCTAACTTTACTTTGCTTTACCTTGCTTCACTTTGCTTGATTTTGCTTTGCTGTGCTTTGCTTTACCTCACTTTTCTTTGCTTTGTTTTACTTCACTTTGCTTTGCTTCACTTTGCTTTGCTTCACCTTGCTTTGCTTTACTGTGCTTTATTTTATACTTTACATGATTTGCTTTGCGTTGCTTAATTGTTCTTCGCTTTACTTTGCTTTACTTCACATTGCTGTATTTTACACTAGCTTACTTTCGCTTCATGTTACTGTACTTCACTTTGCTTTACTTGGTTTTGCTTTGCTTTACGCTATACTATGTTATACTTTATTGTGCGCTACCTTGCTTTGCTTTGCTTTGCTTTGCTTTGCTTTGCTTTAGTTTTCTTTTGTACTTTGCCTTGCTTTACCTTACTTTATCTTATATTACTTTCGTTGCCTTACTTTGCTTCACTGTGCTTCACTTTACTTTACGCTGCGTTATTTTTCTTTATTTGATTGCAAAAAAGATACTTTGCACCGCATAGACAGCAAACACCTATTGTTTGGGGTCCACGCTGGCTAACATTTTTGTCGGACGGGGAATATACGTGGTGCAAGCTATAGGCGGCGGTGAAACGGCAACGCAACGGGCGGCAGCGTGGCGAAACCTCGCCAAACACACCAAACGCACGGGGCGGCAACGCGGCGGCTCTTGGTGGCAACGTGGCGAAACCTCGCCGAACCCACCCAGCACACGAGGCGGCAACGAGGCGGCAACGAGATGGCAACAGGCGGCAACGTGGCGAAACCTCGCTGGACCCGCTCGAGGCGTTAACAAGGCGGCAACAAGGCGGCAAGGTGGCGCAACGTGGCGGAACCTCGCCAGACCCACCCAGCACACGGGGTGGCAACGAGGTGACAACGGGCGGCAGCGTGGCGCAACCTCGCCAAGCCCACCCAGCGCACGGGGCGGCAACGAGGCGTTATTGTGGCGGCGACGCGCGGCAATTTGGACGAAACCTTGCCAGACCTACCCAGCGCACGAGGCGGCAGCGAGGCGGCACTGGCAGCAACGTGGAACATCCTCGCCGGATCCAACCATTTACTTAGGGAGACGGTAAATATCCCTAAGTGCAAAGACTGGCTGGGCACGGGTACTGTCACGTACACGATCTATCATGCGAGGGATAGCAAGAACGTTATAGACATGAGTAGTAACGACTAGACCAATCACATTTTTGAGATGATGAGGATGATGATGCTGCTGCTGCTCATGACGATGACAATGAAGATGACGATGACGATGATGATGACGATGACGATGCCGATGACGATGACGATGATGATGATGATGATGATGATGGATGATGATGATGATGATGATGATGATGATGATGATGATGATGATGATGATGATGATGATGATCATCATGACGATGACGAAGATGAAGTTGATAATGCTGCTGATGATGATATACTGATGATGAGGATGATGATTCTGATGATGACGATGATGCTGCTGCTGATGATGATGCTTCTGCTGCTGCTGATGATGATAGTGATGATGATGGTGGTGGTGACGATGACGACGATGCTGATGATGACGGTGACGCTGACGTTGGCGACGACGATGATGATGCTGCTGCTGATGATGATGATGAGGAGGAGGAGAAGGAGGAGGAGGAGGTACAGGAGGATTGGAAGGATGATGATGAATCTGAGGCTGATGGAGGAAGGGACGGATGACGAGTTGGGCAAGGAAGAATCGGAGAAGCAGTATGAGGAGGAATAGCAGGGGATGATACATTAAACAATACGTAGCTATCCATGTAGAGAGAGACATAGAGAGAGAGAGAGAGAGAGAGAGAGAGAGAAGCGAGGAGATAACGATACGTATATATATATATATATATATACCTATACGACCGCCCTGCGGGCGATAATGAGGTTGGGGGGGGGATTGAGATCAAATGCCCACCCTGACTGACTTCCAGCCTGTCACCTTGATCTCATCTCCCTCTCTCTCTCTGTCTCTCTCTCTCTCTCACACCCGGGACACCCGGGACACCGCCCAGCCCAATTGGGACAACTCCCCGCCACCGGCGGACGGGAAACGGACTTTCGCTCCTACTGACACCCGGGACACCCGGGACACCGCCCGGCACAACTGGGACACCTCCCGGCCACCGGCGGACGGGAAACGGACTTTCGCTCCTACTTCGGCCTAGCTACAGGAGGATCACGCGCAGCTTCGCCTCGCCAGCACGCTTGACACGAACACGAAACCCAAACCGATTTCCCGGTGGGGGGTCTCCGTTTCTTTGCGATCTCACCCCCCGACCTCCGATATATATATATATATATATATTATGTATATATATATATATACACATATATACACATACACATACATACATACATACATACATACATACATACATACATACAAATACATACATACATACATACATACATACATACATACATACATACATACATACATACATACATATATACATATATATATATACACACATATACATATACATATATACATACATATGTATATATATATATATATATATATATATATGTATATGTATATAGTTATATATATATATATATATAGTTATATACTTTTTTATATATATATATATATATATCGGCGGAACAGGAGCGAGGCCGCCAGGAGTGGATCTGCGCCCCCCATGGGGGCTCCTGGGCTCGGTTTCCTTGTGTTTTTACAGGGTTTCGGCGTTCCAGGGCCTCCGAGGGAGGCCGCCAGGAGTGGACCTGCGCCCCCCGGGGGACGAGGCCGCCTGGACGGGCCAAGGGATCACGGGGGGCATGGCGTGTCACGGTCTCCGGGAGCGCTCACAGACGGCCCAAAGCAGTCCCGAAACGTGCTGAAAAGGGCTCCAAGAAGGCTCCAAGACGGTCCAATGCAGCCCAGAGAGTCACCGAACCATCGCCCCAAGACGCCCAAGATGGCCCCAAGGCGCTCCGTAATTAACCATTTTGGCTAGAGACATTGTGGCAACTCTTCAGGAATAGGGAACATTTGGTTTGCGCCTATTGCTGCCAAGCCCCTGTTACTCCGCCGTTGTCGCAATGAACGTCGTGGTGCTTGCGGGAGCGTTCGCCATCCTGCTCGTCGGCCGCGGCTGCGTTGCCGCCGATGACTTATCCAAGACCTCGGAGGAACGCTGCTGATGGAGGACGATTCGCAGAATTGCGACGCCACGAACGAGGCCGGCGTGGGGCTACTCCAGTCACGGGCGTCGGGCCCCAGCGAACAACAAAACGCGAACATTTGGAAGGACGAGACGCCGGACCACAAACAATATGAGGAGGCGAGACTGGAGGATATACCGATCGATGTCCAGAACCTCATTTCTACCATGCATCGCCAGCATAAGCATCCTGGCGACGTGCATCTCCGTTCCTCGGAGTGTGAGTTGGAGTGCCCTCGAGCAAACACTTACTGCTGCACCTTGGATGCTAAGTTTCCTCAGAAGCTTCAAGCTTGCTGTATGGGTGGTAAGGTTGCTCCAGGATATAAGTGCGCATTTTTACATTGGGACCAGTGCGCAAGGGGGTATTGTTGTAGTGACATGATATGTAGCCCGTGCTAGCTCAATTGTCCTCTTCTGAATCCCGCTTGGTTTAACGTCCTGCCCGCTCGTATGATAACCTGCGCGCTCATTTTAAAGTCGCGTTCGCCGGGTCTGTCCGCCCGGCGCGGCCCCAGCGAAGCGAGATTGGCAGCGCGAGATGGGGGAAGCGAACCGTAAGGGCAACAACAAAAAAGATGGCCCCAAGGCGTCGCGAGAAGGCGCCAAGACGCTTCAAGGTGCCTCCCACAGGCCTATCAAAATGCCCCAAAGAGGGCAACACATTCCAATTCCTTTGGGAACGTACATTTTTAGCAGAAACACCTTTTCGCTTTTCCGACGATCCAAACAGTCCAAGAAGCCCCGAAGACCGCCTTAACGCAGCCCATGAGGGCCCAACAGACCCCAAGACAACCCAAGAGGGACCCAAGACGGCTCAGGAGACGCCCAAGATGGCTCAAGAGGGCCCCAAGACGGCCCCCAATCGGCCGAGGCGTTCCTCATGACCTGGCAACGGCTCTTCTCAGGGAGGTGTCGGGCATGCAATGTTCCATGGAGTTATCGGGCTCGGAACCTTCTTGCCGCTTCGACTTGGAGCGGGGGGGGAAACAAGGTGGCCCGGAGACTCCAGCAGTATTTCATATGATGCTCGAGTGGGCCTGCGCTGACTTACAGTCCAAATGGGCAGCTGAGGGTAGAGGATTCTGCTTGGACCCGGACGCCCGCCAATACATCACTCACTTGATTTGGGCGGACAACACATATCTACTAGCATGTTCTATTGCGGAGTTTACGTGTATGCCTCGGGAGCTTACCGATACTATCTCGAACATGGGCTTCCGATGGAAGGCGTCTTCCCTTACATGCATGGTGTGTGGGACGATGCGCGGCGTGCCTTCGGAGGCGCCCGTTGTGGAGGCAATTGACAAGCAGGCTTACCAGCTTGTCGACACCATGGAGGTCCTGGGATTCATGCTTAGCCAGGAAGGGGGACACCATTACCAGTGTCGAGCATCGTCTGGGCAAGGCTGAGGGGAAGTATTGGAGCAACGCTGGCACGTACAAGGCGAAGGGCTCTACAGCGTCAAAAATGAAAGCGTGGTCCACTGGTCCGGAAGCCAGTGTGGCTCACGGGTCGTCGACGTGGCATCTAGCTCAAAACGTTATGCAGCGATTGCGACGATGGGAATTGTCATTTCTCCGGAAGATGTTCGGATTCCGCCGCAGGCCGGGAGAGGGGCAAGCTGCGTTCATGATTCGCACGGCTCGTCTGTTGGAGCGGTGGTTTCGCGTGACCGGTTCTTGCCCCTTTCATCTTCGAGTGCTCCGGGATGTCTTCGAGGCGGCATGGCGGGAGCAACGCCTCGCCCCTCACGACGGTGCGAACGACTTCTTGTCTACTGCAAGGCAAGCAAGGAGCCGATTGTGGTGGGAGACAGCCAAGCACGTATGCAGCCGGAAACGTAGACGGAAGGAGGGCATCGTCCATTCAGGGTATGGCCACCGCGTTGAATGGGAAGACGTGTTAGTACAAGTTTACGGGGAGCAGTGCCACGAGAAATGCGACGCCTGTTCAACGATGGGTGAATGGATGTCCTTGTATCCCGAATTTGAGAAGTATATTTGCGGAGAGTGGGGGCTTGCAGGCGCTGGCGACAGACCAGGAAAGCCGTGCGTGGGCGAAGCGCCAGAGGACCTCGGCGTATCCCCTGGAGTTGTTTCCTATCTCTCATGGGGGCGGCGCCCCAGAAATACCATGGGAGAGCGTGCCTGGGCGGTTTGCTTTTGTTACAGATTGCCAGCCTTTGTCAGCAGTGGTGAACGGCTTGACCGTTCTGACCAACGGAAGCCTCGAGCCAATCTTGAGCCGAATAACACAACATTTTCTCACTGTTGGAACGGGGGTGGAAGCCGGCTAGGGATATAGATGATGCCGTTGTTTGGCGGCCGCGCGCTTATAATAAATTCGCCAACCATTTAGTCAACCACACCATGGAAGAACGCAGCTCTTGGGCGAAAGCTTTCCCAGACAGTGCCGAGCTGTCCTGTGCTGCGAATTTCCTCGTGCAGTCTGACGATGGTACTCGCGCCGGGCAGTGCTCCGCGGCCGCGTGGTGCATCGAAGACGTTACTGTTTGTGGTCAGAGCACAACGCGGTCCTTTGTAATTCAGGCTGGAACGTTTATGTCTGACCCTGTATCTTCATTTCTAGCAGGAACCATCGCCATGGACGAGGCTGTTCAGGCGTTGGCTCAAATACTGTCCTTTCGTGCGCGGCCGTTGCGAGGTGCCTTGGCACCTCACGAGTGACTTAGGCTTTGTCGTAAAAGAAAGAAGGGGCCCACACGGGGGATCCGAACGGACTTTCTGGGCCCTCGGCCCCGAGAGGCCCCCAGGAGGCCCCAAGAGGCGCCCGGGAGGCCCCCAAGGGGCCTCCAAGAGGCTCCCGAGGGGCCCCACAAGAGCCCCCCAAACGGCCACCAAGAGGCACTGAACCGGGCCCCGAGAGCTTCGGAACTGCTTCCAGGAGGCCCCCAAGAGACCTGCCACGAGATCCGAACGAACTGTTCAGATGCTTCAGTGAGGAGCGCCAGACGCCTCCAGGACGACCCCGGATGGCCAGTTGTCGTCGCCGAGTTCGTTCGTCGTCGTCGTCGTCGTCGTCGTCGTCGTCGTCGTCGTCGTCGTCGTCGTCGTCGTCGTCGTGCGGAGGTGACATGACCACTTCAGCTTATGACGTCTCAGAGTCCACAGTTTACGAGGATGTCATAGGCGAGCGTGGTTGGACCACCATATGACAGGGCATGAGGTCAGAGTTGCAAGGATATCTCAGGCCAGTGTGTCCTGACCACCTCAGCTCAGGGCATCTCGGAATCCAGGGTTCCCCGGATGTCCCAGGCGAAAGTGGCCGAGCCACCATGGAGCGTGGTATCTCCTAGGTCAGAGTTGCGAGGATGTCTGAGGCGACAGTGGACTGACCACCCCAGCTCAGGGCCTCTCGGAACCCAGAGTTTCGAGGATGTCCCAGGCGAAAGCGGCCGGACCACCAGGGGGAACGTAAGAACGGCCCAAGACGCTCCCAAGCAGTCCCAAACACCATGTGGACGGCTTTCCACGCTCCCAGGAGGCCTCCATAAGACCCCCATTGAGGTCCGACAGGTGCCCTGGTAAAGCCCGAAGAGGCCCAAATCGTAGATTTTGATTTTCTGTGTTTTGTGACATCGCGTTTTCGAGCTTCCAACAGTCCAAGACCACCCCAAGACCGCCCAAGAGATCCCCAGGACGGGTCCTAGACGGGCCAAGACACCCCCAAAATTGCCGAAGAGGCGCCCGGTACCGCGCCCCCCGGCCTCCCTGGGAGTTCCCAAAACGCTCCAGGACGCCCCTAAGACAGCCCCAAGAACCCCTCATAATGCAAAAGAACAGCCGAAGATGCTTTCAAGCAGTCAAAAACAGTCTGCTGACGGCTCTCCAGACTTCCGGGAGGCCTCCAGACGCCTCCAAGACATTGCATGATAATTCCGAGAGACGCCCCGAGGGAACCCAAAGATGGTAAAATCGTCGATTTCCAATTGTTCCTCCCATGGTTTTCGCCTTCTCACGTTTTCCCTTTTCAAGCCTTCGAAAATCGAGGAGTTGAAAAAAAGGGAATTCCCAGATTTGTTGTTTGTTTGTTTGTTGTTGTTTGTTTTTTTGTTGTTGTTTTTTTGGAAGTGGACTCCTACTCGGAGATCCCACACATCCTCTGACGTCTGGCCGGTACCGCGCCTCCCAGGTTCCCGGGGGGCCCCCAAGACGCCCAAGGACAGCCCAAAACGACCCCAAGGAAACCCCATAACGTAAAAAACGGCTTGACACGTTCCCGCGCAGCCCGACACACCCTTCCGACGGCTCTCCAGGCCTCCAGGAGGCCTCCAGAACCCCCAGGGGGTCCGGAAGATCCCACACCCCTGAGGGGCCCGGCTAACAAAACCCGCGAGGCACAAACAAAAGACACCGCCGAACAGCGCCGAGGAATTGGCAAAACATAGAAATCCCGTAATTTGGGTTGTCCAAATTTGGCTCCCGATCTACTTTTGCACAACAGACCACAATTCAGACCACCCCATTCACCCCCCACAAAAAAAACCCAGGAAACCTTTGAGGGCCCCAAATCGTTGAATACCTAAAAGGAAATTAATGATTTCTGCGTTTCCGCACATCCCCTTCTATAAGATTCCGAGGCTTGCGCAGGGCCTCCAAGGGAGTCCCTGGACGCAAGAAGTGATTTACATTATATTACATGAGTTCGCCTATCAAACCTAGCTAGAACTTGAGCGCGCGCGAAGCGCGCGCGATGGTTCGAGTATATGTTCATGTGCGTTCATATATAGGGGGAGAGAAATATAGAGAGACACAAACAAATAGGAGAGAGAAGGAGAGAGACAGAAAGATCGAGAGAGACAGAGAGAGAGAGAGAGAACCAGAGAGACAGAAGGAGGGATGCTAATACACAAACCAGTACGGTGGACGAAAACTCAACAAACAGTAACAGGGATGGGGTAGGGGGAGGAAAGGGACGGGGGGAACAGAAGGCGAACTATGAGGAGGAGAAGGAGGAGGAGGAGGAGGAGGAGGAGGAGGAGGAGGAGGAGGAGGAGGAGGAGGAGGAGGAGGAGGGGGAGAGAGAGGAGGAGGCGGAGAGGAGAGGAGGATGAGGAGGAGGAGGAGGAGGAGGAGGAGGAGAGGAGGAGGGAGGAGAGGGAGGAGGGAGGAGGAGGAGGAGGAGGAGGAGGCAATGGGGGGGGGGAAAGGAGGACGAGGAGGAGGACGACGATGAGGAAGGGGAGCGAAGGGGGCGGGGGTGGGTGGAGGGGGGGTGGAGGGGGAGTATAATGACCAGGATTGCCTGCAGGCCTGGGATCAGTTCCTCTGCCGCGGCATGAAGTTTATCCACAGGGTGGGCCTCGCGCTGCTGCAGGAGGCCCCTGTCGGACGTGGGGGGAGTAGCGGGGGAGGTTGACGTGGATAACCATGATCGTGATGGTTTACGTGTTTTTGGTGATCAGCATGATGGTGCTGCTGCTGATAATGAAGATGTGGGCGACAGTAGAGTTGATGATTGTGATGATGGTTTCGGTGATTGTGGTGGTGATGTGGTGGTGATGAGGATGAGCACGCGGTTGTTAATGATGACAATATCCTTGACGCTGTTGCTGCTGATGATGCTGATGATGTGTAAGATTATGATGATGCTGATGATGGTGATGATGAACCTGCTGTGAGGATGAGGATGGTGGAGGGATTGCGAGGTTGGAGCTTGGAGGGAGGAGCAGGTGGAGAAGAAGGAGGAGGAAGAGGAGGAGGAGGAGGAGGAGGAGGAGGAGGAGGAGGAGGAGGAGGAGGAGGAGGAGGAGGGTGGAGAGAGGAGGAGACAGGACGATATATGAGCATGACGAACAGCTTGGAGGGAGGATATCAGTGAGGGGGAGATGCGAGGATGAGGGAGGAAGAGCAAATAGCAACGGGGGAGGATGCTTCACGTGCGTGGCGCCATCGCTGTGAGCGAGCGGGCAGCCGAGAGGCGGTTGGGTTCGGCCCGCCGGCGGGCGGGGGGGTTATCCACAGGCGCCTCAAACCCTCCCCTTAGCACCAACACCATGGAGCCCGAGGGCAAGGACCGCGTTGCTGGCGTCAAGGCGAGTGCCTGTCAGCCCCGAGCGGGCGGCCCACGGCGGGGCCAGAGAGCACGGGGCCTGCGGCAGGCCCGTGCTCACCAGCACGAAGCTCGCCGAGACAAGGGCGGGCCCCCCCAGGGCTCCCAGCGCGAAGGCCTGGTGCCTGAGCGGCGCCTGTGACGGCTTCTCCAGGGCGCCACTGATGCCCACAAGGCTCACCTGGCATAAGGCGGTGCCGAACTTCACGTGGACACCGCTGAGCTGAGCATGAAGTAGCTGGAATTACTCGACGCGGAGATCCCCGCACGTGCATGTCAAACTCTTGTCAGGTTTCGCTGAGGGGCTCTGTCTATGAGCATCCGGGTGTGAGAGCGAGTCTGCGTAGACGACAGGCGCAGTAATGACGACCACAGCGACGACCTCAGTGACGTCACTCCCTGCTCTGGACACCTTTCAGGAGAGACGAGGGGAACACAAGTGGAAGAGCGAGGTGGAGTTCCCCTCGCCGTTCTCTCCGCGGCAACTCAGGCAACCGCGCGTGGCGTTTCTACGCCCTTTGGCGTGCTACTCGCTGCGCTTGTTGGGAATTGGGCCCAAGTGCCACGATGGCTATCTCGCGGTAACCATCTGTGCGTGAGCCTTAGTGCGAGTAAATCTGTCCGTGGGTGATCTGAGTGCGAGCGAGTCAGAATGTGAGTGGATCCGCGTGCGATTTCGCCTGAGTGTGACAGTCAGTGTGAGTACGAGTGGGCCTGAGTATGCGTGAGTCTGAGTGCGAGCGAATGTACGTGCGAGCGGGTCTTGGTGTGAGTGACTCCGAGTGCGGGTGAGCTTGAGTGTGAGTGCGATGAACACAAGTAAGAGTATGAATGTGTACGGGTGAACCTGGGTGTGAGGTAGTTTTTTATGAGTGAGTCTGAAGGCTGGTGAGTGTGAGTGTGAGTGTGAGTGAGTCTGAATGTGAGTTGTCCTGGGTGTGAGTGAGTTTGGGTTTGGGCGAATCTGAGCATGAGCGAGTAAGTATATGTGAGTCGGAGTGTGAGCGAATCTAATCATGAACGAGTCTGAATGTGATGGGTGAGTCTAAGGGAAAAAGAGGTGCTAACGAGCAAGTCCGAGTGCGAATGAGTGCGCCCGAGTAAAACGGGAAGGAGGTGAGTGAGTGAGTGAGTGAGTGAGTGAGTGAGTGATTGATGGACTGGGTGAGTGAGAGTAGCACACAAGTGTAAAGAACAACCTGGGGGGCAGAAAACAAACGCACCGCTTGAGACTTCCCCTCCAGTCTAAACGCGAAACCTGAGAATGCCCCCGCCCTTGGCGGCTCCGCTTTGGGGTGCCCAAGTACCACGCTTGCTATATCGCGGGGAGCGCTGGGCCAAGAGCAGGAACAAAACAAACATCTAGGGGGGCAGGCGCAGGCGAACCGCCCGAGATATTGTCACACACTGGACGCGAACCTTGGGTTGTCCTCAGTTCTGGTGGCCCCCCCTTGAGGTGCCCAAGTACAACGCTTGTTTTATCGCGGTGAACACTGGGGCACACATAACTCTGGGGCGACATAAATAGTGAAACCGCCGGAGACATCCCCACAATCTGGACGCGAACCTTGGAGCCTTGGAGTGCCCCCCACCTCTGGCGCCCCCTCCTTCGGGTGCCCAAGTGCCACGCGTGCTTTATCGCGGTGAGCATTGGACCACCAGAAGAACATATGGGGTGCAGAAGCAGGCGCGCCGCCAGATACATCCTCACACAATGCTTTGAGAGCAAAAGATGCCGGGCAAGCAACCAGGCCGATACATCTCGACAATCTGGCGCCCTCTCCTCGGGGTGCCAAAGTGCCACGCTTGCTACATCGCCGTGATCATTTGACCACCAACAGAGGAATTCTTGACGTTTCGCCGTGGGGCTTCTTTTCCGATTCGGCTCTCAGTTCGGCAACCTCCTCATTGTGGTTTCTGTGCCGCTGTGAGGTGCCCTCCGCGCCGGTTTGGCCGCGGTGAGCTCCGTCCCGACCGCAGCCTAGCGTCGCTCGCATCTCTGTTTTCCCTTTTGCCGGTGGCGCAGCCTGCCCTTGCATGCCTGGCGTTCGACTCGTTTCGCGCGCCCGCGTACCAAAAAATATCACCACCACCAGCTGATCCAAAAACATATCGCCAGGCGAACGCGTTGCATTGGTCACGGAAGTGTAGAACAATGCAGTGTCACAACAGCTCTGGGAGCGTTTTTTCCCAACCATCCTGTGATGTTGGGTCTCGTTTTGAAAAGACAGCGCCCTGCGTTCCTTCCTTCACTCTGCCCCCTCCCCCTCCTCCCTCCTCCCATCCCTTGCCTCTGCTCGCCGCATGCCCGTCCCATTCTGGCACCCCCCTCGCACGGTTCGTGGCCCCATAGGTAGCTCCACCGAAGGCCCCATCTTGAGCGTCCGCATGGCACCGCCGCCCCATTCTGGCACACCCCTCACACGGTTCGTGGCCCCTCCCCCCACAGGGAGCTCCACCGAAGGCCCCGGCGGGAGCGTCTGCATGGCACCGCCGCTTCATTTCGGTACACCCCTCGCACGGTTCGTGGTCCCAAAAGGGACTCCACCGAAGGCCCCAGTGGGGGCGTCCGCATGGCACCGCCGCCCTTTGGCACACCCCTCGCACGGTTCGTGGCCTCAGAGGGAACTCCACCGAAAGCCCCAGCGGGAACGACTGCATGGCACCGCCGCCCCATGTCGGCACACCCATCATAAAGTTCGTGGCCCCAAAGGGAACTCCACCGAAGGCCCCAGCGGGAACGTCTGCATGGCACCGCCGCTATATTTTGGCACACCCATCACACGGTTCGCGGTCCCATAGATTCAACCGAATGCCCCAGCGGGAGCGTCCGCATGGCACCGCCGCCCCATTTTGGCACTCCCGTCACACGTTTCGTGGCCACCATAAGGAACTCCACCGAAAGCCCCTGCGGGAGCATCCGCATGGCACCGCCGCCCTTTGGCACACCCTCACACGGTTCGTGGCCCCCATAGGGAGCTCCACCGAAGGCCCCAGCGGGGGCGTCCGCATGGCACCGCCGCCCCATTTTGGCACACCCCTCACACGGTTCGTGGCCCCATACGAAACTCCACCGAAGGCCACTGCGGGAGCGTCCGCATGGCATCGCCGCCCCATTTCGGCTCACCCCTCACACGTTTCGTGGCCACCATAAGGAGCTGCACCGAAGGCCCCAGAGGGAGCGTCCGCATGGCACAGCCGCTTCATTTTGGCACACCCCTCACACGGTTCGTGGCCCCCATAGGGAGTTCCACCGAAGGCCCCAATGGGGGCGTCCGCATGGCAGCGCCGCCCCATTTTGGCACGCCCCTCATACGGTTCGTGACCCCACAGGGAATTCCACCGAAGGCTCCCGCGGGATCGTTCGCATGGCATCGCCGCCCCATTTCGACTCACCCCTCACACGTTTCGTGGCCACCATAAGGAGCTGCACCGAAGGCCCCAGTGGGGGCGTCTGCATGGCACCGCTGCCCCATGTCGGCGCACCCCTCACACGGTTCGTGGCCCCAGAGGGAGCTCCACCGAATGCCCAAGCGGGAGCGTCCGCATGGCACGGGCCGCGCACGGGGTTCGGGCGAAACAATGAAGACTCCCCGCTCGCCCGCGTCAGCTTTTCTCCCCATGCACGCCGCAGTTCTTTTTGCTGCCCCCCACTCCTTCGTCTCCTCTCCCTCGCGGTACTCGCAGCAGCATATGATTGGGTCCTTCATCAGGCAAATTTTTGGTTTCTTCTTCTCCGGAGGTGTCTTGAAGCCATCTTGGGGCTCTCTTGGGGTTCTCGCGGAGCCTCTTGGGGCATTCTTGAGGTCCTCTTGGGCCTCTCTTGGGGCCTTCTTGGGACCCTCTTGGGGCTCCTTGGGGGGGTTTGGGAGGCCTTGTGGGGCCATTGGCCCCATGATTCAAAAACAGGGGGTGTACAGTTCAAGTCCCCCCTGTGGGAGGCTCAATCATGGCGTCTTGAGACTCTCTTGGGGCGCTCTTGGGGCGCTCTTGGGCGCTCTTGGAGCCTTCTTGGGGCTCTCTTGGGCCCCTCGGGGCTCTCTTGGGCCGTCTTGGGGCCATCGTAAGGCCTCTAGAGCCCATCGGAAGCGAAAGGGCGAGAAGTCAAACCGCATTGTTATCCCTCTCGGTTTTTTGGATCCATTTTTGGCCTCTTGTGCGGGTCCTTGGAGGGCTCGGAGGGCACTTGAAACCGTCTTAGGACCGTCTTGACGCCTCTTTGATGTATGTCGGAGGCTATCTTGAGCCATCCTGAGGTATGTTGAGCAATTTTTGGGGCCGTCGTGGGCTCTCTGGCACCCTCTTGGAACCATCTTGGGCCATCTTGGACGCTCTGACCCTTCCCTCCCTCCCTCCCAGGCCCAGGGGGGGTATGGGGAAGGGTGAAGCTTCCCACCCGCCCGCAAGCCGTCTTGCTCACTCCCACCCGCCCTCCCAACACATACGTAACACCGGGGAGTCAGCATATCGCGTAAGAGCGCCGCAGACGCCACGGGTTCCAGATGCACCAGACCCTGGAGGCCCAAGCGTGCCAGGCGCGCCAGGTGCAGCACGTGCTCCACGTGCGCCCAGTGTTCCACGTGCTCCAGCCGCGCCACGTGCGTCAGCCACCGGGAACCAATGGGGGGTCTTGGACCCGGTTTTGGGCTTTCTAGACCATCGGAAACGGTACGGCGAAAAGGCAACAGCCATTGATGTGTCAAACCAGTCGGTCGACCACCTGCGCCCAGAAGGCAGGTGGGATCTGCTGGCACCCCAGCCGTCCCTGTAAAATACCAGTACAAAAAGGTCGCGGGGCGGCCGCGCATGCTCCAAATGTGGAGGCAGGGTGCGTTTTGGATTGTTTTCTGAAAGGGATGGTGTGGGGGGGGTGGCCCTCATGGGGTCGTGATGGTTCCGGGTTGGCCGCCGGCTGGGTTGGGGAAGGGGTGCATGTTTCCCCAATCAGAGCTTGCCTCTGTAGGGGTCCTAGCGGATTCATATGGTTAGGTTAGGTTTGTCGCCGATTTTCGCTGCACGCCCGGGTGCCCGGGTGCTCGGGGGTGCCCGGGGCCCAGGTGCCCGGGGGGTGCCCGGGTGCCCGGGGGTGCCCGGGGGTGCCCGGGGGTGCCCAGGGGTGCCCGGGGGTGCCCTATAGCCCTATAGCCCTAAGCCCTATAGCTCTATAGCCCTATAGCCCAATAGCCCAATAGCCCTCCGTGGGGTGCCCACCTGCTGCGCCTGCTACATCGTGGTGAGCATTGGACCACCAAAAGAAGACAAGTCTGGTGGACAGAAACAGGCAAACCGCCAGAGACATCCTGACAATGTGTTTTGAAAGCAGAGGATGTTGCGCACGCGAACGAGCAAACCACTTGAAACATCCCCAGAGTCGGGGCGCGAATCCTTGAATATCTCCACCACTGGCGCCCCCCCCCAGGAGTGCTGCTCCTCAGAATCCTCCTTGAATGCTCCACCACTGGCGCCTGAGACATCCTCAGAATCTGCTCCGAGAGCAGAGGGTGTTAGGCACGCAAACAGGCAAACCGCCAGCCCCAAATCTGGGCGCGAATCCTCGAGTGTCCCCACCCCTGGCGCCCCCTCCTTGGGGGGCCCAAGTGCTACGCGTGCCATATCGCGGTGCGCGTTGGACCACCAATGAGCATGCGTGAGTCTGAGCCTGAGTGTGAGAGGAGTATGAGTGTCATTTATTTTGAGTGTGAGTGAGTCCGAGAGTGAGTGGGCCTAAGTGTGAGTGAGGTGAAGTGTGAGCGAGTCTGAGTGTACTGTGTCTGAGTATGAGTGAGTCTGAGTGTGAGTGAGCCTGAATGTGAGTGAGTCAGAGTATGAGTGAGTCTGGGTGTGAATGAGTCTGGGTGTGAGTGAGTCTGAGTGTGAGCGAGTGTGAGTATGACTGAGTGTGAGTGGGACTGAGTGTGAGTGAGTCACTCTGGCTGAGGACGAGGAGGAAAAGGAAGAGATGAGGAGGAGGAGGGATGGTTTTCGGAGCCGTTTGAATAATTACGCGGCCGAGGAACCCCACATACTTATATTATGGCTGGAGTGATGATTGCTGAAGTGGCGCAAGTAAGAATGATGTTGGTGGCCGTTGCCACCCCCCGCGACCCCCCCTATTTTGTCCAGAAAGTGCCACGCTTGCTATGCCCTGGACGACCGCCGTGCCTAGCGGCCGCGGTGAGGGACCACCCCCTGCGCACCCCCTATGGTGTCGAGAAAGTGCCACACCTGCTATGCCCTGGACGACCGTCGTGCATAGCAGCCGCGGTGAGAGACCAACCCCTGCGCACCCCCTATGGTGTCGAGAAAGTGCCACACATGTTCTGCCCTGGACGACCGTCTCGAACAGCGGCCGCGCTCGGGGACCACCCCCTGCGCACCCCCCTATGGGATCGAGAAAGTGCCACGCCTACTATGCCCTGGGCGACCGTCTCGGATAGCGGCCGCGCTCAGGGACCACCCCCTGTGCACCCCCTATGGTGTCGAGAAAGTGCCACGTCTGCTATGCCCTGGCCGACCGTCTCGGATAGCGGCCGCGCTCAGGGACACCCCCCTGCGCACCCCCTAGGTGTCGAGAAAGTGCCACGCCTGCTCTGCCCTGGACGACAGGCGCGGGTAGGGGGACAACCCCGTGCGCACCCCCTATGGTGTCGAGAAACTGCCACGCCTGCTACGGCCTGGACGACCGGCGCGGATAGGGGGACCACCCCCTGCGCACCCCCAGGTGTCGAAACGCCACGCCTCTGCGGCCTGATCGACCCGCGGATAGGGGACCACCCCGTGCGCACCCACTATGGCGTCGACAAACTGCCACGCCTGCTACGGCCTGGACGACCGGCGCGGATAGGGGGACCACCCCCTGCGCACCCCCTCTGGTGTCGAGAAAGTGCCACGCCTGCTACGGCCTGGACGACCGGCGCGGATAGGGGGACCACCCCGTGCGCACCCCCTATGGTGTCGAGAAAATGCCACGCCTGCTACGGCCTGGACGACCGGCGCGGATAGGGGGACCACCCCGTGCGCACCCCCTATGGTACCGAGAAACTGCCACGCCTGCTACGGCCTGGACGACCGGCGCGGATAGGGGACCACCCCCTGCGCACCCCCTATGGTATCGAGAAAGTGCCACG